>CM024700.1:19513446-20062752 GCA_014182845.1 Corymbia calophylla | reverse complement strand
AACAAATGAGAAATACGACGGAGCTTAAATTGACGTTAATCAGTAGAGGAATGACAACTTTGGCTTATGAGATGGGATGTTAGGTTGGACATTCTGACACAATAATAGAGCATATAAGTTTTGTAGACGAGACTTCGAGCACCTTCTTTCATGTGCAAGTTGAGTCGAATGATGTGCGGAATCTAACAAATGGGGTGGGGTCGCATGTGCAATATAAATAGGGGATAGAATTTGACTCTAATATTATGTTAGAATGTTTATAAGTGGAGGGATATCGTATATAAATAAAATATATATACACCTTGTAAATTATTATATAGAAGTAATGTACATTTGGGTAGTGACATATCTGAGACAATTCACGTGAAATAAATCTAGTGACTTCTTGTTATGCAATTACACGAACACAGCACAGATTAATCAAGTTTATTCCTTGATGACCATCCAGCAGAGATTGTCTCCAGGTTGGGTAAAATGATAAGACTGATGTGAACTCTATTTGAGGATCCTGGCTTCTCGAGCGCTAGGCAAACCCATATGACATGCAAAAGACATGATGGGAAATCCAGAAAGCTTCATTGTCCCTGCATGGAATTCTTTGGATTATATGTGAGCTGCATTTTGGACTCTTTCGTCATAGCTATGAGAATTATTTTGGTGGATTTTCATACCATTACATTGGCTGTGTAAAAATTTTCTTTTCCGCAGTTAAGATACCCGGATTTTCAATATGCCTGCGTAAAATGATTATCGTGACCAAAACACACGCTGCGCAGTACATACGTAATAATAGGATTCGTGAACGATGATAAGTTTCTTTGGGGGTATAAGTTAGGGTTTTGACTGTGAAATTGTGCTCAGATTTGCTTGGGGGATGTCTATGTTTGGATTAATGTTATAGATTTATGCTAGCGGTAAGCACCCAACCTACTTAGTTTCAGATGAACTAGAACAGAAAAATAGAAGGAACGCAAGGTTTACGTACGTATATGGGTTTCGGGCTACAATATTCAAAAGATAAATGTTATCATAAGTTTCATGATTTTTATCTTGTTGATGTTGAAAGAACAAATGAGGAAAAAAAGAAAAGAAAAAGAAAATGGACAAACATCATATCATAGAGGCGAAATCAAAGTTTACTTCAATAAGAAGACAAACATACCTGTGGAACAAAGTAATGTTGATGCTGTCCTAGAAGCATAAAAATAGGCTAGGATTACGTTCATTTTCGACAACCATAGCAAATCCCGGAAAGAAATCTAATTCAATTGGTATCAGAGCTACGCAATATCCCCGATGCAGCTAAGCGACGAGCACAGTGATCCTTATACTACGGTGCTCATCTTGGCCTAGGGAAAGACCGGAACACGGCCAATCCGATACGAGCTTTGCGAGAGCATGTGGATTTACTACGGTATTAATTGAAAAACACGAGAGTTAGACCCCAGTTCGGGGTGCACAGGCGGTCTATATGGGGTTTAATTACGGGACCTCGAGCTCTCCTAGCTCTAATAGCCAGCTAGTTCTTTTCTCTATGCGTGGTTCTTTCGACGAGTGATTATTGACATACGCTTTCAGCATAAAGAAAACTCATTTCACAGGTCCCCCTCTCGATTTCCACGGTTTGCAAGAAGAAAGCGAGTAGTAAAAACCCTAATAAACCAAGAATGGATAAGACCGGTTGTATCGGGTTCTCTTTCGACGCTCGAGGCACATGTTGTACGTTCGTAAAATAGGAATGGTTCCCTGGCAAGATCAGACTCTTTGGAAGAGGAGTAGCTACAAGATGGAGGAGGGGGCCAACGTGGGTTGTTGCGAGAGGGGGGCTTATGAAGGCATGTGAAGTCCACATTTGATTGCTCGTATAGGTCTCTCTTCGATAATTGCTTTCCAAGGGTCGCTCTCTCTCTCTCGCTTTGGTGGTGGGGAGGGGGAGGGGACCATGACCGACCATGTCCGAATCGTGTGACAACTAACATGATGGTCACGTTAATCCATTTCTCACTCTCTTCCTAGGAGACATGGTCATGCCCCATCTGCCTCCCTCTCTCTCTCTCTCTCTCTCTCTCTCTCTCTCTCTCTCTCTCTCTCTCTCTCTCTCTGGCCCATCTTTCTCTCTCGATCGATCTGACTTTGACGTATTGTCATCGCATTGATCACCCCCGTCCCTTCCCCCCCAAGTGGTCAACGCAAGAGCCATGCCCGCCCACTTGCCCCTTGAAGTAGAAGAAACTAGACTGCACGTAGAGAAATGTGTAATCAGCTTGAGCGTGAAACACAAGTTTTTCCTTCGGAAAAATATTATTTTGAAAGAGAGACGGCCTCCTAGAGTTTGACTTTGGTGAAACGGTCTTCCCCCCAATCGTAAGAGTCCGAACTCTCGTTTTAGTTGCCTGTTGCTTTACTACTTCGTTTTCTACTGTGTTTTTCGAATTCAAACAGCTAAAGAGTGAAACTCAAGTTTTGCTTCCTAAAATGTTGTTTAGAAAGAGCGACGACTCAATTAAAGTCTTCCAAATCGTGAAATTCAAAACTCTCGTTTAGTGTGCGTGGATTGATGAGTGGCTACTTCACCATATGTAGTTTACTACTTCTTGCTTTTGTAAATAATCCAGGAGCACATGCGTGAAATCACACTTATTTGGAAGCCCATGAAACACTATGCAAACTTCTTAAACCGACAAAATTCAGATCTATAGCTTGTGCAAATGAGTTTAACCGAGAGAAATTTGCACGTAATTAGTGATATTCAGATGAATGACCTGAAGTTTCTGATCTAGAAAACTCCTAAAACCCTAGCCAAATCCACCAACCGTAGGGGTTAGGATATGCTACTCCATGGATCTTTGTTGTAAAAGAAGACTGCCACTGTATGGCCCTATGGTTCACATGACGCCCTTGTTAAGTGCGAGTAAATCGTTTCTCTTGGTTTACATGTATTTGCACATTAGGCTAAATCGAGCCAAAAGCTTCGATATCTTATGTCATTAACAAATAAGAGCCAGTATGTTCAAAAGTATTTTGTCAAAGTCCTCTTGCATGCATGTAACTGAAGTCTACACATCTGCATGAATTTTCAGGGATTGATAGTAACATCTTCTGGAAACGCTGCATTGATGAGTTATGATGAGTCGAAGGCACGTCCCACAACCCAAATTCAGAAATTATTGTCTATTAGATTATTAATAGATGGACTCGAGAATTGAATTGAGATGGCCATAGAAGCGCAGGTGAAAAAAATGACTTATCCTTCCCTGAAATTTAATTTTCGTGGACGAATCATTATATATCATGTCTCAATCAAGCTCAATCCCCATGATCATCGCATTGATTACCTATTGCGTTCAACTATATAGGCAACATCTTGAATGCAGAATTCTTGGCATGCAATAGGGACAGTGCTGTCTAATTATTCGGTCACACAAGTACATTAAATGCAAGAGTCCGAAAATATGGAATTTGTTAGTCAAAGGGCACGAATGTGCATAGGCGTCTAACCTAACTCATACGTAATTTTGAAATGGGACACCCGAACATGGCTTTCTAATTTCAGAATCATCGGCGCTTCAGATTATTCAAACCGGAAGGTCATCGGTTGAATAGGTCAGATTACTGGTCAACGTTGACGATTTTGGAGCTCATATCAGTTAGGCTAATGTATTGTTCGGGACACACCTCATACTAATCTCTTTAGCTACGGCTATATCCTAGAATGATATATACCAGTCGACAATTCCTTTGTTGAATTTAGGGTTTGTAAATAGATCTTCTCTATATAGAGATAAAGGGCTAATACTAACACTTATTTTGGCAAAACACAGCGCATGAGATAGTTATCTTTCAGAGATTTGACAAGAATAAGAGTAATAGACCTTTGCCAATGAGCAGAAGTGAAGATCACCTACGCACATGTTGTGTGCTTCTTCGTGCTTCATGTCATAGTTTGCCAATCTAAATCTGGTGTTACGCGCACACTCGATCACGCTTTCAACATGGATATGTTACTTTCGATATGGATTACAATGTGACTTTCATGGAGGTATTATTTGACCCCAATCATATTGCATTCTCATCCTAGTTGATATCTCACGTACCCACCATTCGCAATAGAGGTTGCTATCATTGATTCAAGCATAACTCGTATGCGCATTCAATCGAATCAAGGAGCTCGTAACAGTGACCAGCTCAACTCGCTCCCAAAATTTATGAGAGGTCCCAGCGTGGGGCTACTCTTAGGCCAACATGTTTCTTTCAGTGACCAAAATGACTTGTCTCGATGTGAACAAGTGGGTCGAGAGCCATAACAAATCAGTTTTCACGCTCAAGTGATACCAAATCGGTCAACCCCAGTTGAGAAAATGAAGGCAGGAACGCCATATTGCTCTGAAGATGGGGACTTATCCAGCCAAGCTTGAGAGGGATATTTTGTCCTTATTGTGGAACTGATTAAAACACAAGCAATTTGAAAACAAGTACACAAGCAATTTGAAAACAAGTGTTTCGTTACCAGGCAAGGAGAAGATAACTGCGAGTCCTCCTGTCTTTCTAGAATTTACATGCGTAACTTACATCTTTTGCAAATTAACGAAAATAGACCTCATCTTTTACGCGATAATAACTTATGTACTTCTACTTTTGCAAAAAACAATTCACATATTTTTAAGCATGACCTCACATCGAAAAGTCCAAATTGCTTCTCTTTGCAAACTCATTTTAGTATCTCGTTTAGGGTTCAAGTGATTCGATTTTTGGTTGGTTTTGAGTATTTTAGGAAGGTGTGAGAATTTAGGGTTGGGATAGGCATTTTCGAAAAGCAAATTGCATTTTAGTAAATAAGGACATAAAGATAAGTGACCAGGTGGTGCAAAGTGATTTTAAAAAGTACTCGAGAGTATGCTCGATATTTTCAATAGTAGAAAGGTACTTAAGCGGTCATTGGGTGAAAGATTCGATATGGCTTTGATGTTTTCCCTAAATCTTTATCCTCATGCAGATGGTACGATCTTCCAATGCATGAGCTCATGTCTCTATATCAATCGTTATCACGAGTTTTGGACACTTCTACGTGGTAATGAATTATTAATAAACCTTATGCACAAACATAGTTTTTTCACCACAAAATCGTGTTGAATATTCGATTCTCTTCATGTCAACTTGGAACTTCAAGTTAGCAATTTGTTCCCATCCCAGCTGAGTTATTCTATACTATTTCGAGTAGCTCTTAATGCACAAAAATTGCCAAAACCAATATAATAAGTGATGTAACGGAATATAAGTAGATTTAAAATAGCTGAGTCATATTCAATACTTCTACATATCTCCCACATCACATAATATATTGATTTCATAAATCATTCTTAGTATCCGTAGTGTTAGCGTTATTCTACTTTTTTTTTTTTTTTTTTTTTTTGGTAAGGTAAGTATATATATATATAAAACGACCAGCTATTTACAACAAATGTGGAACGAGGCACCAGCAGGCACTCAACTAGACAACATGTCCTTGGAGTGACAGGGTACCCCGTTCACCTGAAAGTACAAAAAGTACAAAGGAAACAAACCTACAAACAGGCCAAGGGTAGTACAACATCAAAGATACGTGGATCTATACCCCAACTCCGCTGCATCCTTCTATTCCTAGGGTTATCTTGAACCCTGTTAAAGGCCAACGCCTTATCCTTAACTGCCTTGAATAGTTGCAACTTCAAGGATGGAATGTAGAGGTTTTGGCCACGGAAGATAATATCATTCCTGGTTTTCCAAATAATATAACAAAGTGCTCCAAAAGAGAAACGGGCTATCTCCCGATAGAATTCCTTGCCAGAGAGAGCATTGCTAACCCAATGAAGATTGTCCGGCCAAGCCGAATTGATCCATGGGATATTACATTTAGCGGCCCAAAAATTGGCTAGGGAGTTGGGGACGCAACATTCAAAAAATAGGTGGTTGATTGAGTCAGGTCTTGTCTTGCAGAAGGCACAAACCGTAGAAGGTATTCTACCATATGACATGAGGAATACCTGTGTTGGAAAACGATTTTTGGAGGTGAGCCATAGGAGGAATTGGTGTCTAGGGGTGAAAGCCTTATCCCAAACAAAAGAAGACCAGCTCACAGGGTTGGCCCTGTAGCGGATAGTAGCCCACGCAGAGGATATCGAGAATTTACCTCGAGCATTCCTCCACCCAAGTAAAATTATCTTGGCCTTGAGAAAGTGGAGGGACCACAATTTGCCATACTGACAAATCTTGTATAAGTTGGTGCCCATCTGGAGTATATAGATCCTTGACCTTGGCTTGTCGAGGAAGGTCTGACTGATCAATATAAGTGTTAGAGAAAAACAAGTTAAGAGGGCCAATTTCTAGCCAAGGATCATACCATAGCGATGTAAGCTCGCCATCGCCTATCTTCCAACAAAAGTATGGCTGGAAACTATCTCTGAGTGCAAGAATCTTTCTCCAGGCCCAAGAACAAAGAGTCGGAGTAGGAGAGATCCAAAAAATTTTCCTTTTAAGATATGTGGCATGTATCCATTTGCACCATAATGATTCTTTGTCCGTGAAAAGCAGCCATATATGTTTGGCCATGGCTGCCTTATTACTATCCCTGATTCTCCTCAAACCAAGTCCTCCTTCACAAAGGGGTAGACAAACATCAGCCCAAGATACTTTAGCTCCTCCCGCCCCATGGTTGGCCCCTTCCGAGAAACTGTCTACATATTTGCTCAATTTTGTCAACAACCGATGCAGGAAGCCAGAAGATGGCCACCCAATATGCTTGGATGGCCTGTAGAACTGATTTAATGAGTTGGAGCCGGCCCGCAAACGAGAGGAAACGGTGTGTCCAAGATTGGACTCTAGATGTAAGGTGGCAAATCAAGGTATTACAATCCACTTTGCTCAGCCGGGATGTGATGATAGGCACTCCCAGATAACGAACTGGAAAGGAGCCCAAATTGAAGCCTAATGCCTGTATGATCTGGTCCCTCACTGAGTTGGAGCCACCAGAGATAAAAACTACACTCTTGTTGGGATTTGGGGTCAAGCCACTCCATGAGGAAAATAATGTGAGCCCGTTCTTGATACAAGATATGGATGAAAGGCTCGCTTGGCTGAAAATTAGAACATCATCTGCAAAAAACAGATGAGATAGTTGCGTGGCCTTGCAGCGCCAATAATACCGGAAATCCGGATGTCTGGTTTGGACATCAATGATACCTGAGAAGATCTCCATCGCCAGGGTGAAGAGATAAGGAGACATAGGGTCTCCTTGTTGAAGGCCACGACCACTAGAAAAGAAACCATGTAATTCGCCATTAATAGAGATTGAAAACTTCGGGGTGCGAACACATATCATTATCAGTCTTGTGAGATGGACAGGGAAGCCAAAGGCCAAGAGGGAGTTCTCAAGGAAGTCCCAATCCAAAGTGTCATAGGCTTTCCTAAAGTCCACTTTGATGGCACATTTTGGAGTGTGGGGCTTGGTATGGAACCCACTGAACAATTCTTGAGCAAGTAAAATATTATCACTGATCCGTCTTCCTTTTACGAATGCTGTTTGAGCCTGGCTTATAAGTTCAGGAAGAACAGCAGCAATTCTAGAAGATAGAATTTTGGTAATACATTTGTAAATTGTATTACAACATGCAATGGGACGATAATCTGAAACCGATGATGCATTGGGGACTTTAGGTACCAAGGCAATGATAGTATTATTGACTTCTTTGAGTAACGAACCTGATACAAGGAAGTCCATAATGGCTTCAGTAACTGAGGAGCCCACCTTATCCCAATTTTTCTTGAAGAAGTCCGCGTTATATCCATCTGGCCCTGGAGCTTTGTTACCAGCAATAGAGAACATAGCATTACGGACATCCGAGGGACTGAAGGGGAGGGAAAGAAAATTGACCTGGTCTAGCTTGAGAGGGGAGTGAATAACGTCCCTGATCTCCTGTATAGATGGTCTCGAAGCCACGGCGGCCGGGGCGAGTAAGTCTTGGAAGTATGAGACAAAGACTCTCTGGACTTCCACCTGCTCAGACACCAGCTGACCCGAGCTGTCCATGACAGATAGAATCCGATTGCGGAGGTGACGATGATTGACCGAATGGTGAAAAAACTTGATATTATGGTCTCCTTCTTTTAGCCATCTGATACGAGATTTTTGTCTGAAGAAGGATTCCTCCAGGGACCTGAGATTATAATACTCTTTAATTTGTAGGTGCTCACCTTCTGCCAAGAGGCTATTATGAGGATCATTAATGAGGGCTTCTTGTGTAGCTGAAAGCATCCTCTTTGCTGCAGAAACCCTCATAGAAATGTCCGAATAGGCATCTCTATTTAAGCATTTGAGGCGGCCCTTCAGGAGCTTGAGGTGGCCGTATAATTTGAACATCAGGGAGCCTGAAATTTGGGTATCCTAGACCTGCGATACAAGCATAGAGAAATCCGGATGCCTCATCCACAGGTTATAAAATTTAAAAGGGACCCGTCTAGGAGTATGTGGAAGCACTTTCACAACCATCGGTGTATGGTCCGAAATCCCTGGGGCCATAAATGAGGCTTCGGAGAAAGAATGAGACATACACCAATAATTATTAACCAGCACACGATCGATTTTCCTTTGTTTCCTGCGAGTACCTGAGGAAGTAGACCAAGTAAAACGGAACCCCACGTACCGTAAGTCAATCAGCTCAGCTTGGTCCAGGCAGTCCCTGAACTCATCAAAGGCAGGGATCCAAATGTCAGGGCTCCCCATACGGTCTGATGAGTCTCGGATGGCATTAAAATCGCCCGCCAGTATCCATGGACAGTCCTTAAGACCATTGCTCAATCTGATCATGTCACGCCAGAGAGGTCTACGGGATACAAAAGAATGCTCCCCATACACCATAGAAAGAGTGAGATCATTGTCCGAATACAAAATTTTTATATTACCATGGATAATCTGGCTAGTACTGAAAAGAAGCTTGAACTCCACTAGAAGCGGGTTCCATCCAACCCATATGCGTCCCCGAGCGGAGTGCTCGTAGTTAGCCAACCATAACCATCCCATCCCGAATAATCCAGAAGAGATAGTGCAAAAATTGTCAAAAGGAACTTTAGTTTCCAGAATACCAACACAAGATAAATTATTGCGGCGCACAAAAAGCCTTACTTCCGCTTGTTTAATGGGGTTCATGAGACCCC
Organism: Corymbia calophylla; assembly: GCA_014182845.1. Lineage (NCBI taxonomy): Eukaryota > Viridiplantae > Streptophyta > Magnoliopsida > Myrtales > Myrtaceae > Corymbia > Corymbia calophylla. The sequence goes on along the minus strand of CM024700.1, from coordinate 20,053,566 downwards.
TTATATTCCAGCAACCAAAAAACATGTAACAGGTAACGAAGACGAGTCACGGACTACCTCTTTTTTAGCCGTCGCTTGCTGGTAGACGGCTTGGCTTTAAACGAGGGAGAGCCTGAGTGAGGTCCCTGCTGGATGGCCATCTTTGGCCTTAATTCAGTTGGTGCAGGACTGAAATCAGCGGCCTCCTGCAAGGGAACATCAATGGTTGACAGCAATATAGTCTCCTTCTGCACAGGAGGGACAGCCATCAGCGAGGAGGCCATCTTCGGGGGGTCAAGAACCTTCGGCTTCAGACCAGGCGGTGTTGGGTCGGCCTCCATACCTGGGACGGCTTGTTTCAGCAGCTGTAACATCCTGAAATTCGAGCCCTTTAAGGGAGGAATGAACGTGAATTTCGTCGATGCATTGTTGGTTGAGCTCACTCGGAACTGATCACTCCTGAGATACTGACCTTGAGGGAAAGGCTAATGAGGACAGAACTCGTGCGACTAAAGAACTTGACCTGGGAAAACGACTAGACCGTGAGACTTGCGTAAGGACGATCCCGTAGTCATGCAGCCGATTTCGAGAATGAATAGAAGTCGATTCGCGGACGAGTATAATGGGACGACGGGTGATTCCGTTTATTGTTATCGAGCCCGTGAACGACCCTATGTCGATTCTTGGTAATCGTGTACTTTGAATTAAGAATCTATCCTTCGCAATTTCACGTAGTCAAGGACGTCCATGTGTCGAGAAGTCTTGAACGTGAATTGGCACGAGTCGGTTACGCGTGAATCCTCAAAGCCGCCCGTTAGTCCGAGTAGTACCAAAATGGAATTCGGGCGAAATTGACAAGGCATGAGAATCCAATATTGGACTTCGAATTTTCGGGAACGTTCGAGAAGGACTTTTGGACGATGCTTCTTAGTCAGTCGACAGTGCCGGTTGAGCCGGGTATTTGGAAAAGGAATTTTCGGACCGAGGAAACGAGCCTACGAGGACGTGGGCCGAGAAAGATCAGTGTGGGCCTCACACCCAAGGTGGGACAGCCGCCATGGAAGGCCCGAGGCAAGCAAGTGAGCCCGTTGGGCCAAACCGACAATTTACCCTCCCGAGCCCGTTGTCTAATCTTAAGCCGTTTCGAGCCCAACAAATTCCCGAGCCCATTCCTATTAATTTTCCGGCCTTTTCCTAGGCCCGCCCTTCATTTTCAGCCCAAGGACAGATTGGGAAATGTGCAAGGTGGAAATGACCAAAATGCCCTTGGATATTTTGAAGAAAAGTCAAAAAGAAGAGAGAGAAGATGAGGTCAATTGTTTGGCAAGTGGGGCAAGCATTGATGGCCTTGATAAGGCTTATCCTTCAGCCTTCACTTCACTCTCTCTCTCCTCTTCATCTTCTCCAAAATCGCAACCCTCTTCCCCTTGCTTCTCCTTGCAATTTCTGCAGTTTCTGCTTTGGACCTCTCACCGAAATTTGAGTTGTTCGTTGCCTTCCCGGTGGAATCTCGGCCCGTGCCACCCGCCATCGCGTTCAGAACAGAAAATCCGTTCAGATGGCGTCAGCCGATCGTCGAAAGAAGCCTCCGGAAGATCCGTACGCCGGCTGGAAGTCACCGTCGGCCTGACCGTTTTCTGACCGCCTGCTGCTGTTCTGTTTTGCTGTTTCGGCCATTTTCCTCCCTTTCCGACCAAATCACCGCCCATACCAGCCACAAGTGGTTCCCCCTCGACCCCAGGTGCTGTTGGTCGCTGGCCCGCCGCTCGCCGGAGCTCCGGGCAGCCCGTTCAACTCCGATCAACTTCTTCCTCCTCCAGCAGTGCAGTTTCTCAGAGTTGCAGTGGGGATTCCGAGTTTGTAGCTGCTGTGTTCAGCCCGGGACCGACTTGGATCATCGTGGTGGAGGTCCCCGGGTGTCGGGTTCGTCGCCGCCGCCGCGTCCGTGTCGCCGGCCCGCTTAACGGGTGAGTTTAGCTCCTAATCCCTATTTAGTGCCTAAACTTGCTTAGGGTTGGGTTAATTAGTGGTAAGATTGGTTTAGGAAGTTTAATTAAGTTGCATTAGCCCTAAGATAGGTGGTTAGATAGATGGTTAGGATTAGATTAGCTTAATTTTGCTAATTGTGCTTAATTATTTCTTAAATGAGGGTTATGTGATTTTTGTGATTAATTAAGCATGATTTGATTTAATTGAATTGATTAATTGTTTTAATTAATGTTTTGTTTAATTTCTGGATTAAATGTTTTAATTAATTGAATTTCGGAAAAATCACTGTTCACAAATTACCGTTCACTGACATCGTTCACTAATCACCGTTCACTTGACATCGTTCACATATTACATTCACGGCACTGCTCATCCGTAAGCTAAATTTAGTCTTATTTTGATGTGCTCTTGATTGTTGTGATTAATTGGAGTGCCGATTGTTAATTATGCTCGTGAATATTGATGAAATGCGTGATCGAGTGTTGGTTGGAATTTGGATTTTTGGAATTGTCGAGTGAGATCGCATGACATATTGCACGGGTTATCTGAAATGGCATGTTGCATGAGCATGAACGCATGAGCGATGTTGCATTCACGACCAAGCAAAAGCAAAGACAAGAATGAACCAAGCTTTCTTGATGTGTTGCATGGTCGATTAAAGTTGATAGCCCGGTTGAGCCGGATGACCGCCAATCCCCATTGGGGTTGTGCCGTGACCATTGGGTCGCCTGACAGTGGTCGATGCGGAGTCGCGGTTGAGGCCGGGCCCATGCTCCTTATGGAATGCCGTCGGTGGGGAGAGCCCATGACGTCGCCGTGCCTCACGGGGAGGACGATGCCCGGTTTACGACTACCGACCGCCAACCATAAGGTTGTGCCGTGGCCTAGAGGGTCGTAATAATCGGAGCATATGTGTGGATGTGAGACATGAGAAAGTTGTGTGAGATGCTCTGATTATTCGCATGCTCTTGATGTCGTGATGATTTGACGCATGAGTTGACAGTCGTGCAAGGTGTGGCAATGGCCAGGTGAGATCGCTTGTGACGCGATTCGCATGTGATTGATGAACTGCTTTCATCTAACGGCCATGTGCCTTGCTTGCATTGTATGAGATTGAACGTGCGGGTATGGCATACCGGGTAAGGTTGCATGCGAATCGAATATTGTTATGTTGGTTGCCCCGTCTCGTTGTTGGCCGTTGTTTGGTTTTGGTTGTTTGTTGGGTTGAGTGAGGGGTGGTTCTGGAGAGATACCCCGGGTTGAGTTGGCGTACTAACCGGGGCTTAGGGGGAAGAACTCGCTGAGATTTTATCTCAACCCGTCGTGGTTAAACATTTTCAGGTCCTTAGAATGGCGTACCCGCATGGAGGATCCTGCCCCGCTCCTCCAGTGATCGACTCGACGGAGACTGAGTCCGATGGGTCCGAGTGACCGTGGTGTTGAACCCGAGAGTTCATCTTGTTTAATTGGATTAGCCTAATTACTTTTTGGTTTGGCTTAGAGGATGGATCGGCCCTTTTTGTCGGGCTTGTAATTCGCAAAACGATCCTCCATTGGTTAATCCAATAAATTGAATAATTGAGTAGTTGTTGTTGTTCTTGCTATTCATCCCTCTATCCCTGTTTGATTGTATGTTTGTCTGGGGATGGTTCGTCTTCCGCTTGCGCTTAACGAAAGATTAAAATGAATGGTCATGATGGGTCCTGGGACGTCGCTTTCAATCGACCAAGAGAAGGGGTTGCCGCGAGCTCGAGAGTCGGGGCGTGACAACCCCGTCGGTTTTGGTATCAGAGCGAGGTCAAGACTTGGAGTGATAAGGTGCGTGGGATTTTTGGGATAGTGAGATAGGGATGGCTTTTATATTACGTGCCTGTGATTGCTTTTGTGGTTTGGTGTGGTGGCGGGTTGCTCATAGTCCAAAGTGATGAGCAATCCTAAGCAGTCAGCCCCTAGGCGTAGGGTAGTGTTTGGTCAGACCAGTGCTAGAGGTAGCGCGCAGGCAGATCCTAGGTTAGACGGGATCCTGTTGGCGCTAGAGACTTTGTTAGGACAGCAAGCTGTGTGCTTTTGCTGTGGTCCTTGTGGTTCCCCTAGTGAGAGGAGAGACCTGAGAGAGACCGATGCCTAGGCTGTTAGAGCAGTTCCTGAGACAGAAGCCACCGAGGTTCAGTGGCGTGGGTGATCCTGAAGCTGTGACCCGTTGGATAAGGGATTTCGAGAGGATTGTTACAGTGTTAAGGTGTTCAGAGGAAGACAGTGCTTCTAGTGGCTTATCAGATTCAAGGTAATGCCAGTACTTGGTGGGAAGCCACTCAAGGAAGAGTGTTCCCTGAAGGCACAGTTCAGACATGGGGTGCCTTCCGTGAAGCGTTTAATGGGAAGTATTTTTCGGACAGTGCGAGACAGTCAAAGATGACAGAGTTTCAACAGTTTCGTCAGAATCAGATTAAGTGGATCGATATAAGGCGAAGTTCGCTGAGTTGGCCTAGTATATGCCGAGATTAATGGAGGACCCTTGGATAGGGCGGGACGGTTCAGAGATGGCTTGAAACTGGAATTGAAAGCCAGCTGGTGCCCTTGAGTTTAAAGAGTTTTGATGAGATGTATGAGAGGACCCAGATGATCGAGAAGAACATGATCGAGAGGGCGACCGCATTTGGCTTGCGGTTCGTGCCTAATAGAGATAATCATCGGTTGGAAAAAGGGACCGATGATGGGGAGAAGGAATCTCATCCCACCCAATAGAAAGTGGATTGTCATGGAAAGACAATTTAGTTTAACCCAAAGAGTGGGTGACAGTTTTGAGTTTGTGGGAAATCGAGGAGGACCCTTGACCCCTTTGAAATTCGTCGTTGCGTAACTTGTTTATTGGACGAAGGTTGCTAAGGTTATTGGACAACTGAGGTTAATTGGTTAGTTGGAGAATCAATGATGGATCGTTACATTTATGCATCGCTTTTCAGTAGCTCAACCAAGGACGGTCATGAGCAAGTATCTATTACCAAGGGTGGATGACTTGTTTGACTCATTTCAGGGAGCTTCGATATGTCCCAAGATAGACCCAAGGACGGGCTATCAGTAGTTGATGATTAAAAAGGAGGATAAATTAAAGACGACATATCGTATGTGATTTGGTCACTACGAGATTACCGTGCCGCCATTTGGATTAACTAATACGCCAGTTGCTTTTATGGATTCGATGGATTGAGTGATTAAGGTGTATTTGGAGCAAATTGTAATTGTGTTCATGAGCGATATATTGGAATATTCAAGGAAATTAGAGGAATGCGAATAGCACTTGAGGGCGGTGTTATAGACCATTCGAGAGCATAAATAGTATGCCAAGTTTAATGCGTGCGAGTTTGGGTTTACTCGCGTTGTTTTGTTGGTCATATAATTTTGGACGAAGGAATTTCTATGGATCCGCTAAGATCAAGGAAGTTATGAATATGTCGGGACTTATGACAAAGGTGATGAGGTTCGAAGTTTTCTAAGTCGGACAGTTAGTACGTACGATTTGTAGAAAGGTTCTCTACGATAGCTACGCCTTTGATACGAAGGTTAATGAAGGACGTAAGAATTTGAATGAACGAATAAGTGAAATTTTTAAGAGCTTAAGTACAAGCTGATTACCGCACCAGTTTTGAGGATTTAGTCTACTATTGGAGAATACGAGATTTACAGTGAGGTGTCGTATAAGGGATTTGACTACGTGGTAAGGCAACAAAGAAGATTGGTTGCTTACGCGTCACGACAATTGAGGTCATTGGATTTGATGGAAGTCAGCTAAGTTTTATCTTGATGATTTGAGGAGTTGTAGGTATGGGATCATAAGAAATGATCTATTAAATGGTGATGATCTTTGATAAGAATTACGGTGGATGATTTATTGCTCGGAAGTCTTAGATTCGATTAAGATGTGAATCTACCAAGGTGGATTATTTCAAGGGATATATTAAGATAGGGATTTGAGGAATGGATTTTTGTCTTCGGTGGATTAAGAATTAATTATCCCTTGATGCTAGACGGATGAGTGAGGAAATGGCATTGTCGATGATTTCTACTCGAGGTATCAGAAAGGATTTGAAGAGGTATTTGAAAGCCTTTAGTGCGATAAATGACATTTGGTTTGCACTAATTTTCAAGTGGTTGAGGTGAGTTCTTGATTTGGTTATTAAATGGATGTGAAAGGAATGTTGAAAGAAAAATTGGTGGTTTGTGGAATTCGAACAGCGATTTGATGGAAATTTAGTGAATCAAATTTCAAGTGTCGATAAGTGATCCCGTGGAAACAAGCTCATGGGTTGACGAGTTGGAGAAAGTTTCGCGCTTTGAGGTGCTCAGACGAGGTTAAAACCGTGAGGCTTGGTATGGGACAAGCCACAGCGGATAATACCTCTATGAGATGGTGCATATCAAAAAGGGACTTTTGCTAGTAGTGGTGCAGTTCGAAGATGCCCGTAACGACTGATCCGACGAGGGCGGGGAGTGGTCGCCGGGGCCAGAGTGCCTGAGCAAGGAGCGACTCCTGGCAGGCTTCTAGGATGTCGGAAGGGGCAGAAATGAACTGAACTACGCACTGTGCAAAAAGAGAGTGCTTGTGGGATAAGATTTTATCGAAGTGATATAGCAGAAATATGGTCGAGTTGGTGGGACTCCAGTCTATGGAACGAGGTCAGAGAACTGGGAATCGCTGATTCAAAATTGGTTTAGCAGTTATTGAATGCAGTTCAGATTATCAGAGATAGACTAAAAACCGCTCAGAGTCGTCAGAAGAGTTATGCAGATAAGTGTCGTAGACCGTTGGAGTTTAAGGTGGGCAATCATGTGTTTTTGAAAGTATCGCGGATGAGGGATACTTCCAGATCCGAGGTACGTTGGACCCTTTGAAATTTTGGAAAGGATCAGGGTTTTAGCGTATCGTCTTGCGTTGCCACTGAAACTTGCTCAAGTACATGATCTTTTCCACGTGTCTATGTTGAGAAAGTATGAACCAGACTTGACTCATGTTTTGAATTTTGAGGAACTGGACATAGACGACAGGGTGTCGTACGTGGAAAGGCCGATACGAATAGAGGGAGTTACATGGGAAAGTGAAGAAGTGATGAAGCATCGGCACCCCATCTTTTTGAGGATTTGTCAGTAGCTGCAAATTTCGAGGACGAAATTTTTATAAGAGGGGAAGAATTGTAACATCCTGAAATTCGAGCCCTTTAAGGGAGGAATGAACGTGAATTTCGTCGATGCATTGTTGGTTGAGCTCACTCGGGCCGATCACTCCCGAGATACCGACCTTGAGGAAAGGCTAATGAGGACAGAACTCGTGCGACTAAAGAACTTGACCTGGGAAAACGACTAGACCGTGAGACTTGCGTAAGGACGATCCTGTAGTCATGCAGGCCGATTTCAGGAATGAATAGAAGTCGATTCGCGGACAGAGTATAATGGGACGACGGGTGATTCCGTTTATTGTTATCGAGCCCGTGAACGACCCTATGTCGATTCTTGGTAATCGTGTACTTTGAATTAAGAATCTATCCTTCGCAATTTCACGTAGTCAAGGACGTCCATGTGTCGAGAAGTCTTGAACGTGAATTGGCACGAGTCGGTTACGCGTGAATCCTCAAAGCCGCCTGTTAGTCTGAGTAGTACCAAAATGGAATTCGGGCGAAATTGACAAGGCATGAGAATCCAATATTGGACTTCGAATTTTCGGGAACGTTCGAGAAGGACTTTTGGACGATGCTTCTTAGTCAGTCGACAATGCCGGTTGAGCCGGGTATTTGGAAAAGGAATTTTCGGACCGAGGAAACGAGCCTACGAGGACGTGGGCCGAGAAAGATCGTGTGGGCCTCACACCCAAGGTGGGACAGCCGCCATGGAAGGCCCGAGGCAAGCAAGTGAGCCCGTTGGGCCAAACCGACAATTTACCCTCCCGAGCCCGTTGTCTAATCTTAAGCCGTTTCGAGCCCAACAAATTCCCGAGCCCATTCCTATTAATTTTCCGGCCTTTTCCTAGGCCCGCCCTTCATTTTCAGCCCAAGGACAGATTGGGAAATGTGCAAGGTGGAAATGACCAAAATGCCCTTGGATATTTTGAAGAAAAGTCAAAAAGAAGAGAGAGAAGATGAGGTCAATTGTTTGGCAAGTGGGGCAAGCATTGATGGCCTTGATAAGGCTTATCCTTCAGCCTTCACTTCACTCTCTCTCTCCTCTTCATCTTCTCCAAAATCGCAACCCTCTTCCCCTTGCTTCTCCTTGCAATTTCTGCAGTTTCTGCTTTGGACCTCTCACCGAAATTTGAGTTGTTCGTTGCCTTCCCGGTGGAATCTCGGCCCGTGCCACCCGCCATCGCGTTCAGAACAGAAAATCCGTTCAGATGGCGTCAGCCGATCGTCGAAAGAAGCCTCCGGAAGATCCGTACGCCGGCTGGAAGTCACCGTCGGCCTGACCGTTTTCTGACCGCCTGCTGCTGTTCTGTTTTTGCTGTTTCGGCCATTTTCCTCCCTTTCCGACCAAATCACCGCCCATACCAGCCACAAGTGGTTCCCCCTCGACCCCAGGTGCTGTTGGTCGCTGGCCCGCCGCTCGCCGGAGCTCCGGGCAGCCCGTTCAACTCCGATCAACTTCTTCCTCCTCCAGCCAGGTGCAGTTTCTCGAGTTGCAAAGTGGGGATTCCGAGTTTGTAGCTGCTGTGTTCAGCCCGGGACCGCCTTGGATCATCGTGGTGGAGGTCCCCGGTGTCGGGTTCGTCGCCGCCGCCGCGTCCGTGTCGCCGGCCCGCTTAACGGGTGAGTTTAGCTCCTAATCCCTATTTAGTGCCTAAACTTGCTTAGGGTTGGGTTAATTAGTGGTAAGATTGGTTTAGGAAGTTTAATTAAGTTGCATTAGCCCTAAGATAGGTGGTTAGATAGATGGTTAGGATTAGATTAGCTTAATTTTGCTAATTGTGCTTAATTATTTCTTAAATGAGGGTTATGTGATTTTTGTGATTAATTAAGCATGATTTGATTTAATTGAATTGATTAATTGTTTTAATTAATGTTTTGTTTAATTTCTGGATTAAATGTTTTAATTAATTGAATTTCGGAAAAATCACTGTTCACAAATTACATTCACGGACATCGTTCACTAATCACTGTTCACGGATTACTGTTCACATATTACTGTTCACGGCACTGTTCATCCAGAAGCTAAATTTAGTCTTATTTTGATGTGCTCTTGATTGTTGTGATTAATTGGAGTGCCGATTGTTAATTATGCTCGTGAATATTGATGAAATGCGTGATCGAGTGTTGGTTGGAATTTGGATTTTTGGAATTGTCGAGTGAGATCGCATGACATATTGCACGGGTTATCTGAAATGGCATGTTGCATGAGCATGAACGCATGAGCGATGTTGCATTCACGACCAAGCAAAAGCAAAGACAAGAATGAACTGTTTGCTGATGTGTTGCATGGTCAGATTAAAGTTGATAGCCCGGTTGAGCCGGATGACCGCCAATCCCCATTGGGGTTGTGCCGTGACCATTGGGTCGCCTGACAGTGGTCAGATGCGGAGTCGCGGTTGAGGCCGGGCCCATGCTCCTTATGGAATGCCGTCGGTGGGGAGAGCCCATGACGTCGCCGTGCCTCACGGGGAGGACGATGCCCGGTTTACGACCGACCCGCCAACCATAAGGTTGTGCCGTGGCCTAGAGGGTCGTAATAATCGGAGCATATGTGTGGATGTGAGACATGAGAAAGTTGTGTGAGATGCTCTGATTATTCGCATGCTCTTGATGTCGTGATGATTTGACGCATGAGTTGACAAATCGTGCAAGGTGTGGCAATGGCCGTGTGAGATCGCTTGTGACGCGATTCGCATGTGATTGATGAACTGTTTCATCTAACGGCCATGTGCCTTGCTTGCATTGTATGAGATTGAACGTGCGAGGGTATGGCATACCGGGTAAGGTTGCATGCGAATCGAATATTGTTATGTTGGTTGCCCTGTCTGTTGTTGGCCGTTGTTTGGTTTTGGTTGTTTGTTGGGTTGAGTGAGGGGTGGTTCTCGGAGAGATACCCCGGGTTGAGTTGGCGTACTAACCGGGGCTTAGGGGGAAGAACTCGCCGAGATTTTATCTCAACCCGTCGTGGTTAAACATTTTCGGTCCTTAGAATGGCGTACCCGCATGGAGGATCCTGCCCCGCTCCTCCAGTGATCGACTCGACGGAGACTGAGTCCGATGGGTCCGAGTGACCGTGGTGTTGAACCCGAGAGTTCATCTTGTTTAATTGGATTAGCCTAATTACTTTTTGGTTTGGCTTAGAGGATGGATCGGCCCTTTTGTCGGGCTTGTAATTCGCAAAACGATCCTCCATTGGTTAATCCAATAAATTGAATAATTGAGTAGTTGTTGTTGTTCTTGCTATTCATCCCTCTATCCCCGTTTGATTGTATGTTTGTCTGGGATGGTTCGTCTTCCGCTTGCGCTTAACGAAAGATTAAAATGAATGGTCATGATGGGTCCTGGGACGTCGCTTTCAATCGACCAAGAGAAGGGGTTGCCGCGAGCTCGAGAGTCGGGGCGTGACAGCAGCTCCTGTCCAGTTCTTCCAGTCAAATCCACCTCCAATGAAAGCTGTTCTGGACTTGTAGGACACGGCAAGGGTTGATGGGAAGGCTCTTCTTCAAGGTCATCATCTGAGTCGAAGGGTGAAGCCTGATCTGCCACGGGAATGACAGCTTTTATCTGTTGTAGCTTAGCCAAACAAGCAGCTGAAGGCTTAGTTGGGGTAGGCCGCTCAAGTGCGCTTCCCACTTTCTCCTTCCCAGCTCTACTTTTGACTTGTTGCCACACTTCCAATGGGGCTGTTACGGGTGTCCCCTCAGGCTGAGAAACGCCTGTTTGGATGGGCTGTTCTTGGCCTATAACTGGAGTCTCAGACGCGTGTTCCTCTGGTTGAATCTGCTGTGCAGCTAGAATAGGACCGGGATTGGGTGTAGTACACCGATGCCCAAACACTCCACAAGCTTGACATAGTATGGGTTTCCATTCGTATTCCACCTCTACCACACGGACGACCCCGTTTAGGGAAACATTGATGGTATCCCAACAAGCTTTGGAGGCCTCAAGCTCAACACATACTCTAGCAAACGAGATCATTTTTAAATGCTCCGTTCGTTGGTCTACATAAAGGGGTTTGCCCAAGATACTCGCGACTTTGCTAATTCCCCGTGCTGACCATAGCCCATAGGGGAGGTTCTTCAATCTAATCCATACTGGAACCGAGGTATGCTCTCCTTTCTTCAGTTCTAACATGGGTTTCCATTGTTGAAGAATAAGGGGCACCCTTGCCACTGTCAACGGGCCTCCTTCCAAGACTTTCCTCCTAAACTCCGCGTCCGGGATATGGAAGAAGTAGAAACCTTGGTCATTGGCTTTTACCTCTATTAGTCTAGGACCCCATAGATGCTTAATGGCAGCCTCAACAAGCTTAAATGGGAGTTTTTTCCCCACGAAGTAACCAACTAAGCACTCTTTCCAGAGGGGGTCAGCAGCTTCAAGGTCCTCGTCTGAGCAATTCACAGCATTAATACCCCCTGAATTGGGAGGGTAGTAAGTTAGGGAGTACCCCTGCACAGCGGCTTTAGCCACATTAGCCCAAGAACGTGCAGGAGCGTCCTGTTTCTCTAGTGGTTGCTGCAATATGGGGTTTCTGCTTTCATGGACAGCAGCTAATTGTCCACGTCCTACCACACCAGCATCAGCTATAGCAGGAGACACATCTGCTCTCCTCCTCCCATCAGCCATACTATCAACCAAGACATCAGCATTCCTACTTCTATCATGCACCCCAACACGCCTATCTCCTACCGAGCTCAAGACAGGGGGGTTCTCTATACGGGGCCGGTCGCGCGAGAAGGGGCGACCAAGCGGAGCCCTACTCCGGCTCCGGTTGCGTCCTTCTCGCTGCTCAGGCTGAGTTACAGGAGCTAATGGTGCCTTATCCATATCACAGACAGGGGAAACAGAGCTTCGGCCCCAACAAGCAGAGCAACCCTAACAATCCATGGGCGAAATCAGAGAGAAGGGACCTTACCAGACCCGAAAACGATGGGGGTTCTGGAGGACAGCGGAGGAACAGCTCCTATTCCAAGATTCAGCTTCAACTGGCGCCGGAAACAGCCACCCGAAGCCGGCGTCCGAGCGGGAGCTACAGTAGCTCAAGAGTGTCACGCAGAGAGAGAGGGGAATGAACAGTGTTTCATTGGGTTTGGTCGCTCTATAATCGTGTTATTCTACTTTTTATTCTTCACTTATAGGAATTGTAAGTACTGTATGCGTGCATACTGTTAAAGCAAGCACTATACGTGTGCACATAATTAGTTAATTATGCATAGAAAGAAAATGAATTATGTATGGAAGAGGTGTGTATGAGGTAACAGAACAAGGATAATTTAGGAAGTCTTAAAAATGAGGAAGATGGAAAAAAATGGACGGTTATTTATGAAATGGGCCAGTATGAGAAAAAGAAAGAAATAATGATTTAGAAAATTCGAAAGGTAAATGGTGTTTCGGCTTATATACATGTTGATGATTTTAAAAATCCTACCATGGATTTAAAAAAGGGCTTTGTAAGGCCCACTTCATGCACCTCTCTTTTTTTTTTTCTTTTGCTAAACTTTATGCACTTTTTCTTTAATTGTAAGCTTCTCTTTTCTCTTTCTCTATTTTTTTTTTTTTTTAGTTTTAGTAATAAGGTAGTGTTCAATCTAGTTGTCTCGCATCTCAGCTATTCCACCTCCACCAAGGCGCACTCCCCCCACGTCAACCTAGTGTATTCGGGATTTTCCTTCTGAAACTCTCCTAATAAGATTTGAACCCAAAATCAAAAACAAAAGAGCAAACTCTTTTTTTTATTATTATTATCTAAGCCAACACCATATTGGCAAGCTTCTCTTCCTACTTAGGTCATACCCTAGAGCTTATACTATTCAATACCCGCCGAACGGGGTAGGTGGTGTGGGGTGTGTCCTTGTGATGCGAGGAGACAGAGCTCTTTTATCATGATATCTTTTATATATATATATATATATATATATATATGTACAACCTCCCTCAATAAATGCAGGAGACATAAAGTCTGATGGGTCAGATATGTAGCCGAAAGAAGGTCATGCATGGGCCAGAGACCCAATAAGAGATGGACCCAAAATAAGCAATCCCCCATCCGACCTTCGCATGCTGAATCTCAGGTGGCATGTCATGGCTAAATTCAACACAAAACAAATCTGGCAAATACACCCAATAAAAAATAACAATAGGCCTAATGCTAATGCTGTTGTAGTGCAGGCTTCATGAGCCCCCCTCATATAATGCCAACTTCAAATCCACATAAAATATGCTTTGAGCCAACTTTGTTTTCCACTTTTCTGGTCAAAAGGGCGTGAAATACCAAGAAAAGAAGAGGCAGAGTTGCTGTTTGCAATGGATCTTGCAAGACCATGTCTAGGGGCATGAAGATTTGTCCCTGCTTTTTTCTTTGTGTTGTTTTGTTGTGACTAGCGACAGAGCACTTTTGTCTATCGACATGCCCTGTCGTCTGGTCACGAAGATTTTTAAGGTCATGTGTGGACGGTTTTGTGATGTTGGGAGTCGTTTCCAACTTTGGTTCTCAGATCCTGCATCGATTGTGTGGAGTTGTGTAGTCGACGGTCAATGCGGTTTCGCATTAATATAATTGGGTGCACTTTGATTGTTAGGCGTGTGCTGTGTCGGGGGCTAAAAATTGGCCCTTATTTCAGTCCCGAAAAGTATCACTTTGAGTTGGGAGGGCTTGGAAATGGAGTTGATGGGACCTAAACTAAGGCGAATCTTAACGGCCCATAGCTGCGTCAAACTTCTAGATCTCAGAATGTGAGCTCAAATTGCTCCATTCGAGTGACTTCTACTTTTAACTTAGATACACATTTTTACTTTTATTTAACATGCAGAATTGAAATCATTAGACTACGTTTGGTTATTCGAAGTTCTACCTGGATAAGACTATATAAGAATAGGATATGCAATGCAGGAGATTTTGCTATATTTTATCAAATGTTTAATGATTGCAATAATAAAGTCAAATATATTCACATCATATTATATATATTGTTTAATATAAATGGCATATTAATATAAATGAATCATGAATTTTATAAACAGAGATAGTAAAAATCTCTTATGACACTTTTGTCTACTTTACTTTTATTTACTTTTGTTTATTTATTTTACTCTCTTTTTTAATTAGTTTCTTTTTATATCTTTCTTCCCTTTCAATTCTATAATAAAATTCTATTAAATAGAAAACTGTAATAATATACCTAAAATACTAAAACACCTAAAATATGTAATAAATATATATTCATATATTGAATTTATATTACAAGATAGAATTGAATTCGAATATCTAAATAAAAATAAGATTAAATTTAAAAAATTGTTATTTTTCATTATTTTGAATTTCTTATATTAGAATTTGAATATTATTTATATTAAAATATACTTTTAGATTTGTTAATTTGCGAAGTATGTTATTTGAGAAAAATAACTTTCCTATTATGAAATTAGAAATCATATCTACCTTTATCACCTCTCCCATAGGATAATTTTATCCGGCCTATATCCCCCTTATATTTCACTTTATCACGTCTTGAGCAGGGCATCAAATACAAGATATGATATCCTAAATTTCATCTTGCTCACCAAATGACAAATGTGGCCTTAGAAATATACAGGCATTTAGATACATTTATTTGTGGTCAATGAGATTTAGTGGAGTTTGTAACTAGTTTACGAGACACAAAAATGGAAAAACTATGGTGTTGCAATAGGTAATCTCTTCACTATTAGCATTAATAGTAAAGTTAAGAGCATTAGGGTTTTTAAGCTTCAACATTACAACTATAAAAGATATTGACTCAATATACAACATAAGTTAAAGACATACATAATTATGATAGAAATTACATATGTGTTATTAACAAGAAAAGCTTTGAGCTTCGGGTGCATTTATTTGGGAGAAAATTTCATAATGAAAAAATACTTTCCAAAAAATAGTTTTTAGAAAAATGGTAAATTGTCCTTTATTTGGTGATATGTGATCAAAAATATTTTCTCACCTTTCGATTTCATTTGAAAAATTATTTCAATCTCACAATTTTATTTCGGGCAAAAAAATTAAATTAAATTTTTTTTTAATTTTTTCCTTCTTTCTTCTTCCTCCTCCTTTGATAGCGATACTAGAGCCTCCTCTTCCCTTCCTCCTTCCTCTCTCCATAGCCATCTCCGTGAAACCTCACAGTCTTGCTGATTTTGATAGTAAATTCACAGTCTCCTTCTTCCCACCCTATTGGACCGAAGTATTAATTATTGAAAACACTTCGCATGACTCTCTATTCTTCGAGAAACCATGGTTTTCCCCTCTTCTTGGCCTAAGGTTCCATGTCCTTTGCACAAATTCCTCTACTTCATCTTCTTCGTTGCCATCATCGTTGCTCATGCTGTTGTCGCTACTCTTGTGATCAGTGCCAGCAATGTTGATTTTGAACATCTCTCTCTTCTCTTGACCCCGATGGCTCTTTTTGTAGTTTATTGAGAACTAGTGAGGAGGTAGGCAGGAAACAATTGTTGAAGGTGAGGCCAGAGTGCAATTTGAGTATCAGAGGGAGAGGGACGATGGTGTTGGCAAGTTTTTGGCTAGTCTCTGCCATTGCCAAGGGCCAACAACCAATGGAGGAGGAAAAAGGAAAAGGAAATTAAATTAAAAAGAAAATAAGAAAATAAATAAATATTTAAAAAAATCCAATATGAACAATTACAAAAAGTATTTTCAACTGCTTAAAATTAAGGATTCACTTTCCTAATATTAAACATGAGTATTTTCCTTAATTAGAAAGTGTTTTTTGTTGATTAATTACTTTTGGCAAATCAAACGGGTGAAAGTTCGAAAAATTAATTACGGGAAAACACATTTTCTTATAGGAGTGTGCAACCGGATCGGGTTTACCCGAAACCCGGACCGGACCACCCGAAAAACAGGGTCAAGAACCGGTTCCTGATTAAGCCGGTTCCAGTTTTTGGGAACCGGTTGAAACCGGTCCGGGAACAGGGTCCAAGCAAAGACCCACCCGGAATTGGACCAGTTTTTACCTTCTTAAAAAAAAAATTCGTCTCTCTGTATAGTGCCTTTAAGTTTCTATGTCTTCGAGGAATTATTAAAAAAAGAAAGTTTCTCTCTAAATCAAGTTAAGGGAGAATTGTTTCGAAAGAATTGTTAAAAAGAACTATTCTCATGCATTGTTTTTCTTTTTTAATGGTCTCACTTTCAACTATTACTATTATCGCGGGACAAGTGCTACTAACTATTGTAGCACTAATTAAAGCATTCTCAGTTCAACTCAAGAAAGATGTCATCTTAATAAGAACTCCGTCACATACACATGAGCAAGTACATTAAATCATATCAGAAGTATTTGTGAAAATAAGACTAATATTAGATCCATATTTATTGCTAATATTTATGCATTATTAGGATTTTTGCTTTGTCTTATAATGTTAGGAGGATTCCGTTGTTGTTTTTTCGCTAATTAATATAAAATTCGAAGCTATATAGGATATCGAACGATTGCAAAATAGATTCCAATGAAAATAGGGTTGACCTTGTTCCCGGACCGGAAAAACAGGGTTGGGTCCAAAACAGGATCCAATAAAAACAGGGTAAGGTACAGGGTCCAAAAAAGAGGAACTGGTTATAACAGGGTCGGGTACAGGGTCTAAGTGTGAACCCTATCCACCCTAGACCCGATCACCCCTATTTTCTTATACAAACTCACCCATAATATTAATTTTCTCTATCAGACTCTACAGCTCTATCAATCTCCCACTGAGATGTTGATCTTCAAAACAACAATAATCTTTTATAGTCTACTCTTCTTTGTAATACAAAGTTATCATAGTGCGTTGACCCCCTCATCACTAACCATGGAAGCCACTGAGGCAATACACAACCTTAGTTCATAGTGATGATAACCTTCATTAACAGATCCGTTATATTTTTTGCACTAATAATCTTCTTTAATGAAAATATCCAATCATCTATTAGCCGATGAACATGATGATATTTTTTATGTAATATATTGGCCCATAGGCCTAGCCATCAAAAAGCCTAACCCATTTTTATCCTTAAGCATGTAAAATGAAAAGAAGCATGAGCCAATAGAGAAAACAAACAAAGAGGGCTTGCCCTTGAAGAGGAAGAAAGGGAAAAGAGATAAAATTTTCATCAAGCTAAGTCAATTCTATTTTGCAATATCTGGTAAGTAATCACAACCTCTATTTGTCTAATCAAAGAAATTGTCGAAGTTAGGACAAGAAATTCAAATTTATGTCAATTGGGAGTTATTGTGTCCAATTGAGAAGTTGTTGGGTTGCGTGTGTGTATATATATAAATGATAGTTAAGGATATTGTGTAATTATAACATTTTATAGAACTTGAATTAAGCTTATGATTTGCCCGCAACAACTTTTGAAATTAGGTGTGCATGATGAACAATAGCGAATAGTACATTTCATGGGTGAATTTCATCGATTCCGACTAGATTTCGAGTCACCTAATTTTGGGGTCTTGTAGTACGTCAAAAGGGTATTCTATGAATTGCAAATTCGCTTGAAAGGAAGTACGATAGAGGAAATTATAGTATAAAACAATTTAGCACGCAAGCTACACATGGCGGATAGCAATAGGTCTCTACAATATGCGAGCTTTCTGTTAATGCATTGGTGTTGTTTTATCAACAAATAAGCAAAGTTTAGTCAGTCATTTGTTAGAATATTTGTTTACTCAATTTTTGATATCGTTTTTCAATTAATTGTTAGGAATTCGAGTGCATCATATTGAGTAATCATCACAAGTTGGTTTTCAGCTATCTCAGGTGAGTGGTGTTATTTTTTTATGAATTTACAAACTCATGTCTTAAAAAGGATAGAATTTTAATTTAGTACTGGTTATTGAGAGCATGCTTCTTGCATAAAATGATATTGACCTTTTACTATATTTTTAGTCATTTGAAAATGTATTGGAAAGTCTTGTGGACTAGCTTAAAATGATCTTTGGTGGATACTTTGGTTTAATATTTTGTGATGGGAATTGCCAAAAGTTATACGTATTAGTCGCAAAATGTTTTATAAAATAGTTTTTTGATGTTGATTGTAGGTTGTTAGAGAAAGATGTTGATTGACATTACTCATATCACTGTGATGAGAAATTCAGAGGGGAGTATGCATATTGTCAAGACATCCTTTTGAGCCGAATGATTAGTTAATATAGGTGGCAAACCTAATTAAAGGGGATACATTTAGTTTCCTTTGTCACAACATTAAAGGGTGACCATTGTTTGATGTTGAACATTAGATTGATCGATGGGATGGACTATCGATATGTGATTTGATGAGATTACTCAATAGATTAGACTATTGATGGTTGTTTATTATTGTTTAGTAGGTTTTGTTAACTAATCTTGTACATATAAAGTTTTATCGGAAAGTTATCATACATTTTCGATCTTTTATGTATATCATATATTGATTTGAAATGATGAATTATGATATTATTTTATAATGATGCAAAGTGATTTTTCAATCCACTTAGAAAAATCATATTATTCACTAGGTTGTAATTTCTCATTCCATTCATCTACTTGCTTTTATGTATTTTTACGAGCTATAGATAGGTTGTGAGTATTATTATTAATAGAAGGACTTTTGGATAGTGAGAACTTTTGGGTGTGGATTATACATAATTGATAAGATTCACAATTAATTTTGTTGGATATATGTATAAGTCGTGTTAGTAGAGTATAAAAGATGGTGATGTTATAGCCGGGTAACGTTTTATCAAATATATATGGATGCATATATTTCAATATCAGGTTGAATTACGGTTATATTTGAGACTGCATCTTTTTGGTAAATAGGACGACTATGTCATTGCCTTTGTCTTTAAAACATTGAGATGTGATATATATTGGTATCAGAGCATAGGTTTAAATATGAGGCATTGTAACATTGTATGATAAATTATAATGTATTAGTCTTTTGATTTGGATTTAAGTAATTATGCATTTTAGGTCAAAGTCACATGTTTCACTTCATAAGAAAAGTAAAGGCAAGCAAGTTATTGCCCCTAACACCAGAGACAAGCCTCAACGTTCTCAAGGAGTGGCTTCAAAGAGAAAACTAGAGAATCAATTTGATAGAAGTCATACCTCTCGTGAAGCCAGAGAAGAGTCACAACAGTTGTTTCCTCTGAATGATTTCACACAAGCAATGATCCATTAGTATTGTTAGGCGAAAGAATTAAGTAAAGGTGAAATAGTTTTTTTTTTTTTTTTTTTGTCATACTCCGACTTTCAACTTACTCTTAGACTTTTACCTTGCCGCTTTGTACAGTGCAGGAGTCGAAATTTATATCTAAAGCTAAACGTCTCCACCCCCAACCCCTTGATAAGATAAGAATTTGAAACCCCCACATCTTCCTTCCCATGTGAGAATGGAATCCATTGGGGCAAACTCTAGCAATTAAGGTGAAGTAGTTGGCTCATGCATCTTCGCCCAATTCAAAAAGGTGAACCACCTAACTTTGATGGGAATTCAGATCCTCTCAAAGCCAATAGTTGGATTAGAAGCATCAAGGGAATTTTTAAAGTAGTGAATGTTTGTGATGATCAAAATGTCAACTTTGCCACTCGATATTTAGAAGGTGAAGCTGCATGTTGGTGGGAGGGACTAAACCAACACTTGGAGGCAATGATGCAACTATTTCTTGGAAAGACTATATTGAGGTGCTCAATGTTCGATTTTTCGAAGAGTCATTCCAAGTGAAAATGAGGAATGATTTTGCAAACATATCCAAAGGTGGTGCAATAGTTATAGAGTATGTGGCCCGTTTAATCAGCTGAGCAGATTCAAGGAAGGTTTTGTGGCCAATGAAAAGCATAGGTTGGAACACAAGGGTTTTGACCCAACCTTCATAGGATACTCATGCCTCTTGTACTGATAACTTATAAAGATTATAACGTCCTGAATTTCGGGATATATGAAATTGTTATTTTATCAATGCGCTGTTAGTTACGTTTACTCTGAATAGGCCCTTCATGAGTTAACTAACTATTCGGAAAGACAATTATGAATTGATACACGTATGACTAGTAAATTCAATTAGTAATAAGCTGCTCGACCATAAGGATCAATAGGGTTGATACCATGCTATTGCAGGCCAATTGACGAACGAAAATAAATCAATTCAACAAAGGTACAAGGTCGAATTGAGGGTGATTCCGCATGACTTCAATATTAATTACGAACGACGTTAAACCAATTTCCTATTGAGTTTGTATTCAAGGTGAGCAATCAATTCTTCACGATTACATGACAATTGAGAATTGTTCTAATTTGAATAGGCATGATTGTAGATTGAAAAGCTATCAACCACAGGTCAAACGCATAAAAAACCCTAAATGTTGCCCGAAAGTTAGATTGTACTAAAGTCGCAATTGATCGATTTTAACCACAAATTTCAATCCGATTTCGGATATCGAACTTGCAAGGACGTCAAAACTAAAATATTGGATAACACCACATTAATTATCAAATTTATCGGTAAGTCCAAAAATTGCCAGAAATGGATTAACGGGTTGAGAATTGGAGCCAAATATTTAGGAATTTGTATTCCAAGGGTAAAATGACCAAAATGCCCCTTCTAGAAAGATTTTGGCTTGATGAGAAAGATTGCAAGAGATCTTGGAGGGGAAGTTTTTAAGAAAAACTTGCAAAGAAAGCTTTTCTTATTCTATTTTATTTTTCTTTATTTGTTTTCTCTCTCCCACCTTCCTCCCCACGTTTTCCTCTCCCCCACGCCACTCCTCTCTCTCTCTCTCTCTCTCTCTCTATCTCTCTCTTTTCCAATAGATTTACATTTTTCATTAATGGAAATTTTTTGATGTAGTGAGTAATAGCTCTGGTTATTCGCTGTTCAAAAATTCTTGTTTAGGCAGTTCATACCATCCATACATAGTGTTTTGATCTAAGATTTCAATTCTTCCGTGTTTCAGCAGTAGCATATTGTTCCGTGGAGCTAAGGTCCAAAATAGGGAAGAAAGAGGTGTTTCCACGACTCTACCACTCAGTCAATTCTGTTCCACTTAATCCCTATTTCATGGCCACATATTTTTCCGGCTAAGTAATGGGAAACCTTTCTACTGTTACATGAATCCGATCTCATCGATCAACCCCTCCCTCATGTTTTCCCTTTCCCCTAGATTTCCTCTCTCCCTCCCATTTCTTCTCTATTTTCCCCGCCAAAACCCTCATTTCCCTTTTTATTTCCCACCTTGGCTCCATAATCACCTACCATCACCACCGCTTGCCATTGTTGTGCCGTCCGCTGGGCACTGTTGTCACCGTCCATGCTGTTCCATTGTCACGCTGCCATCGCTACTCACCACCTCATGGAAACCACCCCACCTCATTTTTCATTGCCAATCATCTTGCCGTTCCGGATGTAGCCACATGTAGCACGTGCCATGATCATCACGTTCATGTCGCCAGGATCGCAAAACCGCGAGTTGTTTTCCTAATCCCTTAATTATGGGATAATCTTGCGTTAGGGGGTAGTTTAATTAGTTCTAAGTGTGTTTAGTGGAGGGGGGTTTATGTTTAAATGTGATTTATATGCCTTAAGCGGGATTAATATAAGCTAATGGTAACTTAAGATGGTTATTGCTAATTAAATTGGATTATGGTTAATTAGCATTATTTTATTATACTAAGCTTGCTTATGGTTGATGAATGTGGTTAATGAAGTATGAGTATTATTTAATTATGATTAATTATTTCTTGGAATAATTAATTATAATTATTTTATTTTATGGAAATTATTTATTTACGAAAAAATGATATTATTTTGTGGAAATTAGTTAATTATTTATATTATTAATTAATGTCGAATAATTGACTATTTATGGATAATCATCTCGTTGTTCCGGACGTAGCAATGTGTAGCCTATGTTGTCACCGTCATGTTCGTGTCACTAGGATCGTAAAACCGTGAGTTGTTTTCCTAATCCCTTAATTAGGACATAATCTTGCATTAGAAAGTAGTTTAATTAGTTCTAAGTTAGTTTTAAGTGTGTTTAGTAACTAATGATGGTGGCTTATGTTTAAATGTGATTTATATGTCTTAACTGGGATAAATATAAGCTAATGGTAGCTTAAGATGGTTATTGCTAATTAAATTGGATTATGGATAATTAGCATTGTTTTATTATACTAAGCTTGCTTATGGTTGATTAATGTGGTTAATGAAGGATTAGTATTATTTAATATTATTTTATGAAAATTATTTATTTACGGAAAAATTATATTATTTGGTGGAAATTAGTTAATTATTTATATTATTAATTAATATCAAATTATTGACTATTTATGGATAATTAATTATTTTTGGAGAAATAATTAATTATGGTTATTTTATGGAAATTGATTAAATTGAGTAATGTTTGTGAGAAATTAACTATGACTTATTTTTCAAAAGTCGATGGTTTTATATACTACATTGTCAAGTGACTTTGAGTTATTAAAGAATGGTTTTATAAAATGGAATTATTTTAGTTGGATAATTATTTATGGGATTGGCAAATAATTATAATTATTTTGTGGGAATTAAATCATTTATTGAAAGAATTGATTATAGTACTATATACCTTATAAATGAGTATTTTTGGATATAATTAAAGTCAATACTTGTTTTGTGGTAATCAATTATTTGTGGGAATAATTTATTATCGTTAATTGTTGAGGCACGTAATTAATTATCATTAGTCGTGGAGGCGCGTGATTATTTATTATTGAATATTGAGACAAGTGGTTGGATATCGTTAATTTTTGAGGTACATGTTTGATTATCTATAATTGACTAAGGCGCATGATTGATTATCGAAGTGTCAATTATGAGCAAGTTGTTGATAGGAATCAATTATCACTAGAATAGTGAGGAGTGATGGCTATTTTGAGAAGCATGTGATTATCGTAACATTAATTGATTGGAACTGATTGTTAGATTATAACTTGAACTACTGTTTGATGGCTATATTTGGAACTATTGAATTATGGAAGTTCATATGACCATTGATTATTGTTATATTGCATTATACGTGTGTTAACTGCAATAACATGTTGTGTGAGCATAAATCATGGTTGCATTGACGGCAGAGAAAAGAAAAAAAATGAATTGGTTGATGGTTGTGGTGTATGGTCACATAAGGGGATGCCCAGCACTGTTGGAAGACCGCTAACCCTTGGGTTGTGCCGTGGACTTTTAGTCGCCCAATTTCAATCAAATGTCTAGCAGTGGTCAGATGCTACGTTGCGGTAGAGGTTAGACTAATGCTCCTTTCGAAATGCCGTCTGGGGGAGGCCCATGACATAGCCATGCCCACGGGGGGAATAATGCCTAGTTTTAAACTGGTAGACCACTAACCATAAGATTATACCATGACCGAGGAGGTCGTAATAATCGGAGTACATATGGATATTGATGAATGAGAAAGTTCATTGGGTGTTCTAATTTTATGAAATGATTATTGAAATAGTTATAACTTGAATTGTATTGTATCTACAGGGTACGTGTGTCAAGACAAGATGAGATCGCTGTGATTGTATATGATGGCTGATGATTTATGCTATGGTTGAAGTTTCTTTACATGTTATAAAATGAGCAAAGCAATGGTCGCTTTGCAATTGATCTGTCATCAATAATAGGTTGTATGGTTAGGCTGCACCTAAGACAAGCGAGTTTCCTAACTGAGACATAGGATTATAACTTACTAAGATTTTATCTCACTGGTTATTATATAACCATTTTCAGGTCCGTAGTTTGGAGAATCAACACATGTTGCAGCTTGTGGTCGTATTTGAAGGGGTAGATTAACCATGACTCTATTAGTTTCGTCGACTCAATAAGAAAATACCGTTGTAAGGGCTTATGCTTATAAATTTCCTAGGATTAATCAGTAAATAAATAAAGCGACATTTTTTAATGTGTTTCTAGTTGGATTTTCATGCTATCCTTACTTTTGTAATTAACTAGGTGGTTGTGATTTCACTTCTGCATGCGTTTAATTGAAAGATAAAAATAATGATCAGCAACGAGTCATGGAACATCGCATTCAAATTACCGCAAGAGAATAAAAGTTGTTACATGCTCAAGAGTCAAGGCATGACAAAGATGTTTTGAATTGAGCGATTAAGGTTAAGCAAGACATGTTAGAGAGCAGCACAAAGGGTGTACTTTAGCCAAAGAGGTTTAGGCTCCCATATTACCAAGAAAGAGAACATATTTAGTGATTTAGAATCACACCACCTGCTTATGTGGCATATATGATCCCATGTGGATCCGCTAATAAAGCGACATGTGGCATCTAACATGGAATAAAAATTAAGCTGCAAGACTATTTCTCTCTTTCCGCTAGCTCTTACTGAATGTACAAGACTGAATAGAACCAACATTAAATGTCGGCAGTTATTGTGCCTCTCTCCCCCCCTCTTTGTAAATACTCTTTTCATTTCTCCAAAGCCATCTTTCTCTTTATCCCTCACTCACCTCAAGCCCTCCCCTCCTCGTTCTTCAAATTTGTCCTTGTCACCGTCGTTGCCTTTCCGGCTCCGACTCTTGAAATTGTGATTGGCTCGGTTTTCGATTTTGGGCTCGGGCATGTCGCCACCAATTGTGAAGTGGAAGCAAAAGAGGCTTGCTAATTTTAATATATGTTAATGGTTGGATTCTCTCCTACATAAGCTAAGAATCCCTAGCACTACTCTCGTTCTCTTTAGGAAGAAAACCCAAAACTATCATATCTAAAAATTTGCGATGTTTGTGCTATTTTTGTAGAGGAATTGATGTGTTGAGTTCCCAATAACGCTAGATATAGTTGTCTAGCATAAATCATTGCCTGAGTTTTGAGCCTAAACAAACTAGCCCAGTCACCACCGTCTATTAGAGAAAATACTTAAGCCAGGTTCATTTGAGTTTTCTTCGATTATATTTGTTCTGGTGTGTATGGGCACGGGTTACATGATACAAGAATTCATTTGATTATCAAACTTGGTTTCAATTTGTTTTCTCTCATTCCTAAAGTTACCATCACTCCCACTTCTTTGTATTCCTTTTTTACTCTATTTTGGCTTTTTTCTTGCGGCCATCAACGAAGTTTGGTTTGGTGATAGTCCAATGAGTGAGTAGGTGTTGTTCGGTGGAAACAGAGATCGACCAACATTGGTCTAGTGATACTAGGACTAGTGTGGCCAAAGATGGAGTATGGCTAGAACTAGTTGCCTTTCATTAGATCAAAATTTTAACTAAACTCACTTGTCTTGATAAGATAATAACATATGCACAATCAATAAGATCTTTTTTCTATAACTTGCAAGTTTTCGGTTGTGTGACCAATTGATAAGGTTTTTTCTTTCAATATCTCATAGATAAGTGGTTTTGTTAAATAAACTAAAAAGGTTGTTGTTGGTTTGTTACAAAGTTTGTTGCTTATCTATTACATTTATTTTTTTTTTAAAAATGTTGCTTGGATTACTTTTGTTGATTAAGACTAATCTAATTTTGATTATATGATATTATTACTTTAGTGTGAGATCTCAAGGATCTTTGAATTGGTCGATTGATTTTTCATCCAAGATTTGTTCATGTCCTCAAGGGAAATTATGCAAGTAAAAAAAGTGCAAAAGAATCCCATTATCGAGAAAGATTAAAGATTATATTATGCTTCGACCGTAATGTAAGCACATCAATTTACCAAATTGTGCATGTAGTGACATTTGTAATACTTATAGCTCTACACTAATTTGTTTTCCAAATAGATAATCATTCGTGGTTTGTGCAATGGGTTGAAGATTACATTGAGGAATGCGGGATCTATTCACCTAATAATGTGAGTGTAGTTAATTCTCGAAAGCATCAAGTGAAAAGAACTGACAATCATAAAAGAAGATTTAAAGTTAATTAGAAGAAAAATAGGCTTTATTATGTCAATAATAATATTATATAGAGTCATCATATTTTTCCTTCTTGGAATTGTGATTTCCATGTTAATATATAAGTAATTATAGGAGTCAATCTTGGTGATTATATAAAACTTGCTTGACCATGATTTTGAAGAAACTTAGAGTATAATGATTTTTTTTGTCTTTCTTGAGACAAATATGTCGAGGTGATTAATGATTATTTGGCATTGGCTTGTTTTTCGATTTCATTATCTAGTCGAATCTAACTCGAGTTCGAAATTGGTACTATATCTAGTCAACTCAATTTGATTACCCTATAACTATGCACAACAAGAAGAGAACTTGAAACAAAAGAGAACTGAGCAAAGAAATGCTTAACATAGTGAAGTTCACTAGCAATTAAAAGATGGAAACCATGTCCGAAAATCAAATTTAGCCAATCTATTTTTAACAATGGATTTGCAAAGAAGTTAGAACCTTACCGGTCAACTTATCAAAATATTCCTTGATAACACCAAATTGCCCTTGCTCTAACTATTTTTCGAGACCACACCAATCTTTTAACAAGAAACTTGAGCCGATTCCAAAAACGTTGCAGTAAAGCTATTGACTTTGTAACATTAGCGGAGTTGGACCGAAGAATTACTACAGCTAGTGCCATCACTGTTGGCTATATCCATGAAAATTGAGCTCTCACAAGTCGCAATAGTAATACTCAAGCAAGATCATTAATATTTGAGTTGATTCAAGGGCTTCAAAGCCAAAACAACTTGGTGATGAATAGCATCCTCCTAATTCAATCAATGTATTGAAATTTTTGGCCTAGAATCATGAAATGAAAATGAAGGACAATGAAATATAGAGAACTCAAAAGGGAGTGGAAACAACAAACTCTTCCAAAAAGAGAAGCAATATGTAAGCTCATTATTCACAAAAATTGACATTGTTGAGATGCTAGCAATTTCAACCAAAAGAAAAATGTTAGGTATGCGAATTTCTAAAGAGAAAATAGAGAAAAAAAACAAGCGACAATTTTTACATAACAAACCTTTTCCAAAAATTTGAAAGAGAAAAATCACGGTGCCGCATTAAGCAATCTTTCCAATATTAGTATTAGCATTACAAGTTCTAGGGCTACAAGCTTTAACATCACAACGACAAAAGATACCGCCCTTATATAGAGTAGAAGTCTAAGACATATATAATTATGATGAAAATTACATGTATGCCATTATTACCAATAAAAATTTTATTATCTACTTTAGCATAGCAAAATGGGTGACCCACTTGGAAATGCTTTCCCACAATAAACTGTTTTTACACTTGAATACTATTTTTTCTCTATTATACTCTATAACTTCATCAAAAAATTGCTAGTGATTTTAGGTTGTTGGATACTAGAGAAAGGCATGATAAACAAGGAATTGCACTTTCATGGCTTTCTCAAGCATGATAAATACTTATTACAAATATGCTCTATAATGGAAAAATTGAGCATGCATCAAGCATATTATAAAGGAAGCTGCTCCCATTAACTAACAACTGCTCCCATTAACTAATAATCTTGCCTTTTGTTGCTACTGTCTTCATCTACAAAAAAAAAAAGGACAAATGTCAAATGAATTCATTTTCACCAAACAAAACTTAGTCTCTTACTGGACCATTACCAAACCAAACTCTATCAACGGCCACAAGAAAATGCCAAAACATAAAATAGATGATGGGCAACTCGGCTTGATCGTTTAGGCTCAAAACTCAAGCAATGACTCACGCTAGATTACTATGTATAACATTATTAGCAACTCAACACATTACTTCCTCCACAAAAATAGAATAAAACAACACAGATTTTTGAATACGGTACTTTTAGGTTTTCTTCCTAAAGTGAACAAGAATAGAACGGGGATTCTTACCTCATGTGGGAGTAAATCCGGTTGCAAATGCATGTCAAAACCAAGCAAGGAGAAATCCTAATCTATCTTATGAAGAAATGCAATATATAGTAATTACAAGTATACTCTCTAATGGGCAAAATTGAGCATGAATCAAGTATAATATGTAGGAAGCAACTCCCATCATGCCAAAAAAAAAGAGTTAAGGATCCTGCCTTTTGTTAATGTCATAAAACACCATTAACACCTCCTATGATCTTCATATGCAAAAATAAAAACGAATTTCAAACGACGAAGATTAGTCAAAACTACAACATGAAAAAGAATGGTGTACTTTCTCACAATATGCTATGTACAACTTAAATCCAACTACATTAGAGCCACAAAAAGGAAAGAAAATGCTTCTATCATATTTCGCACCTAGTATAAGGTTCTTTTACCCATGAGAAATTACCTTTTGTTCGTGAAACAGGAGCAAAAATACTGCAAATTTGTAGTTGCAATCTTCTCCATAACATCATGATTCACGCAAATGTTCATAACACTGATAGCCAATTGCATCAACCCCTTCAAGCGCAATGTCTTTGACATTATGACATCATGAGAGCTTTCCATAACATCATCGTAATGACTACTTTGTTTTGCTATTTTTGTCCACCTTTTGAAAATTGATTGTGTAGGAATCCTAGTAACATTTACAATATATGTCAAGATACATAAAGTATTCCTACACAACCGTCCTTACATTCCAAATAACTTGCGGCTACATATAATAGTAGAATCATCCTAACAAAAAAGGGTAATATGCTTTCTTTCACTACTTCCAATTCCCAATATATAAGTATACAACGACCCATTAGATTCTAATTTAAGAACATGTTTAGATAAAGTATGCAAGAACTCATCCTGAAAATTTCTACAAATGACATGTGTATAGACATGTGTAACATGTTTCAATATTCCACTGTTTGCAACCCTAATTCACAACTTTCCTTCAGCACACTTAAAATCATTAATAACTTTAGAGTTGCTCTTTTTTCTACTTGCTTTTCATAATGATTAACAAATTTAGACAAAGTCATAGTCTTTCATGTCATATCTTGAAAGACTATTAGTTTTCTCACTTCTTTTCGTGGATTTAATTTCTGCAGAAAACGCATTTCAACCAAATGTAGGACACCATTTATAATGCAGGCAATACATATTATCCCACCAAGGTTGTCCTCTAACTTCCATTCGTGACACATAACTTCTTAACTATTCTCCATTTCAAATTCTAATTTGCACTAATATAAAAAGCTTATGCCAATATCTATCGCAAAAGCTTGACTTTCTAAGAAGACGTGCGATTTGATGTACAACATTTTTTCCAATATGCCTTACACGTAAATGATTATTAGTGTACAGAAAAACAATTTTAATGGCATTTGTCGTTGCATGATCTTGAACAACGAAAATAGTCTTGGTGCTTTAGTACCACTGCCTTTAAAAAAGATTAACAAGCTTACACAAAAGAAGCAATAGTTTCATCCAATAGAAATGGACAACCAAAAAGAACTTTTTTCCAATGATGATTCAAGCTAGTAAAAGATGCATATATTATATTGTATTTATTTGTACGGTAAGTAGTATCAAATACTACAACATTTCCAAAACTTTCATAATCTAGCTTGGATAAACCATCATACCAAAAAAAATAAAAATTAGTAAGTCTTTTCTCCTTATTCAATTGAAATGTATAAGAAAAATTGCTTCCATTTGGTTGTAAACAATTAAAATGGTTAATGAAACTTTAACAATCACCCACACTAATCAAGTCATTTCTCTTTGATTATAAATATAATACCTTATTAATGTCCTAAATTAATCTCAAATGGGTAATTAATTATTTTTAATTCTAACCGAGACAAAAAGGAGAGATTGATGCACTACTAGTGTAAGTCATTCTCCTATTAAAGGATTAAAATATAACACATTGCATGAATAATGAGAGTTGAACTTAATCTATAAAACCTCCTTATGGTTACTTGAATTGATGCTCTGGGAATAATAGATTATGTGGCTTATGTAAAGTGAGAGAATGATCGGATTAGGACACATGAGAACCTAAAACATACTACATTCTTCTTTACTAAAAAGGAGGACATTAAGTTGAGTTTTACATCGAGTGATCACATCACTTCGGGTTGCATTGTCGATTATTTACAATATGTAGATAGTTAAGTCCAAAAGTGTGCACAAGATGATGACTAAAAAAGACCCAAAACACATCCACTTCTCTACTAAGTGATAATCCCCAAGGTGCTTCTAAACATGTCTTTCATTTTCCTCTTATACTAGGCTACTGGCGCTACACTTGAACTAGGCCCATCAGGTCCAAATTGAAGCGGTTCGAACAAATCACCACCGTGGTTTAAGAACCATGCTACAACCCTCCATGGAGTCAGTTCGTTGTGGCCATCATCCATCTACACCACTACCTCATAGCAGACATAATTCAAGTCATTTTTAAGGCCGATTCGGTCATGATAAGTAATATTATATATATATATCAAATAACTCCATACGTGGTGATGGGTAGAACATTAACGATCTGAAAAATGAAAATGGGTGAGCAAAGCCCACTAAAGGAAATAACTAAATCTTGAAGCATATAATCTAATCATCACTCAAGCAATAGTTAAACCAATCAATAGAATAATCATAACGACAATCAATTTATCTAACATAGCAATTCTAATAGTAACTACCAATATAAGCTGATCGTCTATCCTAATTTAGCCATGTGCCCTCAAGGTTGACCAGGTTCAATTCCTAGCCCTACTAATGTAATAATGGTAATCACAAAACATGAAGACAAAATATAATAGAGGTATCTTCACATGTACAATTAACGCTCAATTCTCAATTTCATATACCATCTCCACTTCTGGTGCATCACTTCTTACGTACATAACGATATGTTTCATAGGAAGTTTCCACCATTGAATCCAAGAATCTAATACCGGGTCGCTGGCTAGCTCGTTTAGGTCATTTTCGGGTCGTTGGCCAAACTTCTAAGGGACATTAGCCCTAGGCATCTCACTCTGAGACATCTCGAATTATTTATTGAGGCATCCAAAGGCTGCAAGGCTTAGGCATCATTAGGTCACTAGCCGATGATATATTTTAATTTTATATCATTTGACCTATTTCATGCACAATAAACTTGTATCCGTGCACACGTATTACCACATATGGCCGGTGGTACTATATCACACACAATTCACATAATTCTAAATTGGTGAGATCATGTTCTAAGCAATTGTATTTATTGAGGTAAACGGACAAATACTAACATTTTGTTATCCCATTTCATCCCTTTGTATTCTTTTCATGGCATATCACATGGCCACCTCCTTTCTTACAAGCACTACCTAATGTCTCCTCCTACATAGGAGTCCTTTTTTCGTAAGTCATTTAGTAAAATTTATATACCTTGCACCTAGACTTGTGACCATTTTTTTCCATTGAAACTCATAACAACTAACTATGCACAACTATATTTGATTCAATATGAACCATAGCCACCATCACCAATATCATGGCCTTTGATGTTCTACAACTCGGTATCATGGCATGTAAATACTTTCCTCAACCAAATCTACACATAACCGGCATAATTTTCCTATTTTGACTCTCAGCATTCATGACCACCTAGAATTCGCAACTTTGGGTATTTATCTAATTATAACCCATCCCAAGTTTCTCTTCAAAATCCATACATAATACCTGTCCGACATCAACCTAGCACTCAAGGGCTTCTAAGGAACCTTTATACAACTATAGGTTCGGATTATGTTTTAACTTCACAGAATTGAGGAAAGATTTCTAAAACCACCTAAATTTTCACTCATCTACTCTCCAAGGTACACTTAATCCATCCAGACTTGAATAGCTCACATGCAAAACACTTCATGCCCTAACATAGTCCTAACAACCCCTTTTGCACATCCCTCACCGAACTGATTCAGCTACAGCCAAGCAAGGAAAGATGTAATGACCCAAGATTTAGAGATTTCCCTTACCTAATATCCTAAACTCCTTTCTCACTCTCGACTTGCTAGTTCTTGAATGAGTTGGCTTCTTTGGCTCCACTGAATAGCAAAATGTAGAAGAAAATGAGAGAGAAGGAGAGCTTTTTGGGTTCGGACAAGAGGAGAGGGGATGAAGAGGAGAAAGAGAATGAAAGGAGGTTATGGGGATGGGTTTTACAAGTTCCCATGCAATGATTTCTATTGCAAATCCCCATGCTTCGTTGAGGAGGGTGGAGTGCACAAGAGAGGGCCTTCTCCTTGCATGGAAATTTTTCAGCCTATAACTTATCCAAAAGGGATAAGTTTAAGGGGGAATTCATAGTTGATTGGCTAATTCCCCCCATTGCAGCTTATCATTGTTCCTAGAAACCTATGAATATATCCCTTTTATATCTCTACTAACCTAGCCACTAAGAGAGGTCTAGGCATCTCCACTACATTTGCACTAGCTTAGTATTTCCCTTGATGTTGAAAAGGTAAATTTAGAGTCAGAAATCATGGACGTTGGTGCCGGACTAATTGAGGCTTAACCGTGGTTATACATACCCCTAACCTCCTAAATTTATCTTATATAAATGGACATGGTTAGGAAAAACGGCCATGGAATTCTTATTCTTACACAACTCATACTCAAGCTCACTTATGCACGCATGCACATTGGGTGTGTATTTACATAGGTAGTCAATCATGGTAAGACACAAATTTAGTATCTACCACACCCTATGGTCCAAAATTAATATATGATTTTATGCATAATTTAAACGAAAGGTCATGTAATTTCACATAGGTGGCTAGCATGGAATGTATTTAACAAGACACACGAGATGCATCACTGGCCTCATATGTACACGATGCCTCGTAATTCTCCTTATTCAAAAATTACTATACCAACTTTAAGCCTCAGTATCATTTGGGCCTTACAGCCCCATTTGTGTATTAATTGGACGTCATAGCCCATCTCTTTCCATTGGGCCCCATCATGGCGTCGCAAGGCCCACATATCTTACCCAATTAAACTTAACTAAAATTGGGTAAACTTAAGTAAAATTGGGATGTTATAGCAAAAAATTTTGACAATCCCGCAATGTAAAGACAATATTCTCTTATCCTCCTACTTCACCATTAACGTACGGATATGCTTTTATAGCCCTTATACATGCCCCAACCAAAGAAGTCAAAATACTTCCATTAGTATCCATTATGTGTTGATATGATTATATTAAGTGCTTTTGTTTATCATTAACAAAAAAATGATTATAAACCTCCTCAAATTTGGCAACTACCAAAACTCCCTCTTCAATTTTGAATTTAATACTAGCTTTACACTCAGTTCTTTTCACAGTCCTATAAATATTTCATTGTTCATGAGATAGGATTGATGGAGAGTGTCCTTCACAATGACATAGAAATGTGCATCTTTGCAATATTCCTTTACTTTTATTTATTTTTTGTCCTCTTTGCACTCCAAATCCCTTGCGAATTGCATATGCATTGTATGTGTTATAAGCTTCGTGCTTATTATCAAAAGTCATGCCAATTCAAAATTCAAATTCCTGATCAACGTTATGCAAGATAACTTTATCCTTTGCAACTTTTATAATTAAAAGAAAAACTAATCATTTAAAGAAGATTGATAAATTCAAAACAAACTTAAATTCTAAAGAGATAAGTCATACCCATTTATCCTGAAAACAAGTCAAATTAGCTACTGAGGACTAGGAATTATTTGTTGAATATTACTAAAAATGTAATTTATTGCAAGAGTTTTTGTGTGTGCATACTTTATTTCAGTTATGATGGATCAAAAGTGGGTTTCATGAAGGCAATAGACGTAAAATAGTATTCACATTTCACCTTATGAATACCCACTTCTAACCCAGTCTCACAGCAACAACCTCAAGACCAGTCTCTTGTAATCCTGAAAAAAATATAGATTCTTTTAAGCCAAACTAAAATTAAAAAAAAAAAAAAAATAGGAGAGGAACCATCGGAGAAGATAGCAATACTTGTGGTGTTTATCCTTAGAATTGCACCTAGCTATATGAGAGCACATCTCCCTTTCTGAAACTAAGGTGGAATAAGAAAGTTGAGGTACAATATACGAGTTAAAGCATGTACAATAAGTACACAAAGGAGAAACACTTATTCACACCTTGAGAATACCCAATCCCACACCATCTCGCACGTGACAATCTCAAAATGCCCTTCTAACCTTTCATGAAACTAAAGCAAAAAAAAGTTAGAATAGAGGAGCTCAAGCACGTAATAATAGGGCCAATGACACACCTTGTGAATATCCAATCATACCTTGTGAATGCCGGTCCCACCTTAGTCTCACGGACAACCTCTACCTCGCTCTGGTTAGACTCTATCTCTAGCCACGCCGGTCCTCGGCATTGCTAGCTGAGGTTGGTCAATCTCTGTCTCCACCAAGCAACACCTAATCACTCACTAGACCATCATTGAGCCAAACTTCATCAATGACTACAGGAAAAAGCCAGAACAAAGTAAAAAATGAACAAAAGGAGTGGGAGGGAGGTACCTTCAAGAATGACAAAAAACAAATGGAAACCAAATTCGATAATCAAATGAACTCTTGTATCATGTAACCCATGCCCAAACACACCACAAAAAACGTGGAATCGAAAAAAATGTAAGTGAATCCAGTTCAGGCATTTCATCTATAGATGGGTGATTTGGCTAGATCATTTAAACTCAAAACTCAAGCAACGATTCATATTAGATTACTATTCCTCTACAAAAACAGCACAAACATTACAAATTTTTAGATACAACACTTTTGGGTTTTCTTCACAAAATGAATGAGAGTAGCATGGGGGATTCATACCTCACGTGGGAGAGAATCCAATCATGAACACACATTGAAACTAGGCAAGCCTCTTCTACTTTAGGTTCAAAATCAATGGTGACATGCTCGAGCCCGAAATCAAAGCCCGTGCTAGTTGCGATTTGTAGAGCTAGAGTCGGAAAGGCAATGGCAGTGATGAGGACAAAATCAAAGAAAGAGGAGGAGGCGAGGGCTTGTGGTGAGTGAGGGACTGAGAGAAAAGATGGCCTCAGAGAGGGAAAAGAGGAAACTCTGTTTTCAAACAAAAGGAGTATTTACAAAGAGGAGAGAGAGGAGCAATAAATGCTGACATTTACTGTTTGCTTCTACTCAACCTTGTTGTAGCCTTTTGCCAAAGCCAAAAGAGAGAAAAATAATCTTGCGGTTTGATTTTTGTATCCATGTAAAGTGCCACATGTTGCTTTATTAGTGAATCCAAATGGACTTATATATGCCACCTAGGCGAGTAACGTGGTAATTCTAAACCACTAAATATTTTCTCACCAAGAAAATCATGCAAGTAATAATAGTGACCAAAGAAGTAGTAGCCTGTCATGGAAGCTTAGAAGTCAGAATATTCGGGACTATTGCACTACTATACAGGGAAACATCATGGTGGTTAGTGTTACTGGAAGACAAGAATCTGCTTTTTATGTAGAAAGATGGGACACATATGGCAAAATTGTCTTATGCAAGAAATGCTTCAGTGGGTAATAGATCATATTTTGTATGTGACAACCTAAACATTAAGTATGTACTTGCCCTACAAGAAAGAGCGCACCTTCACTTGATAGGTCCCAGGAAAATTAGCAAAGGCAAAAGGTGATTAGAAAAGTTTTTGCAATGACACAAAGGAGCCAAGATGCAAACCCTTACTTGTTTGGTGATTAATGTATGTCTAAATTTCGAGGATGAAATTTTTGTAAGGAGAGTAGATTGTAATATATTAGCCCACAAATCCAACCTATTAAAAAGCCCAACCCATTTTACTCCTTGTGCTTCATTAGTCAATGTAAGCATGCATAAAATGAAAGGAAGCATGAGCCAACGGAGAAAACAAAGAAGAATGGCTCACTCATAAAGAGGAAGGAAGGGAAAAGAGAGTGAATTTTCTCATGTTCACTATTCGGATGACTCATTGAGCTGAATCAACTCCATTTTGCAACACCGGGTAAGTAATCGAAGGAAATGTCGAAGTTAGGCCATGCAATTCAGATTTATGCAGAGTTGGAGTTGTTGTTTCCAATTGAGAAGTTGTCGGGCCATGTGCAAATATAGAAATGATAGTTAAGAATGTCATAAAGTTATGCCATTTACGGAACCCGAATTGAGCTTGCAATTTGCTCGGAACGAATTTTTGAAATTGAGTGCTTATGTTGTACAATAATGAGCAAAACTTTTAGGATTGAATTTCATTGGTTCTACCTAAATTTTGGGTTGCCCAAGTTATGAGTCTTGTAGTCCGTCAAAACGGCTTCCTATGGATTGTAAGGTCGATTAGTTTGATGGAGGAAGTTGTGGCGCAAACAAGTTTAGCGCTCTAGCTACGCATAGCAGACATATGTGGGTGTCCACTATGGACGATTTTTTTGTTATCGCGTAGGTGTTATTTTTTCAACGAATAAGCGTGATTTAGTTGAGTCGTTCATTAGAATATCATTTTACTTATTTTTCTTATATCATTTTTCAATTGATTGTTAGGAATTCGAGTGTTTCAGCTTGAGTATCCACGATATGTTGGTTTTTGGCTTTTCCAAATGAGTGATATTATTTCTTTTATAAATTTACAAACTCATATCTTGAACATTGTAAAGTTCTAAGATAGTATGAGTTATTGATTTTTAGTCGATTGAAAAGGCATTAGAAAATCTTATAGAGTAGTTTGAAATGACTATTTGTGGATGCTTTAATTAAATGTCTTGTGAAGGGAATTGCCAAAAGGTAATCGTATTGGTTGTGAAATGTTTTATGAAATAGCTTTTTGATGTTGATTGTGAGTTGTTGGACAAAGATATTAGTTGCTCATGTCATTGTGATGAAAACCCATTGAGGTGGGGGTATACATACTATCAAGACATCCTTCTAGGCCAATCACCGGCTAATAGGTGGTAGATCTAGTTAACAGGGGTAAATTTGGTCACTTTTGTCACGGTGTTAAACATGACTATGGTTTGATGATAAATATAAGATTAGTTGATGGAATAGACAATCAATGTGTGATTATTAGACCATTAATGGTTGTTTGCTATTGTTGAGTCAGTTATATTGACTAATCTTCTATGTATAAAGTTTTGTTGGAAAGTTATTATACATTTTCGATATTTTACGTATATCGTACATTGAATTTGAGATGATGAGTTATGATATCATTTTATAACTTTATGATATGATTTTGTAACGATGCATTAGGATTATTCAATCTGCTTAGAAGAAATATATTAATCATTGGGCTATAGTTACTCATTTTATTCGTCAACTTGCTTTTCAGGTTTTTCAATGGGCACAAGTAAGTTGAGAGCATTATTGTTAGCAAAAGACTTTTAGCCCTCATCTATCCGCGTGTAGTTTATGATTCTACGATTTCTATGTAACCCTTTTTATTTTGTTGACCAATTATATATAAAAAAAAATTGCTATGCAATTTAAAATTAAAGAATTTTTTTAAAATTCACCAAAGAAAAAATATAAAGAGGGGAAAGAGAAAAGATAAACACCAATCAGCTAACATTCAGTGAAATTCATCCATAATCCTTACGGTGTAATATCCAACTTTACCAATCTCTCACTTTATTTTCTAAATTTTCGAATAAACATTGGGTGACACTAAATCCACCCTCACTTTGACTCCATAAACATCTTTAAAAGTTAGAATAACAACACTTTCACAGTTTCATAAAAGTTCTAGCGCAATCAGTATCTCTCTCTTTATCATTACTCATACCGCCCCATGCTCGAGAATGGAGGCTATCGCCAAGCACTCGCCACCTCGGGTCGAGGCCGATCTGATAGACTACCTCGAACGGCCTCGATCCCAACAAACATGGTGGTGCAAGCTCAAAGCCGCAAAGGGGAAAGATGGGAAAGCAGCCCAAAAGCAAGCATCCAAAAGCCGTGCGCAGAGCAGAGATGAAATGGGACTATGGGAGCCGTAGCTTGGGTGACTGTCATTTTCGTTATAGAGCCAAAATAGCATAAATTTATCGTGATCCTAAATTTTTGTCTTCGGTTATCTTAAAAATAGCAAAATGTTCCTTCAATGTTTGTTATTTATAAGAATCCACACGGTGGCTATGTAAGAAAATGATGTCCAATATTTCATTCCTCCATCCGACAAAATTTACTACTAATTTCACTATAATATTGCACAAAAAAGATGACAATAATCCCACATGAGTACATGAAAATTAGTATAACTTTAGGAGATTCTTTAAAAAAAACCTCGTTTGTCGTTGTCAATCTCAAGCTCGGTTGTACTAAGTTGTAAGTACAGCGACTAAATATAAAATTGAGAAATCACTGACCTTTTCTCCTAGCAAACTTCAATCTTGATCTTGAACTAATTACAAGAAAAAAGAGGGATTTTTCACAAATTCCATCGATATGAACGCTCATTCGTGAGAACTGCCTAAAACCAATAGGTAAGATAATACTCTTACCTTCATAATCTTAAAAGATACTAATATCTCAATAAAAAAGGAATCCCACTATCTGCCGAGTTTAAGAAGCATAAGATATGGAGTAAATGGATATACAATTCATGGTGATCTAAGCTCAAAGGCTTGAATTGCTCAATGGTGTTGTGTACCTTAATGAGGAAGAAGTGATGACTAGAAAATGCAAGAAATATGAAAGTGGAACAAAATCATATCATTTGAAATCGAACAGTGAAATACATGGATGTATTGTGAAGTGAATATGATGAATGAATTAATCACTATAAAGATTAAGAGGGGTTGAGCTAAAGGAACAGAGCATCAAGTTTACATGAATTCATCTATGCCACTAAATTGATAAACCAAAGAGTAACTTGTTTAAGCCGGGAACAGAAGCAACTTTATAGTCACAGGCCAATCTGATGATGTTGCAAAATCAGTGGTATGATTTCAGATGAAAAACTTGGCAGTTCGGCTCGTATGAGTTCTTGGAAGCTGCTTGCTCAAACTTCTTACCAGCACTTTCGTTCTCCTCCAAGCTCATCTGCAAGAAGAAGCGTATCCACCAAGATGAACTCCGCATTTTTGCCTACACGAGTAAGAACCATCATCAGCTATATTGGCACATTTTTCATGTGATCAAAGGACAATGCATTTAACGATATATATTGAAGCATTTCTCTGATGCAACAAAAACAATAGAAAGTAATCCCCTGTGAATCTATCTTTACAAGAAGTGCAATGCTTAAATATCCAAGATAACTGGATTGCTTGTGCAACAACTTAGCACCTAACTTTTGTTCATTGACAAGACATGGAAAGAACCGACTACAAACTCTTGAGGTCTGGCCAGGAGACTAAGTTCATCTAAACCACGTCTCACTGAAACTGGGGATGCAACCCATACTCAACCATGTATGTGGTGGTCACAACTAATCAGGCAATATGGCATTCTAAAAGCCATACTCAGGTTTCCCCCAATTACATTTGCATCCTCTAGAATATATGATAGGAAATTAAATGATCAACGAATATTTTCTCTGATATAGACATACAAGCAGCAGTTATGGTGCTATTAAGATTAAGGTCCAAATAAACTACAAGATGCTGAAAATCTCCTGATTCCTTTGTTAGCATCTTTAAGCTATAATATTAACTATAATCAATTAACTTCTGTACCTTCATCCTTATTTCTTTTTAACAGTCAGCTGCTTTGGTTTACTTGTCATGTATTATTTAGTAATTGCTATTACTTTAGCCATTGAATTTAATAACAAGAAAAAATTATGAAGAACAGATATATATACAAATAGATTGACATGTGAAGGCAAGTGTTAGTATTTCGCATTTTTTTATAAATATTATTCTACCACTTTGATATTTACTATTACACTTCATTACAAAGAGAAACTTTGCAACCTGGAAAAACCAGTTGTAGAACTGTACAACACAGGTCCTAAAAGCTCTTCAAAGTACAACTAAAGCTTGAAGATACAAATTATCAGCTGAACAAACTATTAAAAACAAAATTCTCTTCTACAAATAAATCTATGTTGGCTTCCCTCATGTTTTCCAACACACAAGTAAAAAAACCATTAACGTATTCTTTGGTAAAAAAAAGAACCATTAGTGATTGGGTCCAAAATTGAAGCAAAAAAGTCAGAAAGTAATATGAAGTCCACTGAACCAACAAGGCAAGGGGAAGGTGATTAAAAGACTGAAGGAAAAAAAAAAAGAGGAAAAGCAGAGAGCAATTGATAATTACAAGGGCATGAGGGAAAAAGTGGAGACTATCTCACCCTATCTCCATCAGGCTCAATAGATCTAGGATGAATCAACCAGTGGGAATTGAAAAGTGCAATGGAGTCCTAAAACTTTCCATTTGTTCAATCAAGTCCTAAATTTCTGTCAATCTATATTACGAAATGCAATTTTAAGGTTGTCAACTGGGCAATTTTTGGAGTGCTGCGTAAACTAGTTTTGATAATGTCTTTTGAAAGAACTTGATTGCATATTGAAAGATTTAAGACTTGATCGCATTTAAGTTTAGGACTTCTAATGCACTTTCCTTGCAGTTAAGGTAGCACTAGTACTTTGGGGAAAAAAAAAAACAGTATCACTACTATGGCCTAAGTCATCAATCCATCCATTTTTCACAATTTCCAATTTCAGAATTTAACCCTATCTTACACACTACACATCCTACATGCTGATTTTACCAATTTTATATGTCCCGCGAGTTCTCCAACTCACCCTTATGTATTCTGCAGCTGGATTTTTGTACCAAACCTGCTTTAATTAGCACTTATTTACTGTATGCTAACCACACAGAAGTCAAGAGTCCAAATGCAGAAGATTCATTGCATGCACCCAGTGAATATGGACTCATGTCATGACTACACCTGATCCATGGGTCTCATGGGTGCCCTTATTGGGATCATGCTAGTTTCATAAGGGTCAACCTAGTGCAACCATAAATTCCCCTTAAGCTGGATATTTACAGATGCATCGAACTGCACATTCCATCTTGGGCATTCTGGCATTCTCTCATACTATCAAAATGACATCAATTGAACTATAGATAGCTGCCATTCAATAACCATAGTTCAAATCAATGCAAATCAGGTAACTTATCCAAATAACTTTGTTAAGCACCTCAAATAAAGCTTTAACATTATAATGAAGCTATGAGAAATCCAAGTCAGAGAAGAAAGAAAAGGTGCCAATTTTTCTTCCAAGCGTTTGAGAAGAACACAAGAACTGATTTAAGAATTTTAAGTTGGATGGAACAACAATATAAGATGTGTCCATCAACATAATTGAACAATCAAGATTGGCATCATTTAAGGAAGAGACAGCTACTCACCGGTCGTCCAAATTTAGACAATTCTGCGACTTTAGCTCTTTGTCGACCAGGGAAACCTAATACCAAGAGCACATAATTACAACAGAATTAATGAAGCAAGCAACACCAATTTATTGTTACATGTATCCCCATGGGACAGGTAAAATTCTTGTTCTGAATTCACAGAAGGACATGATTACAAACATTTATCAACTACAAAATTTGTACAAGGAGGACTCAATGACTACTTATTAAGGTTGTAAAATGTTATTAGCTAGCGAACCAAAATAAACTACTCAAGCAGTTACCTGTAAAAACTACAATACCCTCAGATGAAACCCTTGCCAGGTCGGGAAGAGTCTTGTTCAAATACTTTGGAGATAAATAGTCCAAAGCATCTGATACAACTACAAGGGAAAAAGACTTTGGCCTGTATGGGAGAGGAAACTTGATATCAGCAACGCGTACAAGGCCCTTACGAACAAGGCCTTTGCAGCTTGCATCAGCATCTTCTATATCATATGGTTCCACACCCCAAGCTTCAGTTTCTTCTTCTTGCAACAGTTTAGAAACCACTGAACAAGTATCAGGACCCACATGCAAAACCTTTCGCATACTGTCACCATATGCTTTCTTCAGAAGAGGAATGGCTCTCTGTACTTCCGATGTACACAAGAAGTCACCTGAGCAGAATAAAAATCCAAACCAATAGTTGGAAACTAAGAATGCAAACTCAAACACTAAAATCAAGCAGTCCCAGCAAAAACTTTCATGTCAACTGTTTATATCTCCATTTGGCCATCATTCATGTATGTTTACTGAATTGTACGATACTATTCCATTTGGGTTCTAATCTATTTTGGGGACAAAGATGTCGACACAACCTATATCCAAAAGAAACAACAAAGCCCTAAACACAACATTAACAGGAATGAGACTAGATACTGTTCAATCATTGAGTCTCATCGCAGACGAAGCCTTGTATCCTTTTCAACAAGAAGGCAACTAAAGGAAAACGCTGCTTGAAAAACAGAATCTTATAATGGTACATAAAAAGAACAGCAACTTTACCTTCAACCTTGCTAACTGCATGTCTGTTACCTCCAAATATGCCTATGACATGAAATACCACTTTATCAATGCCAGGATAAAAAATAACGAGAAGTACTGTAGACACAAAAGGAAATGCTCAAGCCTTCACTATGCTCATCAGTAAACATTAAATCAATGCAGTGAAGAATCAGTTATCAAGGCAACAAGTATGGTATAAGTATTGTAACAAATCCAAATACAAACCTGAGCCACCATAAGCAAGGCAAATGAGCAGGGCAGCCCCCTGGTAGAATAATGGAAATTAGAATGTTACTTGTCAGCACACAAATCAGGAGGCCATCATCTCAAAGCTGTAGAGTATAAAGATAGTATTGGGAAGTACCACAAGAATTAGGCCAATGGACAACAGAGGGGAAGATCGGGACTTTGAATGTAAAGATCCTGCAAATGGGAAGCTTCCGGTATCCACAAACCTACGCGTGGAGCCCACTTGCCTCCTCGACATGGTTACACGATTTACAGGCTTGACCCTGCTAGCACAATCTAAAGAGTAATGAAGAGCCAACAAAGTGAGAATTTGTCTACCAAGGGGTATAAGAAGGTGGCAAAAAAGCAACAGCTCATTGAACAAGAAAGCACCAGATTAATCTGCATCAATTAAAAAAAGTATTGCAGCTGAATCTGTCAAAGGTCAAAGGACGCGAGTGACTGTCATGTTAAACCCATGAAAAAACCACAATGCAATCGAGGGTAAAGGATCAATTGAATTCAATCTCTGCAGAGCTCAATCTGGGTACGCACATCTGAAGCTAATACGCATCGACCGCGTCACTCACATTAAAAAGTAAACTTGACGCGAGCCCAACAATCATCCGAGGCCGCGGGCCAACGGGCGGCGACACAAACAAAACACGGATTTAGCGAGCACTGACTTTCTCAGCATGCAGCCATACAACAAGCAAAAACCAGCAGCGAAATGCAATTGGATCTGGGTTTGTCG
Source organism: Corymbia calophylla (assembly GCA_014182845.1). NCBI lineage: Eukaryota > Viridiplantae > Streptophyta > Magnoliopsida > Myrtales > Myrtaceae > Corymbia > Corymbia calophylla. Next base: position 20,010,135 of record CM024700.1, on the reverse strand, counting down.
GCAAACCCGAAGAACCCGAAAGGAGAGAGCAATGCAAATAAAAAAAAGAAAACCAAACAGAAACCAAGGCATGCACGAGCTTGTCGACCGTAATCTCGACAAATAAGAATAACCCAGAAACTGCAGAACACAATGCGGCAAACCGGACCGGACCCCACGTCAGTTTCAGAGGGGACATCACATCGCATCTCATGACAGACGTACGCAGATGTACAGACAGACGGGAAACGGGCATCGAATTAGTAAGAAGAAGAGGAGGAGGAGGAGGAGGAGGAGGAGGAGGAGGAGGAATCATCATCACCTGGCGATAGATCGAATCAAGCAAGAGAACACGGCATCGGGGGTCTAAAAGGGGGACCTCGAGGAGGAGGAGGAGGAGGTTGAATGATGATAATGGCGATGGCTGTCAGATTGGATCTGAGCAATGCGCTCCTACACAGAGAGAGAGCAAAGGAAGCTATAATTGCTACGGGGCGAAAAAGAGGAATTTTTGCAAAAAGTGGAAATATTATGAAGCCACACGGGATTTTCCCCCTTTCTTTTTTTTTTTTATTTTCTTTTTCTCGTTTTCGTTGCTGCTGCTGCTGCTGCTGCTCGTTTTCTCTCTTTTCCTGGTTTGTGATCTGCGCATGTTTTTGCGCGTGAAGAGCCAAAACGCGCGGTCGTTCGGTCCCAGCAAAAGTGCGAACTGCGTACCGAGTCGGCAAGTGCGGGGTTTTTTGTCGGCAAGGCGATCCTCGAACCCAACTTGGCGATGTGACTGGGGGAGAGGGGCAGTTCGGTCATTGCGGCATGCGGCGGTGGTGATGGTGATGCAATTCTTTGATTCGGGGATTGCACCGACGGAGTGGAAAGCAAAGATTTTTCCCTCCATTGACTCTTGCTGTCCTTTTATCCGAGGGTGCACCTTGGATCCTCGGCGGTTACAAGTGTCCTCACAAAAATTTAGATGTCTTACTTTACCATTAAAGGCCACCCCGACTGTTATCATTCACAGGCTGATAAGACTACATTCTTTATCTTCTCAATCTACCAATTTTCATTATATCTTTTTCTTCTTTAAAAGAGAGAATACCCTCTAAATGTTTTATGTCCAAAAGATGCCAAAATTCATACAAGATTTTAGACTAAATAGTTTAAAATCATACTAAGAACTTCCAATCTTCCTACTTGACCAGAACTTTTTATTTGTGCTCCTGAATTTTATTTCAGGATCAACTTGAGGGAACTGATTGGAGGATTAGAAGGATTATGGGAGGGCATGGAATCCCAATATTCCAACAGATGAATTCAGTACAATTAGGAGAGCATGAAATCCAACTCGAGCCGCGACTTGCCATTCCATGCCATAGCAACGATAATCGCCCTCTTTTATCTTTCATCGAACTGTCTTTAGATCTAGATTTGAAGTGCGCAATATTCACTATCGCTTCTGGTTGTCACCACCACCTTGCGAGTGGTCCCGAAGCAGCTGAGGAGTTTTCATTCATTCCATCTTTCCAAATTGATGTATGTTATGCCTGCATGACACCATATGAGCCACGTTAGCATTATATATGCAAACAAGAACGATCTATTAATTTTCGAAAGTGGCCATCTCAACATTCCGTCGGCCAGATTTAATTTAGAAGAACCAACGATGGATTTTAAAATATGCGTAGGCACAATTTTGAACCAAAGAAAATTTTTGACAATTTTCATTTTCTTAGAAAGATCCCCTACCTTCAGGTACACTTGCAAAGGACAGCTTTTTCTTTGTTTCATATCATAAGGAATAGCCAGCATTTCGAGTACAAGTCACATCCATGGATTACATTAGAGAGCTTACTTTATTAGAATTCAGTTAAAGTTGCAGAAAAAGAAAAGGTGAAGAATCCGTCTCAAGTACAGAATTACTTTCTGCACCTGCAATATGAGGAAGCAACACCTTCGGCAGGTCGAAATATTCGATAGTAAGAAATGGCAAAACCTATCAATGAGAGAAAATATCGACACTGATGACCTTTAGGTAGCTCAAAATAAACACTGAAGATGTATAAGTGCGTCTCAATACAAAATTGCGGGCTTACAGATCCCAAAAAGAAAAGAGAATAAATAGCTGTGTAAATTATCTAATCGACAGATTTCCTCTTCTTGCTTTTGCGATTATGATCACCATCTCTTTGATTTACCTTGTTCCCACCTCCTTGAGCCCTTTTTGGTGCCTGAGACCAAATCAAAACATATTTATCAACAATCATCCCATGAATGTCTTCTCCAACCGTCGTAGACAATAAAAAGCTAATCCTCAGCTCATTTCTAGGCATGCAAGAAGCCACATAATGAATTAAACCACCAGAAATCTGCAGGATTGACATCATTTTACTGTTTTCTCGAATCCATCCATGATGAACATCTAGAAACAAACCAACAGAACAAAAAAAGGTAATCATGTACTTTCTTTGTCTGTTTTTTCCCCCAAAATAGCGAGTAGAGAGAAGATGGAATTGGACCCAAGACCCCCCCAGGGTATGGTGAATGACCAGGTAAACCGCTCGTTCCCAAGTGAACTCACAAACTTATCCATTCATTCATTCATATAGTTTATCTAGGGCAGAAGTAGGGACAACAAGTACCTCAGCTGTGAATGTCTTGAGAGGATCTCTGCTTTTCCTAGATTTCCTCTTGGTCCCCTGCTTATTAGCAGAGCTGGGCTTTCCCATAGCAGCCCTAGCAAGCTTGACCATCTTGCTAGCTTCCTGAGTCTTGGGATCCAATAAGTAATCAGGCACATCACGTAGATGAGGAGCAGGGGGCTTCTTGCTCAGAACCTTATCGTGTTTCAACAGATCTGCTCAAGTACAATCTCAGCTCTATATCACAGAGTACATTATATACAGATAACTAAGAACACAGAAATGAATTTCTACTGTTTTACTTACCTAAGTCCCTAGGATTAGCTTCAAAATGAGCCTTCAACCTGTCAGGCAATAGCACAATGAGAAACCATGCCTTCATGAGGAAATCTCAAACTATTTGAACAAGGTAATATAGGGGGAGAGAGAGAGAGAGAGAGAGAGACCATCTGACCAGAAAAAATTCACTAAAATGAAATGCATATGGCCAGTTAACTCACTTTTCAGAGTTCAGAATTTCATTCCTCAAGTCCTGAGCCCGTGATTCTCTAACAGCAACTTTTGTCACGCTCTTTGCAACGTCCTGCTCCACATTAACAACTAAATGCTTCAGATGTTTGACCTTAAACCTAGTTGTTTGTGTTGGTCAATGACACTATCAATGCTCCAGGCAATCAATATAGGACAACAGGACATAACCAACCATGAACATAGAAAATAAAATCTGCTTTGGAAGAAACAACTCCTAGGTGTGATTGGACCTTCATGGGTCAGAACTAGAAAGACAAATAAAAGCAATAGATGGTTATATATTCTCCCTTCCGTTCTCAGAGTCAAACAATTCGTCTGATCTTTGCCATAATTTCCCGAAAAGATGGGCAATCACTATTTAGTTCAATTTGGGAGGAAAAATTATCAGGATTGATGTTATCTTGTACTCATGTTTAGACACGGCAGGGACAAGAAAGATAATTCTAATCTTTTAGTATATATATATGAAAAGATCAAGTCAAATTACCTCAGCTCTATAGCGTAAGGATTCAACAGCATTCTTTGTGAGCAAAGGAAATGGCACAAGATTCGACTCTTTGTTCTCATCCTCCCCTAAGAAGGATTTTATCTCTTCTAAAATATCCATCTCGTTAGAGGAAACCTGTCAAATAAACCATTAATTCCATAGCAAATACAGTCATTACATACAAAGGAAGATATGGATAAAACAGAGCTAAAAAATGCTTCAAATCACGAACTAGATCCACTGTACTAGAAAAACTATTTGAAAGTAAAACAAAATCAAATCAAAATTTGGTTGTTTTGTGATCCATTATGACTCTAGTTCGTTCTCTCATATCTAGGTCATTTCATACCAAAGTTGGGTTGATTTCGAATTCCATCCCACAGTATGACTCTCTTTCAATTGTTGAATTTTCAGTTCTGTTGGAGTTCCTAGCAGTTGAAAAAACAGCTCAACTATTCCCACTTCTATGTACCAGGCTACCAGCCCAATCTGGCCATCGACACCTAGCAGCCCAAACCATCAGACACAGGCTTGCATTAACAAGCAGCTTTAAGGTCGACAAGCGGCAAATCAAGGCATGTCCCTATTCAGATCAGTCAAGTTCTCAAGTGGCTGATTCCCAATTTTATGGCTCTAGCCAGCAGCATAGTTTCCAAACATTGCCTCTGAATGCATGCATAGAAAGATTGTCATTCATCTTCTCAGCGCTTCTCCATAGGGGAATAGGGCAAGGCAGGTACGCTCACCAGGGACACAGCTGACCCAGTGTTGTATGCTCTTCCAGTTCGTCCAATACGATGTATATATCCCGCCACACTTAGAGGCATTTCAAAATTAATAACCTGCAAGAAACTGATGTTCAGTGAAATGACACTTAACAGTGGACCAAAACAGCAGAGCAGCTAAAAAGCTTAGTACCATGGAAATGGCTCTTAGCACTACCTATAGTTTAAACCTATTTAAACTAGATAGACCTTCCGAATTTGCTGAAGCTGCAAGACAATTAAATCTATTATTGCAGAAGCTACTGCTTACATGAACTCCAGATGTTTGAAGCCTGACTGTTCAATCAGGAGATCCAGTTACTTCCTTATTTCAGACAAAGGGTCTTGTCTATATTATCCTGCTAAATTTCTTTACCATCTTTAGTGCTTAAGAGCCAGCTCAAAATTGGTCTAATGTTGGTTCTTCAGAGCAATTTCTAGAAAGCAATCTCAGCAAACATCTTTGAAGATTCAGATATACTTCATTTAACCATTTCCTCATTTAAAATCAATCAAAGGTTCATCTAAAAGAAAGTCCAATCTCAAAAAATCAAGTACACATGTCATAACCAAAGGTTGAAAAACCATGTACCGTATGAACATCTTTGAAGTCAATTCCCCTGACTACTCCAAATTCGGAGTCCAATTTTGCCTTAGCATGCTTTCGAGATTTCTTTCGCTGCCCTTGTTTCTCATCATTGGCTTTTTCCTTTTCTTTTATTTCACTATCATCAGTCGCAATCAGGTAATCAAAAAGCCCAGCATTGAATTCCTGAAAAAAGTAGCAGACATAATGTACAGGTAGAAGCACAAAGGTCATGTAAACATCAAAGCAGAAAATATACCAACAGGTCCATTTCTGAAAGTTGATTATATGATATTGAATCTTCCTCAATTTTGAAAGTAACTCAAAGTCGTTCGCTTACATACCTCAAGCATATGAAGACGGGAATTTTGTGGTAGCTCCGCATTTAAAACTGCAGAACGGATCCCGAACTGTCAATATCCAACATCATAATGCAATCAGGAATAAACAAACTCCACTATTGAGGTTTGCTATTGAAGCATACTTGACTTATGATACATGCTTACGAAGATAAGATGAAAATGAGTGAGTGAAAAAAGCTTTCTTTAAATATGGCTGAATTTTTATTTTTTTTGGTTGAACAAATATGGTTTCTCCATTCACCACTAAAGAAAGCATGGCCAATGACATTGGCATCAACAGCAACCAAGAATTGTTTAAGCACAAAAACAAAAGTAACAGCACAGCTTTGGCAAAATGCAGTACATTAATATACCAGAAAAGGTTGTCACAATGAATGAGTGCACACATTGAATGTCCCTAAAATATGTTAACTCGGTTTGTTGATTGGACTCGAGCATCTTTTAGTTAACAACAGATGCAAAATGTCATCGATATATGCACACATCTGCAAGAATTGGCAGAAAATCTGCCTGGTTGGCATTGTCACTTATGCTCTGTTTGGGAAAGAGGGGAGGGAGAGGATAATGAGGGTTGGATGTAAAAAACTAGGATCAGTTTTCAAATCTTTGCAAGGGAAATTTGAAATTTTCTCTCATCTATACTCTCCTCCATGTTATCAAACAGACTCTTAAAAAGCCAAACTTCAGTTTTAAAGATAAATATGAGCTCAACCTGTTTCACCAAGAGAGATACTTAACTTAGAATAATCTGAACAAGATAGCAACCTAATGAACATCAATGTTGATTATCAACCATTAGACGCACAGTAGGAATATGGTAAAATTCTTTGATTGAGCTGCTGATAGCTAGAGCTATATGCAGATGAAGAAAAGAAAAATAGGTAATCTCAGGGCATTAGCAAAACTTTTCTATTTGTCTCTGCTATCAATACAAGCTACCTCAAACTTTTACTAAAAAATTTCATGAGTAAGCCCATGTCAACATTTAAAATAACCTATTGACAAAAAATAAGTGGAGATGGACAAAATCGTAATTTATTATCAACAAAATAACTGCCAATAATCAGTAAATCTCTCACCTTCCAAATTTGAATTCAACATAATTGTTAATCTGTAAATCCCTCATTTTTTTAGTTTCACAACAATTTAAATTCGTATTACCAAAATGGACCAAATCTTTATACATTATCTCATTCTCTGCTAACTTACAACATACTGTTTTTTTAATCATAAACATAACCATATGCTCTCTTTTTAGTCCTAAAAGAAATGGAAGCTAAGCATTTCAAGTCTATAGAAAGTATCAAGCATTATAGCCTGGCTTAAAATAAGTTTGACATGTCCATGCCAAAGGGTCATCCTGCAAATTAACTATGAAGAAAATATGATAGTCAAGATAAGATGAGTAGATACCTTCTCCAGAAAGAGTTTCAATCTGAATCCCATGTCAATAGTATTCATAAATATCAAAACCTTCTTCTGCACTAACTCCAGCTTTAAGAGAGCAAGGATGTGAAGCAGTTTATCATGCTCGGCACATGAAATCTAAAAGCAAAATGAAGGTTCAAGTTCATCAGTCCACAATCACAAGTCAAGCAGAATCAAGTACCAAGCATATGATCAGGTCCCAAAATAAATTGTTCAGTGGCTTTGCTTTTCTATATGCAAAAGAGATGTTTCGGTTTATAGTTGCTACATCAATGACACATACCATGCATCATAAGTTATATTGCAACATATCAGTCTTCTACTTTATCTTTTTGATAGGTAGAAGTAAACCAACATCAAGGGAGTGCAAACCAATTTGAAATAAGTCAAATAAACCAAAAAGGAGCTCTATTACAAAACAAAGCATCTAAATTTCAATGAATGCATTCATATCCACATGCAAATTTCCAATACACCAAAAGTATAAAAATTTGATGTCAATAACAAAAAGCAGAAGACTCCCCTCCTTCAGAGGGTCTCTTGTTCCTCTCTTTCCAGATCAACCAAAAGATGGACGGGAAATCGCAGAATCCTTCTTAATCAGTATATTATGGAGAACATAATCATCAAAACAGAATATTACTTCAGATAGGAAAGGACTATTTTCCACAGCACATCCATTAAACATTTATGATATTATCCAAGTGATTTACAACTTGAACAGTCCTCTCACACAAATAAAAATCGCAAATCACCATAAACAGAATTTCTCAAATCATCAACCTATAAGATTATATTAATATTCCATAGGAAACAACTCACTATCTCTATGTGTGCCTCTGACTGCTAGCAGCCTCTACTTAAACCATGATAACAAACATATTAGCTCTCAAAACCCTTTCTACTATGCGGCAAACCCTCTCAAGGAACCAATTATGTGACCCTTATGAGGAGTAATGGTGAAGAGTTTCATTCTGGGCTAACTTCATCAAAGTTTCGGGGAAAAAAAATACCTTTTAGCTTCTCCATAGCCAGATAAAGTCAGCATCCATAAGCATGAAAAAAATTTATGCCAGAAATTATTTTGACCAAAGGGAGTTACAAATTGCAGAAAGAATGAAGAATGAGGTGTTTGTAACAGACATAAAATAAAATATACTGCCATTAAGTACGCATCACCCACAGACAATGACGTAAAAAAATTTGACAGTCACTCTGTGCAAGTACATATGCGAAAAATAGGACCTTAACACCCGGATAATCATGCTATGCTGATACATATATGCTCACAAACCGTTAGCAGTATATAATAGTGTGCAATGAAGTAACTTGCCTTATTCAAAAAGAAAAAAGGAGTAGCAACAGATATGGAGCATTGACCTCCTCAAAATCCACTTAAGGCATAGATGGAAGCATTTTCAGAAACATAACACAACCTATTAACATCATAACTCTTTTGCTAGCCATAGTCAATCATCAAATGAAAAAGTACAAAATGAACACATACCAAATCCACATCATAAGGAAAGAGGAGAATATGTTAATATTAGATTGAGTGATCTTAACCAGTTAGCTTAGAGGTACTGCCAGATATAATGGACTACAACTTTGCCCCCAAATTTCCTTTTATACGAATGTATCTCACTACATATACTGATAAGTTCATTGATGTTCACGAGTGCCTCTTTTTAATCTTTGCATGAAGGATACTGAAGTTATGCACAAGATCTCATTGCCAAAAATTATTCATTTAATTTGTGTCACACACCCTTTCCATTTTTAAGTATTCATACTAGAACAAAAGTAAACAAGAGGATGATGACCTTCTTAAAGAAGGATCCCAAAGGAAGAAGCTTCTACTCTGGCATCAATAGGTGGGAAGACAACTTTCTATTAATTGTACCCATGAACCTCACAAGTATAGGGTCATAACTTTATGGCAAAACATATCCATTATTCTTCTTCTATCCAATAAAAAAAAATTCTTTATTCTTCTCAGAGAAAATCTCAAAAACAGCAGCCTTCACATTTCAGTTGCCATCGCTGCCAAATGTCACTTTCATTTCTTTTATATTGGGAAAAAGAGTCTCCTCATCATAAGTCACATTCTTTGCTGAAGATACAGAAACAAGATTTTTACTCTTCTCCATCTTGGTTGTTTCATTTGGAATGGAGGCTCAATAGGGTTATTTATCAGTGAAGAATTGCACTATGAAACCTCTGCCAGTGCACGTGCAATGCTTTGTAATCAACATTGTTTTAAGATTGTAAACCTTTCTTCAGGAAAAGAAAAAAAACCAACAGTAAATTAGGAGAATTATAGTTTTATATTGCACAAGAGAATGGAAACCGGCAATAGCTCATCAACTAGATAGTTTCTTTGTGGACCATGGGCAAGGAGAATAATTACCCAAAATTGCTGAACATTCTTAGGAATGATATCATCCTTAACATCTCCAACTTCTGGCAAAGTTAGTATGAACGGGTTGTGCAATATCTGCTTCTTGAGTTTTTCAACATCAGCACTGCAGGGTATAAGCTGACCACCATAAGATTTGGAGATAGAAAGATCCAAACAATAAGAACAAGTAGTAATACATCCTATATGTACTACGTAAGGAATGGTTGACACTATCGTGTACTTCCATTAACAAATTTATATGCACTCAGTCTTCATATATAATTCGTCTTCATACATACTAAACACAAACCTCGAAGTAGCAGACATAAGGAGGCACTGACAACGTCTAGGAATATGTGCCTTAAGAGCTCTTAGATCCTCCTCATAGCCATATGAAAGTAAGAGGTCCGCCTGAAAATCAACAGCAGCAAAAAGACAGCAGGTAAGGAAACATTACCCACCGTATCCTGTAAATAAGAAACTTATAAGAACTGAAGCCCCCAGCTTAACTCTATGACCACATTCTCACCTCATCGAGAACCAGAATTTCAAGTGAATCGCTTAGCGATGCTGGTTGAAGAACACCAGATGACAGACATTTGCGTATGCAACCAGGCGTGGAGACCAGAATATCGGGTGATCCAGCCAGAGCAGCTCGCTGCAAGCAAAAACAAATTAAACAATTGTTCGTAAATCAGAGTTTGCTGGCATTTATCACTCCGCAATCTCCATATCAAACCAAGATGAAGGATTCAAAAACCCACCATATCAGCTCCCCCAGTTAATTCTACAGCTTTCAACTGAACTCGACATAACTCGATCAGGGACAAGACCTCAGTACGGACCTGCAGTTATCCACTATTCGAATCAGCATGTCTCAAAAAAAAAAACTACAAATTACGCTTGTCGTCCCAACACCCTCAACCCCAAAATCGAAACTTGCCTGCTGAGACAGTTCCCTTGTCGGAACGAGAATAATTGCGCTCGGAGCAACTTTACTCTTCGACCCAGAACTGCCGAACAGCTTCTGAAGCAGGGGAAGGAGGTAAGCGAAAGTCTTCCCAGAGCCAGTCTTCGCCCTCGCAACAACATCTTTACCCTCCTGATACACATTAAATCAACATTCAAGCAACGAGCAAAACGACAGTGTCCCAGTGACCCAGTAAGTCTCGCTTAAACATCAGAGTTGGAACCGGGAGAGCTCACGAGGATCAACGGGATGGCGACTTGCTGAATCGGGGTGGGCTTCTCGACGCCCTTCTTCGACAGGGCGCGGACCAGGCGAGGGTCGAGCCCGATCTCTTCGAAGCCGCGCTCGTCCTCCGCATCGTCTCCGTCTTCTCCTCCGCCGCGCCGCGCCGGGAGCTCGGCCGGCCGCGCTTCCTTCTCGTCGGATTTGCCCATCGTGATCACCGGTTCCGGTCGCGAGCGGGAAGCGGGGAAGGCGAGGGTTTTGCGGTGTGAATGAAGAATCTTTTAGGGTTTTGGGGAGGCTTTAGGAGGAGGAGGAGATCAGAAGAACGTTAGGACAGCGGGAACGGGTCCGGGTCCGCTGTAGTCGGGTCGGGGAAAAATATCCCGACCCGATCCAATTATTACCTAATCATAAAATCCCATATGATATGGCACATGAATTTAAGGAATATATTAATTTGGAACATTAGAGAAATTCGTAAAAAAAAAATTGCCACCTAACAGTAAGCTTTGCATGTAATAAGGGAGACGCATGGCGTGTTGGCTCTTCACTTTTTCACCGATTGTCATAATTTAATTTAAAATTCCTTTGTTTCACCACAAATTCAAAATTTGAAAAATATTTTTCCTAAAATGATTATTTGTGTTATTTATAAAAATGAATGAATGAAAATTATTTTTATTACCCACAAAAATATTTAGTGATAAATTGTTGCTGATAATTGAAACATTTTATGTTAACTAATTTTTCTAAGTGATCATCTAACTATTTTTTAATATTAAGTTTTTCATATAATAAACACACCTAAGATAAAGATAAGAAACATACTCCCATCTGAAAAGTTAAAGGTGAGAAATTTAAAGTTTTCAATGAAAAATTCGTCAGTTAGATTTCGATACCTAGACTATCGAAATGAGAACTTCACAAATTGCACGTAAAATATCCAAGATTTTCTTTAAAAACACTAAATGAAATACTAATTAATGAATTTAATAATTAATGCTTGCGAAACGAAGACTCCATACATATAGCAAAAATAACGAATTAACAAAATATAAAAAAATAAAGATATAATTCTTAATTTTGAAATGAATCTTAAATGGAAGGATTGCAAATCACTTAAAAGTTAGGCTAGATATTTAGCTCCATCACCTCGTAAATAATTCAAATAAAAATCTATAAGAATAAAATATTAATTAATGAATTAAAAATTAAATTTGGCGAAATGAAGACTCCACACACATATTACAAAAACAAAGATATTAACAAAATATTAAAACCACGAAGCTATTTACCAATTTCGAAATATATCTTAAGAGAAGGGCTAATAAAAATAACACTAGAATCTTATCTCCTTGTCATATATATTTCAAACAAAATATTAAATTGAAATCACATTGAAAATGGGAAAAAATCAAATATCACAAGAACTTTGCATTATTGCATAAATTTAGATCAAGTATCATCAACTATGAAAATTAACATATTGTTGAGTAAATCTATCTATGTGAGTTACATGTTGATTCTCCTGCAAAGGAAAGAAGAGAACATTGCTGCCAGATGGAAAAATGCCCAGATGCTTTTTACCAATGCATTCACAAAGGCAAAAGCATAATCTGTTGGGACTCATGGGACAGCAGCCGAGCATGCAGAACTTCGGGTTCTTCGAAACCGCATCTTCAATCGGTACAGCTCCCTCGAACTTCGGTTGGCCAAGAGGATTGCTGAAGAAGAATCGTCGCACGCTGACTCTGTGCCTCTTCACCACTGCAATATGTGCTTGATATGAGCAACTTCACCGATTGAGATGCGCTATTGCTCAACTGCCACACTAGCATCCTCCTCCGAACGAGGCGGCCTCCACTTTGAGTAGAAGATACTCCTCTCGACCACATTCTCCCTCTTCAACCAGTCGTTCTGCAGTTCCAGCTTCTCATCGATGAGCTCTAGCAACTCCTGCAAGCCAACTCCCGTCACAGCAGATGTTTTGACATGTGGACCAGCCTGAGCAGAATCGGAAACATTCCTCATCCTCCATTCTCCCGAGGAAGCATTTGGTTCATTATTTGAAGTGTCCCTGCAGATCGATGAACCCCATTTTATACCATCTTCTTGGGATAGCCAAGTATCAGAATACTCGTCTTCTTCACTCCCGATAGTTTCTTCAAACTCTCCTTCAGAGAGGTTAGCAATGGATTCACCACCTTCCCCACAATCATCCCCGCCATCAGAGATGATGTCCTCATCTATTACTTCTGTACATGTGGCTTCATCACCATCAGCAGCATCAAAATGACTTCCATCATCTTCTTGAAGATCAATCTAACAAAAATACACGTCTGAACATTAGAAAATTCCCCCTAAAGTCTGCACTACGAGTTTGTGAAGGATAACTATACTTGCAATCCTAAAATTTGTATACGGAGTGCAATTTACTCCCTAAACTTTCGATAAAGCATCATGACGTAACTGCACTCCAGAAACAAGTTGTAGGACTTTTAGTATACTTATCTCATGTTTGAGGGTTAGGAAGAGGGAAGAGATGATCCAATACCAACCTTATTCCAAACTTCAATCATATTCTCAAGTTTCTCCCCAGATACACCTATTTGTTCGAGAACTTGCAATACTGAAGAACGATGCTCATCCAAATTTGGGGCGCTGGAATCTAGTACATGCTGCAGATCAATAAAACATGTCAGTAAAACCAAAGTTTAGCTATTGCCTTTCAATCTCTCGTCATGACAGTGGTGCAAGTTCCTGCAGTCGATAAGGATAGGTATAAAATTTCCCTCTTAAAGCATCACGATCTGCATGCTTAACACAAGAACATTTTTAATAATTGGTCCAGAATTAGCCCACAATATCAACAGACTAGCACTTAAACAATGCATGTACAATTTCTGTGATACAAAGACTTGGAAAAATCAACCTGGTGAAATGGGTTCAAAACTCATCCACCACATCGGAACTACCCAAAGAAAAAAGAGTCATAAGGACTCAAACAGCAGAGCTTGTAAAGAATGACGGCCACGACAGAGCTTCATTGCATTCAGTGGAATAAGTTACATGGATTGTGTTTACGCCATTTGTGCTCTGTTTGATGTCAGTTTCTTTAGCAAGATCAAGATAAACAGCACATTTACAAGACCATGCAATTGGATCCAAATAAGGACCAAGGACTAATTTGCTCTCAATCTAACTTAAAGTGCAACGATATTCTGATTCTTTTCCAAAAGATCAGGCCGTAAACACGTGGATATATGCTCAAACAATATTCAAAAAGAGAATCATCAACCATCTATTCATACAGTTTCTATTTCTATTCACAAAGACAAACACAGACCACATTGAACATGAGCTTCCATGTGTTTCTGAAAATACGTCTCAACACCTCCATACGACTTATGCAAAAATATAATACAAATTATAACAGATCCTAGTGCTCTCTGATAAATGGCTGTACAGGACACGGCAAATATATATCCTAGCCATATAAAATTTTGATAAGTCAAACTTCCAATAACAATACTGTGAGGATGACCAAAGGAAAGAAAATGCAGAGGAAATTCCAACTTTTGAATATTGGAAATAAAAACCTATTAGAGAAGAGTGAGAATCACTGTACCACAAGTAGGTCTGCTTCAATCACTTCTTCAAGAGTTGCATGAAAAGCTCTCACCAACTGCAATAATGCTTATAGCTCTTAACAGAGACAAATTACCAAAAAGAAAAAGAATCTTTAGTCCAGTAGATATCCATGTTACCTGCACGGGCAAGTCTGATATAAACCCCACGGTATCACTAAGGAGCACTTTCCTCCTGAACATAATATGCTTAATCAGCTAAACAACTTCGATGAAAAGAAATTTCCTATTTAAATGAACTTTGAAATTGTGAATGGAAAAGCCATTTTTCCCTTTGCATTACCCAGAAGGAAGAATAACACTTCTTAGTCGAGGATCCAGAGTTGCAAATAACCTACAGAAGTTTTGCATACCAGCCAACGAACCATGAGATATATTAACTTGAATGAAAGCCTTAAATAATGGTTCAGTAAGTAAATTCAAACAAACAGCTGAAGCATATCAAGTACCTATCATCGCTATAGAGATCAGTATCTGAAAGTGCTCCAACTAAAGTTGATTTTCCCTGCAAGACCATGAAGAAAACCCAAAAAATTATTGCTTTTCTCATTATCTCATGTAAATCGTCTGAAAAGATACTTCTTGACCACCTACAGCATTTGTGTAGCCAACAACAGCAACAGTTGCTAAACTGCACTCATGCGAGTCTTTATTCCTCTTCCGACCAGCCCTTTGTGAAGCTCTCGTGCGCCGAACCTCTTCAATTTGGGATTCCAAAACACGCCGCCGTTCTGAAATCCTGGGAAACTAACATTTTCAATCATAAAAGGGACCACAATAAGAACTAAAGCAGATCGAAAGGGCAACATAAAAACTGATAATGTAACATATTCATCCCACACAATCTCACCCAAAGGACCAAAAACATGTACATATAATGAATCAGATAACAACACCATCAACAAATTCATCCAGATGCAAACAAAATTTCAATTTTCAGAGAGTGAAATATCCCCAGAATGGGAATTGCCCTACATAACACCTTTGTAAAGCTCGAGATAGGATTCGGATGGCCTTAGTCTGTTAACAAACAGAAATTGTGAAATTCACAAGGTTTAATACAAGGTTAGAAGAGGCCTAATTCTGATGGTACAGGTAAAGACATACAAGAATTAAGAGGATTTCCAATTCTTGTCAAAGAAAAAAAGAAAAAGAAAAAGAGGACTATTTTCCAATAAATCTCGGACGTGTACCAATACAAATATGGCTTACTGCTATTCAAAAACAGTAGAGCACGTTCCTGTAGTTGTAATCTGATAAATCTATCTCATAAGATTATTGAATCATCACATGTACAGTTGAACTGGAGAGAGAGAGAGAGAGAGAGAGAGAGAGAGAGAGAGATCTGGCTTGGTGCTTTGCTAGCTCTCAATAGCTTTATCAATGTTAGAGAAGAGAAGAGAGAAAGAAAGTAGCTGACAAGGTCACTCAAATAGTGAATTGAGCAAAGAATCAAACAGAAGATGATCGAACAAAGGTAAGGCAACAAACTCTTTACTATGTTCAAGGAAACCAACTCTATTGCACTAAATGAATGTCAAATTGAAAAAAAATAAAATAAAAACTTCTGAAAACCAAAAAAAAGGATCATGTAATTGTGAAAACAGCAAGTACTTCAGAGTAAAATGGGATGTGGAATATACAAATTGATATACTATTGGGTAGCCCTCCACTTGGAAGGCTGAACCAGATATTACACCAATGTACATAGTATGGTGCAACGAAGACATAACAGGATTGAAAAGTCAATCCTTTGACATCCAACCAAAGCTTTTTCATGCGGTCGTAGTCAGTTCAAACACATAAAGCCAGTCCAATTGCAGCCATGTTGATCAAAATGACTAAGTTTCATGACTTGACCAGTCACTCGGCTTCATATTAAAAGATCATCTCACCCAGTGGTCAACATTCCAATCCCCTTAGTAGGAGATGCTCGTTCTATCTCCAACTAAAACCAACAAAACATGCATAATTCTACACAATTATCATTAGATGTACACCAGCAAACTTAAAACTCCATTTGGGTTTAAGAGTTCAGTAGCCTTGTCTTTGGCGAATAGGAGGATACCTTTTCCACACAAAAAAGACAGACTAATACAAGAAGCAATTTCAATTGAGAATAAAAGTATAGGTTGCACTCTATAACATACCTCCTCCTTTGGAGGTGAAGCTCACTTTCTCCAGCACCACTAAGAAAACCACGTCCTCCACTTCCTCTCCTGAAACAAGGCGCAAGATTTAGAAAATGTTAATACGAACGGAACCATTGAAAGGAAAACATTACTTCTTATCTAAATAAAAATAAATGATCTTTAAAATCTAAGGGTCTGCTTAATATGGCTATGGTTGTGCTGTAACTGTGTTGCACTTGGTTGTGCTAGAAGTGCTATAGCTTGCATTTTTGGTAATATATATTTTAAAACTGCAACATCTCAAAGTGGGTGAGGTAACTTCCTAAAAATTGCTATAAGCTATTGTAGTTTTGAGGCACAATGAGTTATGAAGAATTTTCCAAACATGTTATAAAAGCTACAACACTCCTTTTCATAATTATAGCTTCTAAGGGGAATTTGTACCAGATAGACTCTAAATGTTAAATAGGTTCTGCCATCAATACATGTATATAGAGAGGCAAAAAGCAAACTAATCCCAATTCTTCCACAAGTCAGCTCCGTTGGAGAAAAAGACTTTTAAAAGGTTTCAATGAGGGGAGGGCCTCTACTTAAATATCACATTCACATTCATTTTCTCTCTACGTGAAAGTGAGACTTATGATCTCACAAACCTGTGATAACCACAGGCACAC
The DNA here is from genome assembly GCA_014182845.1 of Corymbia calophylla. Taxonomy (NCBI): domain Eukaryota; kingdom Viridiplantae; phylum Streptophyta; class Magnoliopsida; order Myrtales; family Myrtaceae; genus Corymbia; species Corymbia calophylla. Next base: position 19,993,313 of record CM024700.1, on the reverse strand, counting down.
ACATCATGTTATTATTGTCATCCTACGTACACCGCCCAGCATGTTGAATCATGTGATTCTGGATTCTAGAGGTTGTGGGCTCACCATGCTAGGTACTAGTATACCAAAACTCAAGCACTTCCTTACCCCCACAACCATGGTTGATGACAACCGACTATTTCACTCATGTCACAATGTTTCCAAACCAATTCCTAAACACTCTTTATTGCATGGACTGCTACCCTAGATGGTTACCAACATAAAAGTTAATGAATGGGTGAAACTCTACGCCTTCCAGTTTCTGTGAGTTGGGTGGTGTTGAGATTGAGGACAGAGGAGGGCATTTATCATCCTCATATTGATTATCCAAAGTTGTTCTTGAAGGAGTGTTTTCAAGTGCCAGAACCAGAAGCAATTGAATGATCAGAAGCTGTGGTTGGGCCACAATGTATCTGAAAGGGATCTTAATCCAAGTTTATTTGTTGATGGTGCTGAAGCAATCTCAGTAATATGGTGCAAAATATGAAGTGTAGGCTTTTCCATTTCCTGGTGTAGAGAGAAAATTTGTAAGTGAGAGGCAAATGGAAATGCACATCTGTTGGGCATTATGCAAGAAATCTCTTTATATCTGCTTTGTCCAGAAACAGTTTTTGAATGTGTCCACTACAGTCAAGCAATAAAAGCTAGCTCACTAATTGAACTTAGCTCCACTACTATTTTTTGTAGTGACCTGCATCAAAGCCATGCACGTTTGCCCAAGAGAAGTAAATTCAAAGTCAATCCCACTCCATCAGAGTTGGGGCTAGCAATTTTCCAAATGCACTAGTGTAGCACATGACAAAAGTTAATCTAGACCGATAAATCAAAGACAACAGAAAAAAACTTATAGAGTGCATTGCCAGTGCAGACCCTTTTCAGAAGAATCTTATAGTGTTCCTTGCCTAAAATAGTGAAGGAAAGTAAGGGAATCACGAAATCGACTAATGTCACAAGTCAAACAAGCATGTAACATTTAGCATGAGTGAATTGCTAGGAGCTTTAACATTAGATTTTTCCTATTTAATTAATATTAAGGAATATATCTTAAATTGGCTCCTATAAGACCAGGAAAGAGAACTATATATTTGCTACCTACAAAGCCTAATACTCTGCATATTACAGCTCCAATACTGAGCAACTGTTGCAAATAAAAAATAGCAATTGAACACTGGGTACTTTGACATTGACAAGAAACATCAGCAGTGTGTTAAATACTCCCACACGGGCAAGACAGATTCTGTCAGGAATATGTTCCATACATAATTATTCACGGCACAAGTTACAACATCAAGCCATTTGACTGAAACAGGAAATGTTTCCTTACCCTCGTGCACTAACAACTTCAGCTTCACCTCCTACTCCAAATGCGTATCTTCCATCAGGCCCGCGAACACGAACAAGCCTAGTTTTCTTGTACATTAAGGCTGCTAATTCAGCCTTCAACCAGAAAAGGCATGATAAGTTATTGAACCAGAACACTTTACTAGATATATTAAGTATCAAAGACCCCAAAAGGATCATCATTCTCGATAAGGGTAATCTTATATAGCACCTGTAGCTTCGCCTCCTTTGTGAATGCATGAGCATTAAAGATCTCTATAATAAGACCCACACGGTCTAGTACTGGTTTACCCCAGCGCCTCTGACATATGAAAAAGTAGAATAATTAAAGCCAAATGCAACTCGCAACCAAAATTCTTAGCACCAGATCATATATAACTAAAGAAAACATGCATCACCTCCAAATTCCTCAACTGAATCCCAGACAAGATTGTGTTGACAAAAACAGCATCAACCTCACCCTGCAAAACCGCATCTTTCGCTAATTTAGCCCTCCAAGGCAACAGGAAACTTCCATATCAAAAAATGGCCTACTCATGGATAAAACAACAAATTCTTGCCTTGGTCTCTGCTTCATTCAAATGGATTTTAACCGTGTCTACGGTGCCGGGTCCAAAATATGTGTCTGCTCGAAGTACAACAGAAACAGAATTACAAGAAACTCAGAATTGAAGCTAAAACTAGCAAGCACTTCCACACATCAAGCCACAAAGATTCCCCAATGAACTAGCTGAACGTTAAAACCTCAATCTTCCACCCATTCAATCGCATTTCCGCATCAGGACTGGGCACTGCAGCTAAAAAAAGTTCAAGAATCGACCGAAACCTGCGCGAGCCCTGTGGGATCGAACGAGAGGATTCTGAACCATGGCGTGAGGAGGCAGGGCCTTGTCGAAGAAGTCGGTCTCGAAGAACCCATCGCGCTGGTCCTCGAGGGAATTCGCGAGGCAGAGAGCCTCGTTCAGCTTCGCCTGCAGGAGGGCGTCGGGCCGGAGCCTCGGCTGGACCACGAAGAGCCGGGGCGGGCTCCTCGGGTCCCTGTTGATCAGCGACTCGCCACCACCGCCGCCGCCGCCCCCGTCGCCGTCGTCGCCGGGCGTCCAGGTGCGGGAGAAGGGGCGAGCGAGGGGCGGAAATGGCGGGAGCGAGGGAGGGAGAAGGTGGCGCGAGTCTTTCGAGAGAGAAGCGAGGTGGCGTCGACAGAGAGAAGAACCTGCTTTGAGCATTTTCGTTCGAGGGGTTTAAGGTCGTCCGAGGATCTACCGCATAACTATACCTTCACATAGAGCAAAGGGCTTTTAGCATGGGGTGTTAAAACAACCGAACCAAAAACCAAATCGAAATAGAAAACTGAACTGAACTGAATGGAAATTTTATGTGTTTTTGGTTCGGTTCGATTTCAGTTCGGTTAATTAAAAAATAACCATTAACTTTTCGGTTCGATTAATCAAAAAATAACTATTAACTTTTCGGTTCGGTTCGATTTTCGATTCGGTTCAATTAACAGAACCAAATCGGAATTCTTAATTAAAAGTGAACAATCTCTTTTCATCATCATCTCTTCTTCATTTAGATCCCCCAAAGAAAGAAAAATAATAGAAATCGAAAAACCATCCTGAACCAAACCGCACTTTCGGTTCGGTTCGGTATTATCTTTTATCGGTTTGGTTCGGTTCGATTTTTCAAAATACCCGAACCGAACTATTTACACTCCTATTTTTAGCTACCGGAGGTCGACTAATACAACCAGGGGAAAGATGTCACAATTTTTCGCCGGATCGCTTTTAAAGCCACATTAAATAAAAAAAAATTGCGTGAAAGTTTTAATCAAACATTAGACATTCGTACCTTTGTTTGATTGAATGATTACTAGAATGTCTGCAAAACGGGGCAAGAATTTTAATCACTCTCCACATCGGTCTCTTAACTTCTCTCTCTCTTCCTCACTATGAAAACTCACTCGCGGATGAAGATGTCGAAGCCGAAGAAGTAGCACTCGAGAGCAGCAGGAGCACGAGGCTTAGGAGCAATAGATTCATCACCATTGACAGACCATCACTTCGCACCGTAATCTCAGGAATGGAAGATTCGAGCTTAAGCTCATTGCATTGGCGAAACGCCCTAATTTGATTATGGGTATGGTATAAGAAGGCTCTTTGTCGAAAGTGAAATGAGAAAGAGGTGAAAATTTTGCACACCATTAAAAAATTTACCCTAATCTCACTTGATCACCTCTACTGCTTGAATTCAAAATGTTGCAACAACTCATCTTAAAATTTGTATTGCAAGCCTTCTTTATATTCAGCATATCCATGGAACCTCCTCCCCTGATTGAACATTGTCCAAGCTATTCTTCCTGGACTTATGAGCCCACAATAATAGTAATACTCACATTGTCTTGGCTTTGTTGAAATGAACTTCAGCCGCTTCCACTCTCCAGTGCAAAATTCAGCTCTTATATTTTGCCCAAATTGCCTTGGTCTAAATAAGAGTTTGAAGAAGAGGGTAAATGACTTGATTTGTCCAAATCAAGGGCACAATTTGAGGCAAACATGTTAAGTGATGTCGCTTATGGCTATTAATGTTGACTGAGAGCGTTGGCAAGCCACGTCAATCGATAAAATGATAAAAATTACCATGTCAGATTTTTGGTGTCTTAAATTAGCTATGGCACTTAAGTAATTATCTTTTTTTTCCCCCAAAAGTGATACTGAAATCGAAAAGTTTTGATACTAAAATTAACACTTTAAGAAAGGCATGGCACTTCTATTATTCTTTTCCCAATTATTGAATAGCATTTGCTTGTCTCTTTATGCTTATGCATTATTTTCCGTTTCAAATTTCATTAAAGAGTGCCTTTACGACACTCGATGAGAGTTTGGAGTATATATAGCCTTTAGGAATCATATTGTTATTGTAACGTACTAAAAAAATAATACGGTCTTGGATGGGTTTTCTATATCCGATGAGTTTGTGTACGAATTTATGAATTTTCCAACCCTCCTGAGGTTTTATGAATTTTCCAAATCCCTTGAGTTTATATCATTAAATGATATTCTAAGCCTTGGTCTAAATTAGAGTTTGAAGAAGAGGGTGAATGACTTGATTTGTCCAAATCAAGAGTAAAATTTGGGTCAAACATGTTGAGTGATGTCGCTTATGGCTATTGATGCTGACTTAGAGCGCTAGCAAGTCACGTCAATCAAAAAAATAATAAAATATTAACATATCGAACTTCTGATGTCTCAAATTAGCTATGGCACTTAAGGTAGCATTTGGTAGCGCTCCTATTTTTTTGTTTTTCTATTTTTAATTATCTGGAATAGCAAAAGAATATAAATTCATTTGATAACATCCACTAGTTTTCTTATTCCCCGAAATAGAAAGTTATTCCTAGGAACAGATTTGAAATAGAAACCAGAAATAGAAAAAAGTAACTTCTTGTTCTTATGAACATATTCTAGAAAGTTACTTCTTGGGTCACTACTACTCGTGACCGCCATTGTAGCTGTGGCCAATCGCCACCCATCACCGCTGCTTGCCACCGACCACCACAGCTATTTGTGCGGAATATAAATTTTTGAGTAGGTATCAAACGCATTCCTATTTTTTTTCTATTCCGAGAATAAAAAATTTATATAGTTACCAAACCCGTTGTTTTACTCAGAAATTATTCTAGGGAATAGAAATAAAACAGAACTATTTCTCAAAAAAATTGTTCCCAAGTGCAGAAATGTTACCAAACGCATCCTAAGTAATCATCTTTTTTTTTTCCCTAAAAGTGGTACTAAAATGATTTAGCAAAAAGTTTTGGCACTAAAGTGAATGTTTTAAGAAAGGCATGACACTTCTATTATTTTTTTCCCAAAATTGAATAGCATTTGCTTGTCTCTTTATGCTTATGCATTATTTTCCATTTCAAATTTCATTAAAGATTGCCTTTATGGCACTCGATGAGAGTTTGGAGTGTATATTGCCTTTAGGAAATCATATTGTTATTGTAACGTACTAAAAAAATAATATGGTCTTTGATGGGTTTTCTATATTCAATGAGTTTGTGTACAATGAATTTTCCAGCCCTCCTAAGGTTTTATAAAATTTCCAAACCCCTTGAGTTTATATCATTAATTGATTCTCTAAGCCTTGGTCTAAATTAGAGTTTGAAGAAGAGGGTAAATGACTTGATTTGTCCAAATCAAGGGAAAATTTTGGAGCAAACATGTTGAGTGACGTCGCTTATGGCTATTAATGCTGACTTAGAGTGCTGGCAAGCCACGTCAATCGAAAAAATAATAAAATACTACCATATTGGATTTTTGATGTCTCAAATTAGCTATGGCACTTAAGTAATCATCTTTTTCTTTTCCCTAAAAGTGGTACTGAAGTGATTTAGTGAAAAGTTTTGACACTAAAGAGAATGCTTTAAGAAAGGCATGACACTTCTATTATTCTTTTCCCAACAATTGAATAGCATTTGCTTGTCTCTTTATGCTTATGCGTTATTTTCCGTTTCAAATTTCATTAAAGATTGCCTTTATAGCATTCGGTGAAAGTTTGGAGTATATATTGCCTTTAGGAAATCATATTGTTATTGTAACGTACTAAAAAAATAATATGATCTTGGATGAGTTTTCTATATCCCATGAGTTTGTGTATAGTTTTATGAATTTTCCAACAGTCCTAAGGTTTTATGAATTTTCCAAACCCTTGAGTTTATATCATTAATCGATATTCCAAGCCTTGGTCTATATTACAGTTTGAAGAAGAGATTAAATGACTTGATTTCTCCGAATCATGGGTAATATTTGGGGCAAACATGTTGAGTGATGTTGCTTATGGCTATTAATGCTAACTAAGAGCACTAGCAAACCACATCTATTGAAAAAATGATAAAATATTACCATATCAAATTTTTGGCGTCTCAAATTAGCTATGGTACTTGAGTAATTGTACTTTTTTTCCCCAAAAATGGTACTAAAGTGATTTAGCGAAAAGTTTTGATACTAAAGTGAACGCTTTAAATAAAACATGACACTTCTATTATTCTTTTCCCAACAATTGAATAGCATTTGCTTGTCTCTTTATGCTTATGCATTATTTCCCATTTCAAATTTCATCAAAAAGTGCCTCTACGACACTCATGAGAGTTTGGAGTGTATATTGCCTTTAGGAAATCATATTGTTATTGTAACAAACTAAAAAAATAATACGGTCTTGGATGGATTTTATAAATCCAATAGTTTGTGTACGGTTTTATGAATTTTCCAACCCTATTGAGGTATTATGAATTTGCAAAACCCCTTGAGTTTATATTATCAATTGATATTCTAAGCCTTGGTCTAAATTAGAGTTTAAAGAAGAGGTAAATGACTTGATTTGCCCGAATCTAGGGTAAAATTTGGGGCAAACATGTTGAATGATGTCACTTATAGCTATTAATGCTGACTCAGAGCACTAGGCAAGCCATGTCGATTGAAAAAATGATAAAATATTATCATATCAAATTTTTGGTGTCTCAAATTAACTATATCACTTAAGTAATTGTCTTTTTTTCCCCCAAAAGTAGTACTGAAGTGATTTAGCAAAAGTTTTGATACTAAAGTGAACACTTTAAAAAAGGCATGACACTTCTATTATTCTTTTCACAACAGTTGAATAGCATTTACTTGTCTCTCTATGCTAATGCGTTATTCTCCATTTCAAATTTCATCAAAAAGTGCCTTTATGGCACTCAATGAGAGTTTGAAGTGTATATTGCATTTAGGAAATCACATTGTTATCGTAACGTACTAAAAAAATAATACGGCCTTGAATGAGTTTTCTATATCCAATGAGTTTGTGAATGGTTTTATGAATTTTCCAAACCCTCCTGAGGTTTTATGAATTTTCCAAACCCCTTGAGTTCATATCATTAATTGGTATTCTAACAGTATGTGGCCTTATTTGGATGACTTGGCGACAATGGCTTATATCACGAGTCCAACGAAGATAGGCGTAGAGGATCTCAAGACTGTATCCATAGGATCTAAATTTCGTGATCTAGAAAAATGTTAAAAATTTCGAGAAAGGTCTTTTGTTTTTTATGCCTATGCATTATTTTCTGTTTTGGATTTCATTAAAAGAGTGTCTTTACGACACTCAATAAGAGTTGGAGTAACGTAACGTATTAAAAAGATAACACGATCACAAGCTTGAATGGGTTTTGTATATCCATTGAGTCTCTGTATCGTTTTATGAATTTTCCAAACTGTCCTTGAATTTATATAATTAATTGATATTCTGTTAGTATGTCGCTTTATTTGGATAGCCTAGTGATGATGGCTTATGCCATGAAGCCAACAAAGATAGGCTTGGCGAATCTTAGGACCATATCAGAAGGATCTGAATTACTTTGATTTTGAAAAATGTTAAAAATCTCGAGAAATGTTTCTCTTGTCTCTTTGTCCTTGTACATTACTTTCCATTTCGAATTTCACTAAAAGAGTGCCTTACAAACACTTGGTAAGGGTTGGAGTGTAAAATAGCTTTAGGAAATCATATTGCTATGTAATGTACTGAAAAAATAACACGGTTACAAACTTGGATGAATTTTTTTATATCTAGTGAGTTGGCACTGTTTTATGAATTTTCCAAAACCCCAAGTTTATATCATTAATTATTATTTTGATAGTATGTGGCTTTATTTGGATAACTTAGTGACAATGGCTTATGCCATGAAGCTAATGAAGATAGGCTTGGGGAATTTATGACCATAACAATAGGATCTAAATTATTTTGATCTTGACGAAAGGTAAAACTTTCAAGAAAGGTCTCTCTTATCTCTTTATGTTTATGCGTTATTTTCTGTTTAGAATTTCATTAAAACAATACTTTTACGACACTTGATGAGGGTTAGAGTGTAAATTACCTTTGGGAATTCATATTGTTATTGTAATATACTAAAAAGATAATACCATCACCATCTTGGATGGGTTTTTTTTATATCCAACGAGTCTCTCTATTGTTTTATGAATTTTCCAAACCCCCTTAGTTTATAATTGATATTATGATGATATGTCGCTTTATTTGGATAACCTAGTGTTGATAGCTTATCCCATGAAGCTGAAGAAGATAGGCTTGGAGTATCTCAGGACCATATCAATAGGATTGATTTACTTTGATCTCGAAGAATGTTAAAAATCTCAAGAAAGGTCTGTTAAAAATCTCGAGAAAGGTCCCCCTTGTCTCTTTATGCTTTCGTTATTTTCCATTTTAGATTTCATTAAAAGAATGCCTCTATGGCACACGATAAGAGTTGGAGTGTAAATTACCTTTAAGAAATCATATTGCTATTGTAACGTTCCAAAAAGAAAACACGGTCACAAGCATAGATGAGTTTGTTATATCTAGAGAGTCTTTGTACTATACCATGAATTTTCCAAACTGTACTATGAATTTTCCAAGTCCTCTAAGTTTGTATCATTAATTGATATTCCGATAATAGGTGGCTTTATTTGGATAACTCAATGACGAGGGCTAATTCCCGGAAGCCGACAAAGATAGGCGTGAAATGTCCTAGGACCATAATATTAGGATTTGAATTGCTTTGATCTCGAAGGATGTACTCGAGAAAGGTCTCTCTTGTCTCTTTATACTTTTGCGTTATTTTCCGTTTTGGATTTCATTAAAAGAGTGCATTTACGACAATAAATGAGAGTTGGAGTGTAAATTACCCTTAGGAACTCATATTGTTGTTATTATGTACTAAAAAGATAACACTGTCACAATTTTAGATGGTTTTTTTTTTTTTTTTTTTTATATCCAGTGAGTCTTCGTACTGCTTTAAGCGTTCCAAGTACTCCTTCTGCTCTTGCTAATGAGTCCAATTTGTAGTTTCTTACTGCTTTGTTGACTAGTTGTATAGTTGTTTGTATTGGTGTACAAGACAATCTCTTTGCTGTAGACTAATTTAAACAATGTGTGGAACAGTAACTAATGATTTTTCAATGCTTGTAATGTTGGTAAACTCGTTATATGGCCTGAATCGAAAAAAATTGATAAAAAATATGAAAAAAATTGTCTAGATTAGTGCTAATCAAGCCACATAGATAATTCAGTATCCAAGTCAACGACATGCCCTAGGATTTGGCTAAAGATCACATTGAGCTAAAATATTAATCTTTGTCAAGCCTATGTTGTAAAAAGCATCCTTAAATAATTGGCTATCGCAATGTTCACTCCTGTAGTAGTACCATTTACTACTATATTAGTTACTGTTCACTATAAACAAGTAAAGTTTAGCACTCAATCAACATAACTACAAAGTTTAGGAATGAATTGGTATAAGTAAAATAAAATTAAGAACTTTTTGGACAATTTTTCTCGTGATAAACTTGAACTATTGCATGTTTCTTTATTTTTTATTTTTTTTGTGAATTCACATATAGTTTAATCTACCATTCTCTTAAGTAAACTATGTCATTGAGAATAATCTTTAGAAATTGAAATATATGTATGTAATGTACTATCTATGCTTACGGATTGACCAAACCGAATGACTACTTCAACCTCAAACTTTTAAAATAAAGTTCGATGGAATGCAATGGCTTGGGGAATTTATGACCATAACAATAGGATCTAAATTATTTTGATCTTGACAAAAGGTAAAACTTTCAAGAAAGGTCTCTCTTATCTCTTTATGTTTATGCGTTATTTTCTGTTTAGGATTTTATTAAAACAATACTTTTACGACACTTGATGAGGGTTGGAGCGTAAATTACCTTTAGGAATTCATATTGTTATTGTAATATACTAAAAAGATAATACCGTCACTATCTTGGATGGGTTTTTTATATCCAGTGAGTCTCTCTATTGTTTTATGAATTTTCCAAACCCCCTTAGTTTATAATTGATATTATGATGATATGTCGCTTTATTTGGATAACCTAGTGTTGATAGCTTATCCCATGAAGCTGAAGAAGATAGGCTTGGAGTATCTCAGGACCATATCAATAGGACTGACTTACTTTGATCTCGAAGAATGTTAAAAATCTCGAGAAAGGTCCCCTTTGTCTCTTTATGCTTGCGTTATTTTCCGTTTTAGATTTCATTAAAAGAATGCCTCTATGGCACACGATAAGAGTTGGAGTGTAAATTACCTTTAAGAAATCATATCGCTATTGTAACGTTCCAAAAAGAAAACACGGTGACAAGCATAGATGAGTTTGTTATATCTAGAGAGTCTTTGTACTGTATCGTGAATTTTCCAAACTGTACTATGAATTTTCCAAATCCTCTGAGTTTATATCATTAATTGATATTATGATAGTATGTGGCTTTATATGGATAACCTAATGGTGATGGCTTACGTTACGAAGCCGATGAAGATAGGCTTGGAGGATCTTAGGTAGGATTTGAATTACTTTGATATCAAACAATGTTAAAAATTTTGAGAAATGTCTGTCTTGTTTCTCTATGTTCATGCGTTATTTTATGTTTCAGATTTCATTATTAAAGAGTGTTTTTATGACATTCGATAAGAATTGGAGTGTATATTACCTTTAGGAAATCATATTGCTATTGTAACGTACTGGAAATATAACATGGTCACAAGCTTGGATGGGTTTTCTATATCCAATGAGTCCCTCATGTCTTATGAATTTTCCAAACCCCTAAGTTTGTATCATTAATTGATATTCCGATAATAGGTGGCTTTATTTGGATAACTCAATGACGAGGGCTAATGCCCGGAAGCCGACAAAGATAGGCGTGAAATGTCCTAGGACCATAATATTAGGATTTGAATTGCTTTGATCTCGAAGGACGTAATAATCTCGAGAAAAGTCTCTCTTGTCTCTTTATACTTTTGCGTTATTTTCCGTTTTGGATTTCATTAAAAGAGTGCATTTACGACAATAAATGAGAGTTGGAGTGTAAATTACCCTTAGGAACTCATATTGTTGTTATTATGTATTAAAAAGATAACAATGTCACAATTTTAGATGATTTTTTTTTTATATCCAGTAAGTCTTCGTACTGCTTTTGGGGTTCCAAGTACTCCTTCTGCTCTTGCTAATGAGTCCAATTTGTAGTTTCTTACTGCTTTGTTGACTAGTTGTATAGTTGTTTGTATTGGTGTACAAGACAATCTCTTTGCTGTAGACTAATTTAAACAATGTGTGGAACAGTAACTAATGATTTTTCAATGCTTGTAATGTTGGTAAACTCATTATATGGCCTGAATTGAAAAAAATTGATAAAAAATATGAAAAAAATTGTCTAGATTAGTGGTAATCGAGCCACATAGATAGTTTAGTATCCAAGTCAGCGACATGCCCTAGGATTTGACTAAAGATCACACAGAGCTAAAATATTAATCTTTGTCGGGCCTATGTTGTAAAAAGCATCCTTAAATAATTGGCTATCGCAATGTTCACTCCTATAGTAGTACCATTCACTGCTGTAGCAGTTATTGTTCACTATATACAAGTAAGGTTTAGCACTCAATCAACATATCTACAAAGTTTAGGAATGAATTGGTAAAAGTAAAATAAATTAAGAACTTTTTGGACAGTTTTTCTCGTGATAAACTTGAACTATTGCATGTTTCTTCTTTTTCTTTTTTGTGAATTCCCATATAGTTTAATCGACCATTCTCTTAAGTAAACTATGTCATTGAGAATAATCTTTAGAAATTGAAATATATGTATGTAATGTACCATCTATGCTTACCGATTGACCAAACCAAATGACTACTTCAACCTCAAACTTTTAAAATAAAGTTCAATGGAATGCAATGGGTCATCCAATCGCGTGGAAGGTTTTGTCAATTTCCAAAAGCACGCTGATTACACGAGCGGTCAAAATCGGTAATATTTCTTATCGGGTAACTTGTGCCAGATTCGGCAACAGAATCCATCTGGATCCACCTATACTGAGGAGATTACCTCGAATTGTCGTTTATAATATGGGATTCAATAACAAGGAAAGTAGTGAAGAAATTCAAAATCATTATCTTAAAAGATAAGAAAACATTTAATGACAGTCCATAACGGTAGTTGCACGAAAAACGAATGGTGAGAATGAAATAGCCGTTTAATGGCTTTTCCCTTGTATTGACCCCTAAAATATGGTACTCTTCATTATTACCCATAAATATTATCATTAATTATAAGCAAAGTGCTCGTGATCTCATGTTTCTGATCTCTTCCTTAAAGATAGCCATAGGGGAAATAAGCATATCCGGGAGATGAGTTGTATGGACTTACTGTCCGAAAAAAAAAGACTCCGCAATAGATATTTGAGAAAGAGATTTTGAGATATCTTGTTTCCCAATTAAACGCGGGTTATCTTTTATAACCCGATCAAACGAGTATTTAGCACGGCGGAGCACCAAGAAAAAAAAAAACATAACTTTGCAAAAACCCTAGTCTCTCTCTCTCTCTCCAGAGCCTAAATCTCATGGAGACACCGAAGCCCCTGGTGGCCAAGAAGACATTTTACTACCATTTCATTCCCACCAAGGCCGAGGAGGAGGCTGCCAAGGCTCGCAACGTGCCCTACCAAGTGACCCGGACCCTGTTCGAGATCAACGACATCAGCCCACCGCAGCTCCTGGCCGACCCCAACTACCCGTGGCTGATCCGGAAGGTGGTCAGCAACAGCGAGATCATGACGGGGAAGCTAGTGCTCTCGCACAACGACATCTTCGACCATGTGTTCCGCTACTGGGCACTCGAGACGTGCAACCATGTGGTTATGGGGCACAAGTACCTGGTGATCCTGGTCGACTTCACTGACGAGAAGAACCCGAAGAGGTACCAGAGTGAGCACACCTTCCTGGAGCGGGGCGTGAACGAGACTTATGTCCTGGGGTGGCTTGACATAGTCCGCAACCGGCTCTTCAACACCGGCGATGAGATCGGGTTGTTCTGGGATGTCCGATCCGGGGTTTTTCACTTCAAGATGCTCCGAAGGGGGGGTTGAATTTGTAAAAGACACAACTAGGGCATTCTCTTGTTGCTGTGTGTGCTTTTTCTTTTTTCTTTTTTTTTCTGGTTCTTTGCATTTTCTTTTTTTCCCCTAGTGTAACATTCGAATGCCCTTTTCCTTTGGATTGCTCTTTGTGTGTTGTTTTCTTTAATTTCAATATGTGGACTTTGTTATCAGAATTCCGAAAGAACATATTCAGTGATCTCGAGAGCATAAGAACTTCCAGCAAATGAGGGGTGGGCAGTGATGTCTTGCATAACGATGTAAAACCATTTGAGCAAAAAATTAGCCTAGAATTTAAAATTTTTTTTTTTGCCATCTGGAAATGCAGCCCAATTGCATCTTGAATTTAAAAGAGCTGGAGAAAAGTATCAAGAAAGTCTTAAAACTATTGATCGATTCAATCCTAAACCTTTCAACTTGACCATTTTAGTTTTAAACATTTTCGTATTGGTATCGATTTAATTCATTCTGGACAACTGCGCAAAACCACCTTCACATTTCAAAGTAGCACGATTTAATTCAAAAATTTCACCTAATTGGGCACATCTGGCATATTTTTTAATGGTAGCAAGATCATTACAACCGGCTCTATTAAGTCCCTTACCATACAAGTCAATAGTTACCCCCACTTGTTTAACTCTATACTTCAATTCCGCCCTTTGAAAAAGAAGGGTGGCTTGAACAATTCCGTCTCCATCTATAATCAACCGGAAACGTTTCAATCTCCATCTATCAAAACAACCATCTATAATCGACCGGAAATGTTTCCGTCTCCAACTACCAAAACAACCGGTAAACAAGTAGGCATACGATGTACAAAAAGTTCATGCGCTTCTTTATCTTGAAAGATAGGATGTTCTAACTCGAAATCTCCGTGTCCACTTGATTGATTTCCAAATTGGCTGGATTGACGGAATTGCCGTAAAAAGGTTAAGTCTAAATTGTAAATTCCTTAATTAACAAAATGATAAGTGCGTAAATATTTTAACATGCTGTCCTGTAAATATGTCTTGATTTTGGTAGAGCCTCTCTCTCTGTATATATATGAGTATTTCATGTATCAAAAAAAAATTTTGTTTAACTTTTTATTAAGTGGAAAACATCTTTTTAATGATGGGGAGTTACAAATCAAGTGTAGAAATAATAAGGAGAATGAAAGGATATATATCTTAAACCTAATGGTCGAAGCGAAAATAGTGCCAAGATTGCCTACTAAGCAAATTGGCTAAAAAGACTCGCAAACCCCTAGAGTTGGTCCGATTATAATATCTTTAAATAAATATATATGTATACATGTGGAAAATGTACTCATCATATTACTAATGTAGATTATTCATTCACCAGTCTATCCAAAATAATATGGAAATAACTTAGCAACAAGTAAAATAACAAAATGACAAGATAAAAAATTTGTAGGGGGATTTTAAAATTTATCATGATCGTTAGCTTATTCATATTATCCATTAGTTTTTCATGACGCAATGTAATATCTATCTCTTGAGTTTGACGTACAAATTATCTTCTAGATTTATTGACCAAATATAGACTGTTTGAAATTTCTAAATATCCCTACTCAACCCCAAAATTCAAAACAACTTTTCGAACCTTTTGCAATAGATGATACCTCTGATCGTTCAAGTCTCTCCAACAAAGAAAGTGCATGTTAATCAAGATTCGGATTCTTTGGAATTTCATATGTTTTTCTTTCGATTTCTAAGTGGGTGCACAAGTGTCGCTTTTTTTGGTCTTTCTTCTTCCAATACAGTGTCCCACGTATTTGACTATCCAATTAATTCCTGCAGGATGAGACAGGTTCAATAATCGGAAATACACATATCAATACTATCAGGAAGGCCCAATAAAATATGTAAGTATGATGTTTTTAAAGTCATTCATTGATCGAGAAAGATAAACATAGTTTCCACTAGAGTAATCCGTTCAAATTGTCGGCTCTTACTTGTTATGTTGACCAAACTTGTCAATCCAGGTTCAATAGCTGGAAATACACGGATTTGTACTATTGGGAAAGCAAAGAAAATAAGTTAGTATGATGTTTTAAAGCCATTCATTGATCGTGGAAGACAAACATACTGTCCACTAGAGTAATCCTGGCATACTGTCAGCTCTTAGTTGTTATGTTAAGCAAACTTGCTAATCCAGGTTTAATAGCCGGAAATACAAAGATATTTACTCTTGGGATGACCGAAGAAAATACGTAAGTATGATGTTTTAAAGCCACTCATTGTTCAAGAAAGACAAACGTACTTTCCACTAGAGTAATCCCTTCGAATTATCGGCTCTTAGTTGTTATGTTGAGCAAACTTGTCAATCTAGGTTTAATAGCCAAATATACCCAAATCTGTACTATTGGGAAAGCCGAAGAAAATACGTAAGTATGATATTTTATTGCCATTCATTGATCAAGGAAGACAAACATACCTTCCACTAGAGTAATCTCTACAAATTGATGGCTCTTAATTGTTATGTTGAGCAAACTTGCCAATCTAGGTTTAGTGGGAAAAGTGTCAAAAAAGTCATAAACAATCTGCATCGGTACTGATTTAGTCCTAAATTTTTTAATTTGATATTAATTTAGTCCTAAAATTTTTAACCTAGTGTCAATTCTGTTATTCCAACTAATTTTGGCTGGGTTTTGCTAACGTGGATGCCAGTTGGTTGACGTGGCACGATTGGCATTAACGTAGATAATTTTTAATAATATTTTAATATTTTTTTGAATTATTTATTTACTTTTCTTTTTCTTTTTTTTGTTGGCCCTCTCCTCCTCCTTCCTCCACCTGGTAGTTGGCTGGGCGACCGGCCAGGGGCGAGGGCTGATGAGGTAGAGGTCGACCTTGCTGGCTTCCAACGGGCCTTGCCAGCCATGGGTGAGGCCTAACCTCGCCAAGGGCTGGGTGAGGCTTGACCTCACTAGCTCTAGCAAGGTTAAGGCTCGCCCATGATTGGCAAGGCCCATGATTGGCAAGGCTCGACCCTCGCTTGATCTGGCAAGGCGAGCTTTGCTTGCCGAGCACAAAGTTGCCCTTGCGGTCGCTAGTGAGGGCCTGAGCCTCACTAGTGGTCGGTGAGGGGCGTCAAAGGCCAGCGAGACCTCGCCTTTGGTCAATCACCTAGCTAGCGACCAGTTGGAGGAAGGAGGAAGAGAGGGTAGAATAAAAAAAGGAAAAAGAAAATAAATAAATAATCGAAAAGATATTAAAATATTATTAAAAGTTATCAACATCAGTGCCATCATGCCACATCAACCGACCGGCGTCCATGTCAGCAAAATATAGCCAAAATTAGTCGAAAGGATCGAATTGGTACTAGGTTAAAAGTTTTAAGACTAAATTAATACTGAATTGAAATGTTTAGGACTAAATTGACACAAATAAAAGGTTTATCACTAAATTGACACCAAGTCAAAAAGTTTAAGACTAAATCGGAACCAATAAAAAGTTTAGGAATAAATCGGCACCAATGCAAAATGTTTAGGACTTTTTTGATATTTTCCCCTAGGTTTAATAGCCAGAAATGCATAGATCTATACTATTGGAAAAGCCGAAGAAGATACGTAAGTATGATGTTTTAAAGACATTCATTGATCGAGGAAAACACATTAGAGTAATCCCTTCAAATTGTTGGCTCTTAGTTGTTATGTTGAGCAAACTTGCCAATCTAGGTTTAATAGCCAGAAATATACAGATCTGCACTATTGGAAAGGTCGAAGAAAATATGTAAGCATGATGTTTTAAAGCCATTAATTGATTGAGGAAGACAAACATTTTCCACTAGAGTAATCCCTTCAAATTGTTGGCTCTTAAATGTTACGTTGAGCAAACTTGCCAATCCAGGGTTAATAGTCGGAAATATACAGATTTGCACTATTGGAAAGGCCGAAGAAAATTCGTACGTATGATGTTTTAAAGACATTCATTGATTGAGGAAGACAAACATACTTTCCACTAGAGTAATCCCTTCAAGTTTTTGTTTCTTAGTTGTCATCTAGGAAGCACCGATACTTTCCAGAAGTTTTCGTATCGTGTTGGATACTTCTACATGTGTTCGACACTCTTAAATACTTTTTGACACTCTCCAAGACTTGGTCAATACATGTCGGCAAATCTAACACTTAATCAACTCTCCTAATACTTTTCGATATGTGAGTTCAGAATTCTAACACGTATGGGATCATTTTAAAAAAATTTCAATAAATAACAAGTCAAAATGTAATTATGTAAAAATATAAAAGATAATAAATTGGGAAAGAAGAAAAACCTAGAATTCTCTTTTGTTTTGGCTAACTTCTCATGGTACACAATTCACCCTCTAAGGTTGTTTTTTTCTCTCTTCTCTTTCGACAAGTCTAACACATGAGTCCAAAATACGAATTGCTTATTTTTTCTTCCAAGTTTTATGTATTATAATGAAATTGAATTTATCAAATGAAACAATGAATGATATTAATAAATGATGGATTAATGTTTTTAGTATAAATGCATTCTAGGTTATTTATTTATTTATTTATTTATGAATTTGAATCAAATTAATTTGATTGAAATAATTATAAAAATGATAATTTATCATGTATATATAAAAATATATTTTTAATATACAACGTGTCCCAACATATCGGAATTTTCTATTTTTTGAGAAACAACATATCGGCGTGTCGTATCGTGTCGTGCTGTGTTGCATGTTATGTTGCATATCAGTATTGTGCTACTTAGGTTATCATGTTACGCTTAGATAAATGTCCATTTTCAAAGAAGGGAACAATTGTGATCACATTATTGTTACTCGATAAACGAAATGGCAAGCAACATTCTCGTTATCTCATATTTCTCTTCCTTGCCAAAGACATACCTTCACGACCAAACTTCTCTCTGCTGATAAAGTTCTCAAGAACCATCGTTCGAAGAAAAAACTTGTAAGTAGCTGCTTTTGAAAGAGGTCTGAACAGACCCCCCGAAAAAAAAAAGGTCTGAAATCTTTTTAGGTTTGAAATCTTTTTATTTCCTAAACAAAAGCGTATCTTCTTTTCACATATATATTTATAACATTCATAACATCCAAAATATAAGAACCATAAACTTCGAAAACCCTAATCACCCTCTTCATACCTCGAGTACATAGAGACACCAAACGCTCCATTATGATGACGAAGACATGGATGTACAATTTCATCCCCACAAAAGCCGAAGAAGAGGCCACGAAGGCGCAAAACAAGCCCTACCAAGTGACCCGGATCCTGGTCGAGATCAACGACATCGGCCCGGGGCAGTTCCTCGCCGACCCCAATTACCCGTGGCTGATAAGGAAGGCCGTTGGCAGCAGCGAGATCATGACGGGAAGACTCGTGCTCTCGCACAAGGACATCTTTGATCACGTATTCCGCTATTGGACACTCGCGATGTGCAACCACGTGGTGACGGGAGGCCGGTACCTGGTGACTTTAGTAGACTTCACCGACGAGAAGAGCCCTCGGGGTTACCAGAGCGAGCACACATTCCTGGAGAGGGGACTGAACGAGACCTACCTCCTGGGGTGGCTCGACATTGTCCAGAACCGGGCATTCAACGCCGGCGACGAGGTTGGGCTGCTTTGGGATATTCGGACTCAGGTTTTTCACTTTAAGTTGCTGCGAAGAGGAGATTGAATTTTGCAAAAGATATAACTTTAGGGCTCCCTTTTTCTTTCTCTTTCTCTCTTTTTTTCTTGCTCTCGTGTTTAGACTCCTCAAGTTTCTTGGTAACATTATGACACACGAGTCTTTTGCTCTTTTGCAAAATACGACATTAGCATGCTTTTCATTTTTTTTTTAATTTAGTTTTGTTGGTATTGTTACAAGAATTCCAAATGTACTATTTTTATCTGAATGTGGGTGTGGAATTAGGGATGAGCATTGGGTCCTATTCAACTTGGGATCCGTTTTGGATGGCCAGGTTTAGAACCTCTTGAAGCCTCTTTTAAAGCATACTTTGGCAGCCATTGGGAACCAAACCATGGCATTCAATATAAAAAAGCAATAACATAACCACTTGTTTTTATAGTGAGATGGTGCAACTTTTATATTTCATTATAAGAATTTGGCTTTCTATCCAAAATATATAATGGGTTGATAATCAGATCGGCCCAAGTTTCAGAATCATCTGGTTTGATTCCCAATTTAATTTTTTTTTTTTTTTTTGGGGATGGGGGGGAGAGACTGGTCATTGTAGGTGAGATGGCAAGATCTAGGGGATGAATAACAATGGAGTATTTAATCAACTGAAGTTTCAAGCCATGTTCACTGTAGATGAGATGACAAAGTCTAGGGGATGAAAACCAATGGAGTACTCAAAAGATCATGTAAACCAATGAAGTAAGCCCGTTAGAGATAAAATTAATTCAAAATTGTGTTACTCAAATAGTCGTTATATGCAAGTTTAAAGTGAAAAAAATACATTTCACTTTTGATAATAAATATGATATATGGTGGACGTCAGATACTAAAACAATATGTTAGGGCGAGTTACTACTATATGATTTTTCTATCCACTAAAATTTTATAAAAAAAGGTAAATATTTAAGTGGAAGAAATCTGAAAGTGATATCTCCCTTAGAGTAGCGACAGATATACCCTAAGTTCTCAAACTTGAGTATATCTAACCAATTCATAAGTGCGAAGTTATCATAATTTTGGAACTTTTCCAACTTTTCATAAATTTCGAATTGCTCAAGAAATAAAGTTCAGTGAGACAACTTAAGGCCCAAGAGGCCCAAGTGCCCAAGTCAGAATTAACTGTACTGAAGCAAATCAAGTAATGCTTCATTCTTATTGGTCCATGAGAGAGCCCACACTCTAAATTAACATCCTAATATATAGTACTCACACATGGAACTCACTATTTTCAATTTTTTTATATGGCACGTCTCGAAAACATTATATCGGTTTTAAACTTATTGTACAATCATTAATTCAATCATAAACTTTTGCATGAAATTTTAATGTAATCCTTCTAATCAATTTTCACCAAAAACTATTTACATGGTAATATACCACGTGGATGGTTGAAGATAATTAGATTGTCATATTAGTGATTTCTGGTGAAAATTAACTGGGAGGATTACATTAAAATTTCACACAAAGATTTGATACTGAATTGACAACATTTAAACGTTTAAGATTGAATTGGTTAATACAATATGTTAAGGATTTAATAAGTAATTTTCCCTAACTTGTCTCCCATATCATACAGTACAAACTCTTTTAACAAGCCTCTCTAGTTTGTGATACATTTAAGATTTCTCATTTGTCTACTTAGTACTATGTGCACCAGAAGTTATATAGCGAATTTCATTGTTTTTAGGTATAGTCTGTTTTCACATGAAAAATAGTAAAACTGTAACCCATTTTATTAAATAACATCTAACGCTATTGACTTTAATGGACTAATACCCTAAAAAACCTCTCAACTTTAGTTCCAGTTTTAATTTTACCATGAACTTTTTATATCTCATAAAAGCCCTCAACTTTTAGTTTAGTTCCAATTTTACCCTAAATTTTTTTTAGTGATTTTAATATCGATTGATGGTACATTATTCAAGGGCGGTTGATCATCCCAATAATTTTGGAAGATATAAATTCTTATCAATAATGATTATCATCATACGAAAAACATGCCTAGAATCTCGTAGAATAGCTAGAGTAGTAACTGCTCGTGCTTAATCTTTTTTAGTGTGCTATAAATACCCATAGTAAGTGTTGTAAAGTCTTTCTTTCCGGACACTTAAATCATTGAAAGTTCATTATTTTCCTTTTATCAAGTGAAGGTCCAATATTAAATGGCGGTTAATCTCCCCAATAATTTTGGAAGTTATAATTTCTTCTGGATAATGATAATCAGCGTATGAAAAACATGCCTAGAATCTTGAAGAACAGCTAGAGTAATAATTGCTTGTGCGTAATCTTCTTCTAGTGTGCTATAAAAACCCACGGCAAGTGGTGTGAAGTCTTTCTTTTTGAATACTTAGGATGTGTTTGGTAACGATTTTACTTCTGAGAATAATTTCTGATCAGAAATGATTTTTTTTTATTCTGCTCCCGAAAATAATTCTGAGTATTTAAAGTGCTTGATAAACTGTTTAAAATTTTTACTCCGGGAACATAAATGCGTTTGGTAAAAATTTTTAATCTTTTGATTATTTTAATTTTTAATACTTTTTGTTATAATTTTCTTTTTTTCTTTTTTCTTTTTTCTTTTTTCTCCCCTTCTTCCTCTTGGTTGCCACCGCTGGCGAGCGGCCGGGCGAGGTCTGGCAAGCTCGCTGGAGCCTCGCCTGACCACCACCGGCAAGGCAAGGCTCGCCTGGCCACCGGTGAGGCTCAGCCTTGCCAATCGGCGTGAGGCTTGGCCTTGCTAGGCCAGGGTGAGCTCGAGCCTCGCCGGTGGCGGCCGGGCGAGGCTCCGGTGAGCTTGTCAGACCTTGCCCTGGCTTGGCGAGGCTTCGGCGAGCTCGTTAGACCTCGTCAGACCTCGCCCGACCGCTTGCCAGACCTCGCCTGGCCACTCATCGGCAATGGCCCAGGGGTCGTGATGGGGCGGCGATGGAGTGGGAGGAGGAAGGGGAAGAAGAAGGAGAAAGGGAAGGAAAAAAAAAGAGAGAGAAGAGAGAAAAAAAAATTGATTCTCAAAATTGTTCTCAAAATTGTTATCGGAAGCGAGAAGCAACTTTTTTTTGTTTCTTGATTTTATTCCAAATCTATTTTCCTGAATAAATTTATTATCAAGAACAAAAAATTTACCAAACGTATTTTTATTCCAAATCTATTCTCGGGAACAAAAGAACAGAATCAGTTGTTTCCGGGAGTGTTACCAAACATGCCCTTAATCAATAAAAGTTAATTATTTTCCTTTTGTCAAGTGACGGTCCAATATTCAGTAGCGGTTGATCATCCCGATAATTCTGCAAGTTATAATTTCTTTTGGACAATGACTATCAGCGTACGAAAATATGCCTAAAATCTCGAAGAATGACTAGAGTAGTAACTACTTGTGCGTAATCGTTTTATAGTTTACTATAAATACCCATAGTAAGTGTTGTGAAGTCTTTCTTTTCAGACACTTAAATCAACGAAAGTTCATCATTTTCCTTTTATCCTGCTCCTCGCAAATTGACCTACTCTTGCGCTTTAAATTCCAGAGTTTGTTCTTCATTTCCTTTCAATTTCATGCCAACTAATTTCCTGTTCGAGATCAATGCAATGCAGAGTCCCCCTTTTGTCCATAAATAGCCAAAATCAAACTTTATTGCTGTAAGATTTTTTACTTTCTGGGTGAAACAATGCGTTACCTGAATATAAAGAATTCAGAAAATTTGAGGTGCATGACCTCGAACCTGAGTTCGTCGCCATGATTTTGAGGCCGCAGCGCATCCAATTTGAGACTAATGGATGAGGTCGGAGATAAAGGTGTGATGAATGGCACGCAGTGGTAGTGAAGGATAACAGGTTGACCATGGCGGCGAGAGCGGGGGTGGAGGACAACGGCCGTAGCAATGATAAAGAAAGAAAGGGAAGAAGAAAAGAAAAAGAAAAGAAAAGACGAATAGGAAGAAACGAGAATTAATAAAATATAGGAAATACATATCACCGACTTGGATAAAAAAAATGTCATAGTTGACGTCATTTTTCAGGCCCTTTCATTATTAATGTGGATTGCCACATCAACAAAAACGACATGACATTCGATTAAAAAAATAATCATATTAGAGTGATCTCGAAAACTTTAGGATTTAAATTTAACGAAAGAAAGTTCTTGTTTAATTTAGGCACCTAAATGAGTACGCATGTTTGGATAAATTTCTACTTTTTGATTAATAAAATTATCGTGACGCAAGCCTTTTAACATTTTTATTTTAATCCTAAATCACTAAAAAATTTCACAATATAAAAATAATGTCACATATAATCCCATTTACTTATTTCGTAATTATTTGAAAATACGAATAATATTTTGAAGTCACAGTACTGTTTACCTCAAATGTAATTTTTTTTGTTGGTCAGAAACCTCAAACGTAATGCGAAACAAAGAATCTTTGCTCCATTCGAAATCCTCTCTAGCTAATTTGCCATTTCCACGCCGGTGCAATAATTTTCTCTCCACTTCTTTTTCTTCTTTTCCTCAACTTTTCTGATGAAACGTGGTTAATCATTCCATGAAATCAAGGGTAAGTGATATTTCGCCTTTCTAATCAAAGCATATCGAGAGATCTGCATGCCTTTCCACTTTCTACCTGTAAAGGGATTGGCGGAGAACAGAAGCGGTCGTGAAAAAGCTTGTCGCCGGTACATGAACGAGTCCCATCACGTTGGCAAAGTCAAAATGCATTCTCAAAGGCTCATCCTCGATCGATCTCGTACGCCACACCAACTTTGGGAAAACAGTCTTCGCCGACAGTTTACGTTCGGGTGTGATTCGGCTGTCGCTGGTGGGTTTATCGGTTGGACCTAATGACAGCCTTTCTTGTTCACCAGGGCATAATGACAGGATTTACCAGTGCATGACAAAGGAGAATTGGCTCTCTCTCTCTCTCTCTCTCTTCCTGCCCACTGTTCAGTCGTGCATTTTGCCATCGAAAGCCGGTGTTGCTCCTGTATGAGTTGGTTGGTGAGAAAGAAAGAGAGGGCCGGGCAAAGGTGTGGCCGGTGGCGGTGGTGGTTGAAGGAGTCAGCTGTTCCTATGGTGGAGCGACAACAATGGTCTCGGGAGCCAAGCTAGGAAGTAAATCGCGACTAAAGTTATTTATATCATTAAATAACATATCTGACATGACTCAATAACTATCTTTCGATACATTCTCAATGGATGAAAACGGAAGACTCCGTGAATGGTCATTTGAGAGCTAAGAAAATTGTTAGACACTTCAGAACTCTTACTTTAATTATACACATTTCCTCGCCTTCTTCAATCTCTGACTTACGTATCGAAAGGCCAGTTCGGACGCAACGCCCAGATGCCTTGAGCTGCTTTCCGTGCTGCGGATCGATTCTCCAGTGAGAGCTCCGATTTGGCTCGTGGATTCCGGATCGAGTTTCTCAACTTTAACTAGTGGGACAGAAAACTAATGTGGAAAAATTTGTAGCTATGATTATTCACCAAGGTTTGCATTGCATACCTCATTGATCGAGCCGTACCAACTTTTCTAGGAATTGACAATGATCTTCTGGGTCAGCCAGTCTTTTCCACTTCCTGTCCATATGCTATTTCCTTCCCATTTTGGACTAGCTGTAAACTTTTTTTTAGACAGTGGACAGGCAGTAACATGTGAAATTAGTACCTTAATAAGTAAAAGAGGTACCATAAAATAAAGTGTAATCATATGCTGATAAAAAATTTTGGTTTTAGAGTAGAGAAGTCGCTCTATAAGGCAAAGGTAAAAATAACAGCCAAAAACCATAATCAAGCATCACTTTTTGAAATTTTTGTCACATTTTAACACCCTGAACTTTTCGATATTACATTTGTATCTCTGAAAATTACAATTTATATTCTACATGTAGTCCTTTTTAACTTTTCCCTTTGCTTTCATCAACCCATAATTCGGGGAGGTAATTATGTATGAATTGACGGAAATGGATAGCCGGTATACAAGATTAATGGTTGCGGATCATAATAAACATTGATTTATAACAAGATAATGTCACTGAGATTCGCTTCAATTTTTGACACCAGAACAGTATTATCACATCCAAGTTGGGTTAGTCTTGTGGTATAGGTTCATGAGAGTGGTTTCCTAAGTTACAAGGTTGACATGTTCTCTTTCGAAATAGACAATATTCATTGGCATAAACTGGTCAGCCATTTTTGATAGAAATATAAAATGTCTAAAAGGGGCTAGTCTGCAAAACTTTATGTGCTCATGCCCCATCTGTCACAAGTCACGTCATCTCACAAATCATATCTTTTGCATCATTTAAACAGATTATATTCCCTTCATAATGTGTTTTTTTCCATATGTTACATCTGTTAGAAACTGGAAGTCAGTTTGAGGAAAGCTATGATATATTCCATTTAGAAATCTCCCTTGCATATCAATATATTACAAACACAGTAACAAGTAGTTAATTCTTACTACCTTGGCTGCCTCTTATTCTTCAACTATCCTGAGAATTCTAGCGTCTCATATGCATTTATTGACTAGATAATTTCGTCAAGTAGCAACACATTACATTATGAGATAGACAATATCGCTGTCCTATCTATAGCGTTGCCGATTTCAATATATGTTAAAGAATCAAAGTAAAATGAGGATGCTAGACTTTTTTATGGTTATGCAACTGTCGTATGGTATGTTACATGTAAAACCATCATTTGTCAGGTTGAATTGTATGAATTGTGTTAAGGAATCATAGTAAAATGAAGATGCTAGACTTTTCTATGGTTACCCTAGAATTCTTAAATCTCACGCGCAATTATTGATGAGATAATTTCACCAAATAGCAATGCATCACGAGATGAACAATATCACCGTCCTATCAATAGTGTTGCCGACTTCTGTATATGCTAAAGAATCATGACAAAATGTGGAGGCCAGACTTTTTTTTATGGTGATGCAACGTCATATAGTATGTTCAATGTAAGACCATCATTTCTCAGATTGAAATCCTGTCAGCTGGTCCTATACTTCAATGTACCACCAAAGCTGGATGTAATTATTAACAGGGTCATCTAAGATTATCAGTAATCATGGTCAACAACTTCATCATCATCATCATCATTTTCAGTTTCCTCTCATCATTTGCTCCACCATCTTGCAAACAACTCCACGGAACTGATCAATGCAATGCATTGACTTTGCAATATTAGAATTTTTTTCCATTGAATGGACCCCCGCACAAAACTCTTTTCTCCAGCCCAGGAGATGTACCTGAAAAAGTACATCCCATCTCTTTCCATGCAAAAAGAGAAGAACATATTGCCATAGTGAAAGAGGAAATTTCAATCAGTCTGTTCAAGAAAAAGTTGGTAACCTAGGAAGAGTCCTCAATTGGAATGGTTGTTGGATCATAAGTTTCTAAATGGTCAACGGCGGACTCTCTTCTCGTGAGCTGCTCAAGGTCGTCGACAGCTGAGGAAGAGCCTCGGGTAATTCTCCTACATCAGGAGCCAATTAGAAAGACAACGGTCTCCTTCGTTTCGGCTAATTTGGTCAATAGACTGATGACCGAGGGCGTGCTCGTTGCCTTTTCTGGTCAGCAGGTCAGCGACCAGAAGCTTCGTTGATGAACCTGGTCGCGACCTCCTTGTCGCGTCTGGCCATTTCTCTGGGGAGAAGGGTGCTGCTTGCCATGATCTGCTCCACATCATACCTCGAGATGTCGAAGTTGGTCACAGCATTTGCTCCTCGAAACTTTATGGCGGCAATGTCGTAGGCCTCTGCTGCTGCTTCTTGAGTGCCTAACCAGAAACCCAATGAAGAAGCAAACTCATTGCTTTCGTCTGATGGTGTCTTTTGAAAATTGAGAATCATGAGATGTTAATGTGACTCACTGAAAGTTCCAAGATAGAGGTCCTTGTTCCCAGCAACTCGGCCAATCCGAGCTTGCCAACGTCCATGCTGATGATGTCTATATTTAGTAACACGAAAGAATCAATCAGAAGATACTCTTGGCAAAACTTGCCAAAACTTAAAAACAAAGTGAATGTCCTTCAAACAGTAGTATTTGGCCACAAGAAAAACAGTAGGACCTTGTGACTCCTCTATAGATGGAAGCCCCTCTTGAAAATCCACTACTTTTTCTGCAAAATAAAAATGCAGTAAAAATCAAAACAAGGCAAACATTGAAGACATGACAGTAAATTGGTTGCTTATTCAAATGAAAACGACAAGGCATTCCACAGAGGAAAGAAGATCAAATTGTTGTGATACCTCCTAAGGTGAGCAACATATTCCTGTCTACTCATGTTCTTCATTGCCTCCAGCTCTTGTTGATAGTTGTCCAACTAAAAAAGAAGGGGAAAAACATCACAATCTGAGAAAAATGGCAAGAGATATAACTGTAAGAGAGAAACAGGGAGCAGATTATTACGGAGAAATTGAGATGCGTTGATGCTCCCCAGTACTTGAGCGCCGCAAGATCATAAGCCCTCGCAGCCTTTTCTTCCCTATCATACCCTCCTGTCAATGGAATTCAGTTGGGAGAGTCATAAAGATCCACTTCAATGGGAGCATGACTTTTTTTTTTTTTATTTTGCAACGAAACAGAAAAAAGTAGAGAAATTTGGAAGTAGAAGCATGAAGGAGGAGGCTTACCAAGGTACACTGAGTTTCATTGTTTGTTGGTTGACAGTGGCATACACATCAAACCAAGACAAGCACAAGTCAGCGACATGGTATTCCACATGCCAAGAATAGGAAAAGAAAAAGACAGTGAAATGAAGAACGAAAAACAAAAATGTTGACACACTCTTCACTGACCTTGTCTTCCTTTCCTGCTCTGCCCTTCTTTCTTGCAGCTGCTATCCCATAAATGAGCTTCATATCTCCCTGTCCATCTATGTCTGAGAAGCCAAAACATTCCCAGACAAGTAGAGTTGAGAAATATTGAGATTAAGCTAGGAAAACAATTTAGCATGAATATTTTAGGAATCTGAGAGTGTTGAGGAGGCAGAGGATCATGTTAAAGAAAAGAGGAATGCTAGTGAGCAGGGACACTAACACTAAGATTGGTTTCTAAAATTGATAGAATATGCGATGTGGTGAACTCTTATCTAAACAAGTGGGTAAATGTTTAGTACCTAACAAGAATGTGCACCATACACCGATTTTGTTAACCTCTATTGGTATTTCTAAAGCTATTCGGAAGAAAAAGGAAAAAATCCAATTGACTTGAGAAAAAACTGCAGATGATCACGTTTTTTAGCAGAAAACCAGCCAAGGTGAGAAATTAGGAAAAAAAAAAAAAATCAAGTGACCTTGTAACACCTCTGTACTGGGAGGTTCTCTGCCCAAAAGTATCCAGAGATTTCCTATGAACTATCTTCTTCTGATTACAATTGTCAAACCCTTTGTTCTTTGTCTCCAGGGCAATGCACTCTGCTATGGTGTCGGCTATCTGCTGTGAGCTCGTGATGCTGCCCAGCTGTGACTGAGGGCTCATCGACAAGCTCAGCGAGTGTGAATCACCAGATGCTATTGTGCTCACAGAACAAGATCCTGACCCACCGTGACCCATCATGCTTCCATTCATCATCTGGACCTCCAATGCATTGTTCGAAGGAATGTGATGAAGGAGGTCTCGACTCGTGAATTCTTCAGAGCAGAGGTGGCGGTAGTGTTGGGATTGGGCTTGGGTTTGGTGTTGCCTTCTCCAGTAGATGTGGTTGAGGTGATTTTGGTGGTTGTGCCCGTGATCTTGTGGGTCTTCCAGGTGGTACAACTTTTCCAAGTCATGGCTCATGGCTGCACCGCTGAAGAAGTCCTCCAGTTGTGGAGTAGCACAAGCTTCACATGAAAAATCCAAGAAGGAATCAGAAAACAGATGTTTCCTAAAGAACAAGAAGCAAAAGGACAAGAGCCCATATTTGTTCAAAACGCATTTGTACTTTCCCAGAAAAATCCTATTCTTTGTCCACAAATCCAAAAATGTTTATTGGCATTGTTGTGCTTTTCTTAAAGATGAACATGAGTACTAGTTCTGTCACATAGCATGCCCGAACTTGCATCGGAGTAACTAATACAAAACAAAACAGGAGTGCAGTGTCGGGCAGCAAGTTGGAGCTCACCTTGAGCCTGTGACTTGTGGAGAGCTTCCATCAGGCAAAGAGACCCATCAGACTTGAGTGGCATTACAGACAATGCAGAGCATGAGCCAAAGCTTTCACCTTCGACTCCCCTCAACAGGCCACGGTCAAGGTTCGGAGCCGAGAGACCGAATGCAGAGTCGATAGGTGCTTGGTTCTGCCGTTGGTGGTGGTGAGATGAGAGGGAGACCTCCATGTTCCGGTGAGGAGAGAGCGAGAAGCCCAACCAGTGGCTGCTCCCTCCATCATCACTGTTCATGGGCTTCATCTCTTGGTGTCTCGTTCTTTTTTGCTAGTTTCTGGAACTTGATTTGTGAGATTCTGGGCAAGTTTCTCTCTAGATGCAAGGAGAACTCAATCATTGGGGCACTAATAAACTAATCATTCCAACATATATTACTCTCTCTCTCTCTCTCTCTCTCTTCACTTCCATGCTGCACAAACCGATGATGGGTGCTTTTTTGTTGCTTGTTTTCTAGCTGAGGCAGTGATGGAAGCAAGTCCCAGACTCATGCTTCTGAATCCTCTCTCTCTTTTCTCTCTGTGTGAAAAGCATTCATGTAGAGAGAAACAAAAAGGGGTTGCTTTATAGTAAGCAAAGGGAATGAGCTCCAGCAAGAAATGCTGGGCATAATTCCAGCACGCCATGGGGATCCGTGTATGGGAAAGAGACATCATCTTCTTTTGCTTTTTGGAAAAACTGTGCATATACGCTCCTCTCTCTGTCTCTCTCTCTCTCCAAATTGCACCCCTCGTGTTCCATGCATATGTGTCGAGAATTGCTAAAGATGCTCAGACTTTATATCCATTCAATTCTATTAAGTGATTGCAACATTGTTTGGAATAAATTGCTTACGTGGAAGTCCGCATATTTTATATGAAGCTCATGTGGATCTCATCAAATGTGACAATTCAGTTTGAGTTTAATACATATACTCATGAAATATTTGTCCCCGACTAACAATCTTTAATATGATTTTGTCGATTCACATACATTTCACAAATTTCAAGAAACATTCTCGGTACTAATATAAGTATTTGATTATCAAAAGGACAAGACTATCACAAATTCATATTACGCACCTTAGTGGGATTATAGTTGGATGATGGTCAATGGTCGTACTCTTTAACTTTATCAAATGTCTTAGAAAAGACACTAAATTGTGCACAAATGACAACTTTCGCTTTGCCTAATTTCTTTCTCCACAAAAACGGCCCCATGCCATCCAGCGTGCCTAATCACGTTGACATGCCCAATGAGAAAGGAATGTCCAGAGCTCCGTGACTCATCCATGAGGCCCCAACTCCTCCATTCCCTCCTCTCTCTTTTTCCCTTTCTGTTCCTGCTCTTAATTGGTTGACGGTTTGAAAATGTTAAAGACTTAATCTCGATAAGGTTGCAGCAACAGTGGCACGATTGCAGTTTGATTCGATTGCTAGTGACCTAGTGCTGACCTTGCAAAGGTTGCAGTGCCAACGGCACGAATTAGCCGATTTCAAGCCCGTCTAAGGAAGAACTAGTTTGAGCTACAAATACTATTAAATGAGTGCTCTAACTTGATTTTCATAAAAGAAACTGGTTATTAGTGGTTTCAAGCCGATTTTGTTCCTTAGGTTTCAGGTTTCAGCCTTAGAACCGACTCGCCCTACCTGCTGCTTGAGCCTCCCCTTCCCACTCTACTTCTCTTTCCTCTCTCTTTTCGCTCGTTTTTTTTTTTTAAATTTAGACAAAAACGCACCTCATAATTGTGGAAAATGTGCATATGACGAATGCTTGTTCATCGACTAGCAAAGAGCTTAGCGGGCTTATCGACACAAAGGTCTCGAGTTCATGTGGCATTTTGAGACAAAATTATGTTTAGCATATCTATATTAACATTTTAAATTGAGAATTATGATGAATTTTTTAAAAGAGGTTTACAGTATATGATATATATCTCGTATTTGACAAATACATAACATTCAAGATCAATAAAAAAAAAAAATCCATCCCGACAAAAAAAATTGTAACATGCTTCACAAATAAAAGGATATGATAAATATACGCATCATTACGAGATGCAAATAGAAGGAAAAAAAGGTATACATTAGAGGGTTATATTTCATGATTGTGTATATTCCAAAAATGAGCAGGAACAACTGCATAAAATGCGACGATTTTAGATGGAAAATCCACATCTCGCTGCCAATTACGCGATTTGTTTGAAGTGAATTACAGAAGTAGTTGCTACATATTTTGACAAACAAGCTAAAAAACCATGATTTGTTTTTCACCAATTGCATGATTTTACTAATTTTTATTTATTTTACGACATAGGTTTTATCACTTCAAAACGGTGAAGGATTAAACATAAACAAACAGCGAAGAACTCTGAGAAAATGGAAAAAGGTGAACCTTCGACACCATAATATCAATCCTCAACAATATGGTAACAGACAAGCTTAGAACACAGGTTTGTTGTGGGAATTTTTTGCATTCTAAGGACCAAATAAATATGCTTAATTCACCAAAAAAACATATGAAGCAAAAGCAGGCCAATATCTAGTCTGACCTTGAAATCGGTTTCCAGTTCAAAAAATTGTAAAACGACTTTAACAACGTAGGTTTTGGGTTCTTGATCTAGAACTTACCTAATTAGAATAAAATTATTAGCTGTTGGACTATTTTTATGTAAAAAAGTCCAC
The DNA here is from genome assembly GCA_014182845.1 of Corymbia calophylla. Lineage (NCBI taxonomy): Eukaryota > Viridiplantae > Streptophyta > Magnoliopsida > Myrtales > Myrtaceae > Corymbia > Corymbia calophylla. The sequence goes on along the minus strand of CM024700.1, from coordinate 19,961,508 downwards.
AGCTAATGAAAGTCCAATTACTAGATAATTGATGAGAACAAAGTCCTTCATTTGGTATTATTTAAATGATTTTACAGTTGATCAAAGCAGTGTAGGTCAATAACAACGGAAAGTAGGAAGCCTTACGTTCTGGATCAACGGGGGGCAAGTGATAATAAGTGCGATTTTGACCGTCTATCATTTCTTGACATGCGTCATTAAGGGCGCGTTTGGCAACGATTCTACTCCTAAGAATAATTTTTGATCAGAAATGATATTTTTTTATTCTGCTCCCGAAAACAATTTCTGAGTATTTAAGGTGTTTAATAAACTGTTTAAAATTTTTATTTTAGGAATAGAAATGCGTTTGGTAAGAATTTTTGATTTTTTGATTTTTTAATTTTTAATACTTTTTATCATAATTTGTTATAATTTTCTTTTTTCTTTTTCTCTTTTCTCCCCTTCTTCCTCGTGGCCACTGCCATCGGTGGTGGCTGGGCAAGGTTCAACGAGTTCGCCAGAGCCTCGCCAGGCCAGGGTGAGGTTTGGCAAGCTCGATTGGCCACCGGCGAGGCTCGACCTCGCCCAAGTGGCGCAAGATCGAGCCTCTCTGGTGGCCGGGCGAAGCTCTCCCAACCATTGGCAAGGTTCGGCCTTGCCAGCTGGCGCGAGGCTCGGCCTCGCTAGGCCAGGGCAAGGCCCGGCCACCAACGAGCTTGCCGGACTTCGCCCTAGCCTAATGGGGCTTCGGTGAGCTCGCTAGACCTCACCAATATAGTAACAGACAAGCTTATAACACAGGTTTGTTGTGGGAATTTTTTGCTTTCCAAGGACCAAATAAATATGCTTAATTCACCAAAAAAGCATATGAAGCAAAAGCAGGCCAATACCTAGTCTGACCTTGAAATCGGTTCCCAGTTCAAAAAATTGTAAAATGACTTTAACAATGTAGGTTTCGGGTTCTTGATCTAGAACTTACCTAACTAGAACTGATCATCGTAATTTAGATACTTACCAAGAGTTAAAAGATGTCAAAAAAAACTATTAACAACTTGATAGTCTACATTTGACAAACAAATGGTGTTAGAGGATTAATAACAATATCATCCGTCGTCAAAAAGTTTTTTTTTCCATGCTTTACCAATAAATATATGTAAAAAAAAAAAGAGAATAAAATAATTAGCTGTCGGTCTTTTTTTATGTAAAAAAGTCCACAGCTAATGAAAGTCCAATTACTAGATAATAGATGAGAACAAAGTCCTTCATTTGGTATTATTTAAATGATTTTACAGTTGATCAAAGCAGTGTAGGTCAATAACAACGGAAAGTAGGAAGCCTTACGTTCTGGATCAATGGGGGGCACGTGATATATGTGCGATTTTGACCGTCTATCATTTCTCGACACACGTCATTAATACGCCAGCAGGTAGATATTACACCGATAAGTCCTTAGTATGAAGATATCCTTAATTACGACAAGTTGATCTTGATGAGACATCACACATCGATAGTTTATTGAGCATCCAGCAGTGCTACTGTTATCTAAAATTTTGGGTTTCAATGGTCTTAAAATAGTTTGGATGTAATTTGCCACGTCTTTTTTCATTTGGCATCCATAGATTGTCGCTTATTCCATATAATTGACGATCCCTCAACAGTAACATATATATAGTAATTTGGGAATTGGATGTAGGATGTACTTCCACGCTTCTGTCTACAAACTCAGATGCCCAAACCGGTTGTTGTGCTAAAGATCAATCTCCTAGTGAAGTTACAAATCAAGCTCGTGACTCCCAATTCTAGCTTCAACACATAGTCTTAGGCCCGTGCAATGTACGAAAATCATGCTAGGATATGTCTAAATTCCTCTTTGGTGCTTTTCCCACAATTGCCATGATGGATAGGTCAACTTTTGTAATGGCATAGTTGACTGCTGCTTGAATCTGTCTAAGAAATTAAACCCCGTTGATCTTCGCAAGAAGCTAAATTACAAGTCTAGAGAAGCAGAATGAAGCACAGTGATGTCAAGCCAATTTTGAAAAAGCACCGAATTATTGCAAAGTGCATATCATCCTCTGTCAAACTCACTCCGTCCCACACTAAATTTTTAGAGCTTCCTATTCAGGCTGAACCGGTTTGAGAAGAAGAGGTCTCTCATCCACAGCGGCGACCAAGAGAGCACGGCGAAGAGGCCGGTCATGTGGCCGAACACGATCTGCCGGGGCGGCCTCGGGCTCAGGACCTTGCTCACCACATGCCTCGCGAACACTGCAGCATCCGTCGACTTCGAGCCCTGTGAAGCCCGCCCGCGCTCCTCGATCGCCTCCGCGAACGGCTTGTATAGACTCCACTGGCGTGCCCCTATCTTCTCCGTGGTCGCGCTCCCGAAGTTCGACCTTATCGCCCCCGGGACCACCTTCACCACGTTGATGCCGAAGGGACGGAGCTCCAGCCGTAGGGCGTCCGTCATGGCATGCACCGCCGCCTTGCTCGAGCAGTACGACCCTCCCCAGGGGGTCGGCACCATCCCCACCACGCTCCCCACGTTCACGATGTTGCCGCTCCGCCGGGCCGCCATATGGGGCACCACTTTCTGGACCAACCTAAGCTGCCCTAGCGTGTTGATCTCCCAAGCCTTCTGGATCGCCTCCAAGGGCAGCTCCGCCAGCGGCCCCACGCTCCCGATCCCGGCATTGTTGATGAGGACGTCGATTCGGCCATATCTGGATATGATGACCTCGATCGCCGACAACACGCTTTCATCCGACGTGACGTCGAGCTCGAGGGCTTCCACGCCATGGCTGGACGCAAGTTCCATCATGTCTTTCATGCGCTGAGGGATGTCGGAGGCGAAGACCCGGCAATCCCGCTCGGCCAGCGCCTTGCAGTACTCGTGGCCGATGCCGCCCTTGGCGCAGCCAGTGACGAGAGCCACAATCCGATCCCCCATGACGCTCTCTCTTTGCGTTTGATCGATTAGATCACTCACTTTATACCATCTACAGTTAGGAATTTAGGAGAGTTTTGGTGAGTTGAACTAGGCGTCGCTGATTCGACTATGCGAGTAGGCGCATATTCGCCACATATGCTTCGGAGAGAACAGATGAAGCCGGCGAATCATCGTCCCTTTCGGCCATGGGAGAAAACAACATCTTTAGAAGCCAAGCATATGGAAAAGAATGTGTCTCGTTTCGTTTGTCCGACGTAGCCTTTCGCAGTCATTGAGGAGGATGTTCTCTAAGTCCCAGCAAATCAAGAAATGTTTTGAGATTGTAATTATCGGTCGCCTTTGGTGGCCCATGCAAATTAGATATTATAAGGATAAGGTATCAAAAGTTTTAAAACTTGTCACGGTAGTGCAATTGAATCTAAAATTATTAAAAAAATGCAATCGAGTCCTGAAATTTATCAAGTTAGTGCAATTAAGTCATTCCATTAACTCTATTCAACTCGATAAACAAAAAATGCTAACGAGTTTTGGGACTTTATCACATCTAACTTAACAAGTTTTAGAACTTAATTATATAAACTTAACAAGTTTAGGAACTTGATTGTATTTTTTGAAAGTTTTAGGATTTAATTACAATTCCGTAACAAATTTTAAGATTAACTTGATTGTATTTTTCGAAAATTCTAGAACTTAATTATACCTTTGTGACAAGTTTTAGGATTTTTAGTATATTCATTTTAATACTAAGATGTGCTTAGAAAATAAGCAGTTGTTACAGTACACGAGGTTGTTTGTGGTAAGGGTAAGTGGTTTCGAGTTTGATAAATTCCGACCAAGTTTCACCTAGAACTTGAAACCTACCCCTCGGTACAAGTTTCCTAATTCTTCAAATTTAAAACTTATCCTATTTATCCAAAAACATGGAACTTACCATATTATAAGTTTTAAGGTTGATTCCATGGTCTATACAAATTTCACATGTACTCTTTGTTGTTAATCATCACTTCTAATGATTATCATTTATTATAATTCATTGATTACAATTCATATTTAGACACACACAGATTGTAAAAGTTTCAATCATGGATATCGTTGGAAATGGAAGCTCATATTAATAGTTTCATATTACACATTCATCATTGTATGACATAAAATGCCATAGAATCACACGAAAACATAAAACAAGAAAAAGATAAAGACTCATTCTAGGTTCTCGATTTCGTTAAGACAGGTTTCTCAATTTTTGAAACTATAACCGATCTTGCATATCCTAGAGTTGAGAATTGAAGTAGTTCCTAGATTCTTAGTTTTACTTTGGAATCATGCTTACCCTAATTCACGGGGCTTAACAAGTTTCATCTTGTGGAAGAAATACATTCGCTAATGGAATGTAGATAAGTCTTCTATGATCTCATCCCTTGATATCCACAAGTTTCAAATAATTATTTTGCACTAGACAAAATGTTATCTTAATCTTATGAGTTGCATTAGTCTTTATAGTAATCATGTGGTGTCTCCTTAGGTCACAATACAATATGGATTAATTGTTCATGACACATATACATAAAATTTTAAAATTTTAAAATATTGGATATGCTATTAGGTTTGTCTTGTTTTTCCGTATTCAATATGGGCTCGCGCTATTTCCACCACCTTATTAGCTTCTAACAACCCTTATCACAATGAATTAACTACACTATCCTTTACGGTCTCACTCTTGATTTAATTTCTCACCCTTTTTTTCTTCTTTTTTCATTTTCACCAAAAAAAAAAAACTTATCCACATCCCTTCCAAACAATTATCTTTCACTTTAGCCTCTTCTTCTACATCCATTACATTTCAACATTTCATTCATTTTTGTCTTCTTTTAAATTTATTCTCCATTATTATAATCTAAGAAGGTACTAATCATATATCGGAGTAAAGAAATGTTAGTTTTATCTGTAAATTAGTTTATTTCTCCAGAATATTCTCATGACGGTGAAGTTTTCGACTTCAATTTTTGAAACAAATTTACGAAAAATTAAATATTGCAGTTGCTGTATGCATTATACATAGTTTACTCAAAGGTTATCCTATCAATTGTGCTTAAGTTATTTTTTTAATAATATTTTCCCGGTACAAAAAGAACTATACAAATAATTAATAAAATAATTAATATTTTTAATTAGAAACACAATAATTAGTTAACTATCTATCAAATAAACTATTTTTGGGAGAAGGGGTAAAAATTTTTTTGTTTCAAATGAGAAAGAACGGAAAAAACCAAAAGATATATAAAAAAAAAAAAAGGCAAGCATTAGTCTTAAATCAAGAGTGAGCCTCATATTTAACCTTAATAATTGTTGTTTGTCAGGAGTATGGTAGCTTCGTCTCTAGTAAAACTGACAAACGAAAAAGAAAAAGAAAGTAAGAAATGTTTTCAATCAAGAATGAGACTCGTGAGAAATTATGTAGTGGACTTTTTGAGCTTTTCAGCATGTAAATTTGATTGAAATGAAAATATCTACCTGTATAAAAGATTATCTTCTTCTGGGTATAATTTTAATAAATATGGTTGGTACACAAAAGGCCCCATACCTGACGAGAGTGAATTCGAGAGCGACTCCACAGAGGTGAAGTTCATCTCTAGTGCCTCGGGCAAAGTAATTCTCTCTTTTGCGGGCGCGTGCACACACCGAAGGGTCGTCTTCATATCAATCTCGAACTTTTGTGATGGTAGTATTGAAAATGCCTTGAGCCAATCCTCTATTAATCTACTATTTGCAGCAGACGGCTTCAATCTGCATATAAATCATGTCTACATGGATCCTCTATTATGGTTACATAGATCCTAGTTAACCTCTACAGAGACAAACCCTGTAAGGTCTATTAACGCTTATCCGTTTGATATACAGTGACAGCGGGCTGTTTGGATTCTTTCGATACAATGCTTCCAGGACCAGGCTCCTTACCCCCCACTCCAAGATGAACTTTTTCTTCACCATCTTGAAGAAAATACCCCTGGGCTTTTAACGTTCCAGAGTTCAAATGAAATAATTTAAGGATTTACTCAGGTCTAACCTTCTTAAAGTTGAAGAGCCTATAAAATCATGGTTGGCTCCTGATGTCATTTCACCTTTTCTCATAAGAAGAAAATCTATATGTTGCACACATCATTCGATCTTTAACATTTGCCTATGAAAATAGCTTTTCCTCACCGGTGCGGTGGTGAGGAAGAACCTAACCACTCTTGGCAAATTACCTGACCAGCTAAAATATATATATATATATGAAGCCACCCTCACACAAAATTGTTTGGCCAATTAAACAAACTGATACATGCACAATCCATTCAAACAAGTCATGGATGCATTCAATGCATGTCATCTAGCCCCATCTCAGTCATTAGATCGTGCGAGTCCCACGTGAGATTCATAATGTTGAATCATTAAGAAGAAATGAATTCACGTTCTTCCAGCGAATTCAAGAATGGTTAGATCCGGCGCCAGTTTTCTGCAACACTCTTTCGCTTGCTTTGCAGTACTCTCTCTCTCTCTCTCTCTCTCTCTCTCTCTCTCTCTCTCTCTCTCTCTCTCGGCAGGAGTACCCATGCAAATGTCATTGTCTCTGAACTTCTCCATGCAACTGGTCGAGGAACTTCCAGTAGGTAAAGCCATTTTGTCTTTCGTCAGCTTTTCCAGTGTCTTATTTTGCTTCCTTTTTCTTTATCTGGGAGACGACTGCCCCGAGAGTACGTGCATTACGTTTAAAGTCAGTGAGCTACCTTTATTTCAACCTGTTTTTCCCCATAAAAATTTAAAATATTATTCAAATTATTTTTGAAAAAGAGTTTATGAAAATGTATATCTAGATTTATGTGTGAGTATTTGCATTTTTATGATAATTTTAAGTTTTGTGGTTTCTAGAAATATCAAATTGCCTGTGTCACAAAATTTTGATTAAGTAAAAAATGACTAGTAAAAGTTTATCGAGACATGTTGACATTAAATAATTGCAAAGGCCAATTGATTTCTTATACATATGAAAGAAAGGGAAAATATCGAATACCGTCTCTAAAACAGATCTTTTTATTTAAATTAAATTCTTGATCAATTTGATATCTGATTTCGACTCAATAGCAAACATAATTGCTTTCTACAAGCATAAAAAGATTACGACAATAATCAATGCAAAGCCACTTCTTGCAATGTTTGTTCGTAATTGGAAATGATGTATAGTTTTCCAATGATCTAATTTGGTGGAAAACTTGGTAAATACGTAGCGATTCGGACAAAAACTCCATCATGACAGCATTATTTGCCATTTGACACAAGTCAACTTTACCATTCTAGGAATACACTAAGATATGGGCAATCTTCTCCCCATCCATCACAGGCCAGTCACCACTTATCTGCGCATCTCTGATGTCTATATTGAAGTTGGTGTAAACAGAGAAAGTTCTGAACCAGAATTTTATAAAAACTTTAAATCATTGGGAAGATGAAATTGAAAAAAGATATGGTGGGGTTGCTTTCAAGGAATGAGTCCAAAAAAAAGCGCTTGACCCATCTGTTCAGAGTTTTTATTAGGTATTTTGATTTAGTCATTAAATCATTTGAGTGTCACATCCTAATATGAAATTCCTTTATGATCTAACTAGAATCGATGTGATCTGACACATCATGGAAAATGCCGGGAAACCTAATAGTTTCCCCTACTAATCTTTATGTACAAGATGTACCTTTCATGTTTGCTTTTATTGGAAACATTGGGTATATATATGTCCTTTAAAGTTTCTTTATAAGTTCCGTCTAGAATTTGGTACCTACCCTTGAGTATAGGTTCTTCATTTTTTGGAGTCTGAAACTTATCCGTTGGAACCTGGAACCTATCTTGTTATAGGTTCTAAGGTTGGTTCCGAGTTCTAATGGGTTCCTTCTTTTTTTCTTTAATTGAGTAAAACAAAAACAAACACAACAATAAAAATGAGCAATGATTTTATTATTGATTGCTTAAAAACGAGTGTTTATATACATCTGTTGAATAGTATTAAGGAAATTTTACAATTTTCAATACACTGATTGCTTTTGTATTATATAGAATTATTATTTTGAAAATTGCCCGAACATAATTGCATTAAAAAAGCAATTTGAACTTCCATTGGTCTAATGGTCTACTAGAACACATTAGGGATGAACGGTTCCAAGCTCTGTATAGGTGTCACATGGAACCTACTCGTTAAAACAAATTTCTCATTTTTTGAACTTGAAACCTACTCTATCACAGGAGGGTTTACTCGGGTTCTACATATATTATTAATTGAACTATTGTAATAAATTATCACATTTAATAATCACCACTTGCTGTTATAATTCACTTACCATAACTTATATTTAGACATATGAAAAATGTGAAACATTAATAAAATCAAATTTCCAGTCATAAAATGGAAGTTCAGACTAGTGATTCCAGATTATATACTTATTATCAAACGTCATAAAATACCTCAAGATCATGTAAAGACATAGACTAAGAAAAACACAAAATCTTGTTCTAAGTTCTAAGTTTTAGGTTCTAAGTTCTAAGTTTTAGGTTTCAAGTTCCAAGTTTCAAATTTCAGGTTCCAAGTTTCAAGTTTCAAGTTCTAGGTTCTACTAACCTAAAACCTAGAACCTACCCATCAAAATAGGTTTCCCAAATTTTGAAACCTAGAATCTACTCTGCATACTTTGAAACCTAAAACTTATAGGTTTCCATTAGTATAGTTCTCGAGTTCCAAGTTTTACTCTGGAATCATACTCACCCTTAATGCTTTGCACATTTTTAACATCTATGTTGAAGATGGTGTAACCAGAGAAAGTTCTAAACCAAAATTTTATAAAAATTTTAAATCATTGGGAAGATGAAATTGAAAAAGATAATGGTGGGGTTGCTTTCAAGGAATGAGTCCAAAAAAAAAGAGCTTGACCCATCGTGCAGAGTTCTATTAGGTATTTTTGATTTAGCCGTTAAATCATATGAGTCTCGCATCTTAATATCAAATACCTTTATGATCTGACCGGAATCGACGTGATCTAACACTTCATGTGGAATGCTGGAAAACCTGATAGATTCCCCTACCGATCTTTATGTATAAGATGTGCCTTTCATGTCTGCTTTTATTGGAAACATTGGGTATAGAGATGTCCTTTAAAGTTTCTACTTCTTTTTCCCCCCTCTTTTGGCTTTGTCTTCATATCAGCACAAAGAATGAGACTCGCAATGTCATGTTCGGTCTGCGTGTCTCATTGTGGTATTGTCTTTATGGCAAATTTATTATCAGATTTGACTCCTAGATGTTCTGAAAACGACGGCCACCCAACTACTTCACACTCCCACATGGAAGCTCCTTATTTCCCGTCTTTCCAACTAAAGAAACAGCAGCAAATGGGAAAGGAAGAGAAGGTTGATGATAGTGTAGTACATCAACTATGGAATTACGTTAGCTTTTATTTTAATAAGTATTGAGTTAAATTAGTTGACAAGGATAACAACACAGCCAAAGAGCGTTGTCGGATCTAATTTTCAGCCTAAATTCGGACTCTCCACCAGTGCTCAACTAAAATAACTAGGAAAAGAGGAAAAGCAAAAGAACGGATAAAAAATGGATCAAACGATGCAAAACGTCCGCAGTTGATTTATGGGATACATTAACAAGTGCCACGAGGATATTCATTAAGCTCGCTTAACAAGGAAATGATCAATTCCCAAATCATCAACTGCACATATCAAGGAAAAAGTAGTACACTAAAGTTGCTGCATTTTCTTTTGTTCAGTCGTAGTTGAAAAATGCATCAGTAGCTTAACAGTCATTAACCTCGGCTTTTCTTTTTCCCAATAGGGCCCTTCTCGGACACTGGCATGGTGAGATAATTTTCAAAAAGAGAAAAGGAAATCCATCTCCAACGCATGTCTCGAGCAATCAGCCCGGCCATTGCAGGTAATCATCGGCAATGGATCTCAATTCTCGCCAGAATCTGAGGAAAATTTTAGTCAAGCAGAACAATCTTAATTGAAACTATAGATGCTGTATCATTTCTGTTTTGTTGTGGGGGAGTCAGGGACATCTTGTACTTAAAGTCAATTTGGGCTTGCAGTCCTCTAGTCTCTTTTAGTTGATCAAAGAACTTACCAATGCCCAGAGGCAAAAGTATGTTCAGAAGAGAAGAATAAGTATATCACTTGAGCTCACTGCTCCAAGAATCATGATGAAATCAACATAACTACCATCCTACATATCGGTAGTTCAATGAAGGACAAAACGTTCTCACCATATCGACTGAGGCAATTGCAGAACACTCCGGCATCCTGCGTCGGATGTCCTGAACATCTGGCCAAAATGTAACAAATTTTCGCTCTACTCAAAACCATCCCAACAATCTACACGATGTGGGCATTGTACTAGTCTCAGAGGCTTCTCATATTACAAAGACAACATTCACATCTTAGGAGCACGTTATGCAGAAAGTTAACTGCAAACTAATAAATTTCTCAAAGAGGCATATCTCTACATGATATGCACATGTATTATTGTACAAGTTCAAGTGTGATTGTATGATGCAGGATTTGCAGTATCCAATGTATCATGATACAAGTGCGAGGCATATTTCTACATGAAATACATATATGTGTGTGAGACAAATGGTGTTGTCATATTTCTAGTTGAAATATATACATATTACGAGTGCATGTGTAGCAAGAACTTCATGATACGGGGACTTTGCAGCAGACATTAAAAATATCATCTAGAGGGGCATGATCGCCAGTTCCTTCATCTTTCCTAGCATACAACAGTTGCTGGCCCTTGAAGACAAGCATTCCACCCTGGTACAGAAAATATGAACCAAATTAAAGCATAACGCCAAGAATTCTAACCTACACATGTAAAGTTTGGCTGATCCAACCTGTTGCAGAACACTACTTCGGTCATCAGGGGTGGCTCCAATGGTATAATTCTTCGCAGCTTTCTGAATAGAATCAAACCTGGAAAAGACCTTTGCCTGTCACAAAAGAAAAGGGTGAGCTGCATATTGTGAATAAAAGCTTCTTATGACAGGAAGAGGTTAAACAGAGAAGCAAGAAGTAAGCTGAGGCTTACACTCGCTGGATTGAAGAATGTGCGGCCGAGACCATAGTACAAGCCCAGAACATCATACGACTGAAATATAGAAACATGGAAAGGTTAGCAAAGGCTAAAAGAGAATATTCTAACAGATGTGCTCATACTTACCTTGCGATCAGGATCAGCATACAGGCAATCCATTGGAAACGGTAACTGACATTTGTGACACAAGGAAATGTAGGTCAGCTGAGATGATCATCTGGAGTAAATGCCAGATAAATCACATAATATTAAGATAAAGAATGCAGACAGAGTAGATATTCTCCTGTTAATCGATGAAGCTTGCATTCTCCACAGGCATATCAAGAAGTCTACTGCTCTTTACTGTTTAAGAGTCTCAAGATAGCCATCCAAATGAGACTGGCAAATCAAACAGTATGCTATCAGAATACTTGTAATGTCTTGAATTAGGTGAAGGAAAGAATCCAAAGAACATGGTGTAACTAGAAAATGTTTAGTCCAAACTAGCTTTTTTAACATAAAAGCTAACCATACAGCATTCAAACTCAAGGGCAGGGGCTTGGTTCTGATATGTCATTTTAGGTTATCCTCAAAAAGGAACTAGAGAGAACAAGTGTCTCATCACAAATACACGATTATTAAGAGTCACTTCCAGTCCGCCCAAATGAGAAAAGATGCCACATACCAATGATAAACTCAGGTGTCCAACATTCGTTACACAAGAATCAATGGCGGCTCCTCATGTTGAGATGTAACCACTCAGCATTAATTTGTTTTCAATTACTATGAACGATTTTGCTATTTACCTATTAGACCCCGCCATTTTATAGCCATTGACCCCACTGTCTTTCAAACAACAAATATGATGCTGATGAATTTATACAAACCTACAAATCCAAATTATAACCCAACTGATTATTCAGATGCTTAATCCAAAAAAGATTCATTGAAGATTGAGAAGTTTTATTATTGTGTCTGAAAGTATGACATCTAACTATAGTTCACTTCAATTCAATCGCCATTCTTGCATGTCACTTAAGTGTATTTATGGGTTAATTTTGGATTCTTTAGGTGGATTATGCAGTTATATTGCGATTTAGTTCAATTAACTGCAAAAGTTATGGCTTGAGTTTTTATGTGATTTTAAATTCTATTACTACTATGCATTTTATGCAAGTCTCAGTAGTTGCAATTCAAAGATATTCTTGGTTCAATTCTATTTCATAACTAATTATAATATGATTCAACTTGGTCATGCATGAGAGTTATGATCCACTTTTAATGCAATATTGACAATAAGAAATATACACAAAAATATCAACTTTAAAAATTAGGGGCAAGAACAATATTAACTTTTAATGTGTATTTACTTCCCATTCAATGAAATAAATTAATCTTTTTCTTTCTTTGCCCCCACTTGCAAAAATCCCTTGCTCCGGCACTGACAATAATAGTCAAAGGACATCAATCACATGGGAACCACATATTCAGAAGGAGCATCAGCAAGGGAATGAATGAGAGACAAATGAACACGTTGTACTTAGCAGAAACCCCTCCTACCATTTTGTGCTTGTGCGTCACACAGATTAGCCAGGAGGAAGAGAAAGAAATGAGATAAGATGTAGACCTATATCAATTTGCAGGGCGCATACTTTCTTAGATTCAAGGATAGATTTAGAATTCTTTCTTAGTCGAGCAAGATAAAACATTTGCGCAAAAGTTATCCACAAGTTGGGGCAAGCTAAACATTTGTGCAAAAGTTATCCACATGTTCATGAAATATGTACCTTTCAATCAATTATGCACAGTGCCTCTAACTTTTCTGTTAACCCTTAGAAACTGCTAAATTTTTTGGGACAAATTATATCTGAATATGTGGAAATCTGAAACTAGTCATCTGTTCCTTCTTTCTAAAAAATAAAAGCAGCTCAATAGAGAAGTTTTAAGAGCAATTAATTCAAGCATACCTTAGATTGACTTGGGCCTGGGCAGTCATGTCAAATGGCAAACTCACAAACTTGAACTATGTCTTATCATGTATGCTGGGTAAAATTCATACGACTGCACTAATATATGATAATATGTAATCTCCCTAGTCATGTGCACAGCCAGCCAGGCGGGGGAAGGGGGGATCCCAATTGATCAAAGATTGGCCCTTTTCTTTTAAATCTTCTTTTCTTAAATTATATGAATCCAAATGTGTGATTATAAACAAATCAACAGAATAGTGATCAAATTCTACAAATTTCATTTAAACAAAGGAAGTCTGCACACTGTGATTTTGATCGGGCAATAATTTTGAACCCATAAATTTACTGGCCCGAATATACAATCCAAGCTCATTCAAATCCCCATGTCGTGTTGCCAATGCCAACAGGGAAGAGTGGTGGAGGCCCTCTTCCATCTCAAATCCACTGTTTTGCCAGTTTCTGCCTCTGAATTTGACCCCTCAAGAATTTTCAGCAATATTGATGTTTAATTGCTAATATTAACTTGTTCACAGATCTTTGTTGGTTTTTAGAGTAAAAATAAGTTAAAATCTCTTATTTTAAAGTTTTTCTTAAGTTTTCAATTAATGGTCAAAATCACTAATGGGGGTTTCTAACCAAGTGGATGAATTTGAGATTAGACCTTCTACTTTACAATGTTATTAGAAGGAACTTAATGTTCCACTAGACCAACATTTTCTACAGGGATGTATTCCCCTTACGATGGAGTTCATTGTATTCATTGAATGTACAAATAGAGTCCCTCACATTCGTATGTCCAATCTTTAGTTTAAAACACTTTCAATAAGCAGGAAAGTCCATAGTCTAAATAGATTGCAAGATGCATGAAGTGTCCATCTACTTGGTAGAAAAGAAGTCAACTTCTTCTTTACAAGCAAACCTAAGGTCTAAATTGAACAAGTGGGAGTGATCATAAGTGATTTTGGGGGTTTAAAAAGAAAGATTTGAAATTCTTCAGTCTATTTTGTTTCTTATGGCATCCTAACTTATCAGCAAACAGCTGGACTTTTTTTTCCATTGAGTAAAGTAGAGATGTCATGCATGTTACATGCATTTAAAGGTGAGAAGTGATGGTTGTCCCATGGTAGGGTTCACATCAATGTTTGGGCAATGATAATGTCTCATTTGCAGCTTTTCAATTTCAAGGTTTTATATTGAAGCCCAACAAAAATTCAGGTCTTTCATGTAATTTTTGGTAAAAGGATGCTCATGTGGTACGTAAGTCATCAAATTGTTTCAAACCACCTCAAATCTTGAACTGCAGAAGAAACGAAACCCCATATGCTGAAGCATGAGTGACAAATCAAATCCTTAGCTTAAAAACATCAATGTCCTCACGATAATTTTGATTCTCTATTTTCTGATGACAATATGCATGATTTCATTTAAAAGATGTCAATAACTAACCATAAGATGATGGACAAGTTAACCTCAAACTCATTATTTGCTGATTATCTTAAATTAACTATTCATCAAGCTTATGAAGGGACACTACTCAGTGGGTTTCTAGTGAAATATCTAAGCGAGCAAAGGAATATCTGACCAAAAGAGTATCCAAAAAAAGAGAACTATTTTTTTTATAAGTAGAAAAATCATGCATAGTCTTGTCATTTGTATGGATGAGTCATAATCATACTAAATCCAGGGCTTACATATGCTGCAATCAAAAGAAAGAAAAGGTACCCGTTCAGCAAGAATGCGAGCTTTATCAGGAGTTCCAACACCAACAGCAATCAATTTCACACCAGCTGAGTCAAATTTGGCCTTTGATTCTTTCAAAGCTGAAGCAAACTCCCAACTTGAAAAGGCCAAACACAAGGGATGAGCCATAGCAAAATCTCAGCTATCCAATTTTGCAGTAATAGCCAGAAACGAGCATCATTTACCAGCAGATACATCCAAAGTGTCTCAACATTGCTACAACAGCCACTCCCTATAAGGCAATTTAACTGTTAGACATTGGAGAGAGCACTGGTCCTTTAGATAAAAGCCAATATGAAGAAAAAGTGGCGAAGAAGATGTCTGTTCAAGGAGAAGCAAATGAAACAACCGAGTCTAAAAAGAAGCAGCTGCTGCAGCTTCTGCTGCATCATATACTGTTTTCCATCAGCTCCTCCAGCAGCGCAAATTGAAAAATTCAACAAACAGAGCTCATTGACTAACTTCAGGGATTTCGCAACAATATCAAAAATTTGAGCACCAGCTGCTTCTTGGTACATATCAAAAATTTGAGCACCGGCTGCTTCTTGGTACTAACCAATATGACAAACTAGAATGTTTGATTAAAGCGTAGGAATGGCAGGGCAGTCACATCATCTCATCTCAAGCTACTCCCTCAACACTTCAATAGGGAATGATACCATGAAAAGGGGAATTCAACACCCAATCGTCAGGACATCAAAGCCAACAAAAAGATGCTCTTCACAGACAGCTTACTCCACCGAGAAACCATTGGCAGCCAAATTATGCATCTTTTTAGACACCCTTTGTTCTAATATCAAGTATATCATGCAGAAAGTAGCTCATAATCTTTTCGTGGGATCGAATGAGCGCCATAGTTGGCAAACGCCAGAGTATTATTTCCCACATGAGGCAATTGCGAGTGAAAATTTAGACGAAAAAAGGGACAAACTAATCAAGTACAGGCAAGAACAACATTGTCCGCAAGAAAAATTAATGGGTACAAAGAGAAACCTCATTCTGGTCCCAGAGATCCTTGAACAACACGGGCTCACCGGCGGCGGTGAAAATGCGAACGTCGCCGAGGACGTCGCCGACGTCGGGGCTGATTCCGGAAGCGGAAGCTCCAGCGACGGCCCGGGACCGGACCGCGCCGCTCCGACGAGCGGGCCCTAGGGAACGGACCGAAGCGACGGCCGGAGGAGAGCGGACGAGCGAAGCAGTCCGGGCGGAGGGAAGCCGAGACCCGGTTCTTGGAGGAGGAGAGGGCAAGAGGGTCTGTGGAAAGCGGAGGCCTTGAGCAGAAATCGACGACGCCATAGCCAACGGGTTCTCCGTTCTCGCCTTGGATTCGTACGAGGAACAGAGGAGTGTGTGGAACGCAGTGCACGTGTGGCTGGCTACTTTCTCCCCTTCTTTGTGTGATATTAAAAAGGCTGTACATTCACTTCAGTAAAAAGTTAAATATGTGACTTCGGTATACCTTGGTTTCTAACACTAGTTGGGTCGCCGGGGACGCACCCGACACCGGCACAACGGGCGGAGATCTTGCGGCCGCTGCACCCTGCCTCCAGCTAATGTTCCAAAGCATTAAGAGGGCAAAATGAAAGATGTGAAACTGCAAGGTTCCGTACTTCTTTTTGTACCGGGTCTGTCGATCGCAGAACTGTCCTGACAGAAAATAGACAAGCTGCTAACATAGGACGCGAGTCTCTCTTCCCTTTCTGCGACCGGTCGCCTTAGTTCGGTCGGTTGAGCTGGCTGGTCATGTGACTTAACCTGTATAGTGTTTAATATATCGTCGTCTTCTTCTTCGTCAGAATTTGAGCATGGCAAAGAAGAGTCAATCGGTGGCTCGGATCTCGTAGGGGCCACTGGCATTGGTCTCCATAGCATCAATAGCACATAATAAGCATGCAAATTTGTCAATTATGCATTCGATGTCTGGAAACAGCGATGTCAGGGAATGATGTACTTGATCTAACTTTTTCAAATGTTCCTCTGTTTTCCGCAATTTCTTCCCAAACGTAATGGCTACAACCGCACTTACGTTCCATTCCTTTTTTGTTTTTGTTCTGGTCATTATATAGCTCGTGCTGAACTAACGAGTTCTCATGCTCACGCATGGTCCACGACATCACTAATTCTCACTATCTGTCAGGAAAGGTGCATCTGTTCGAGGAATGAACAGAAGGCCTTCATCTTCTGTTGCCGTTGGCCCTAGCATATCTGAGGATGCTTCCTAGAGCAGGATTGTCAGAGCTTCAGATCCTTCCTGGGGTAGGAAATTCCCCACTGAAGCGGTCGCCTATTTTAGCATCCAAAATAAGAAGAATGTTTCCATCAGGTTTGCTTTGATGGCAATCGCGATGTATCATTTCTTAGTCTCAGTTGAAGAAAAGAATAAAAGAATAATTGAAAGTCCACAAGATATTGGCATGACTTATCCCCATTGAAGTGTCTGCTTTCAGAAAGGCTCCCTAATTTTTTACAGATTGCAGGATTTTGAAGACACGTTTTTTGTTCTGGATAACCCCATTAGGACAAAGCCTGAACGGTACTGAAAGATGGGATACTTCAGAAACTTAGATTTTTTACCAGCATTTGAGGGATTGAGGCAATTGCAGTTGAGGGATTAGCGAAAAGTCTGAAGTATATTACTTCTTAGAATCAAATTCTTTGACTGATAAAAGCAGAAGTCTCAGCTTTTACTTGGTTCCATGCCGTCGAGATCACCATAATTTAGCTTGGAAATATTTGGAGCTTGTTATTACGATTCGATATGCAGTTGTACCTGTTTTCCTATGATTCAGTTTCGGCTTTTTGTGAACTGAGTTTAACAAAAACTGGAGAATGATCAGGTTCAGATCATTTTTGGTGATGCATAATATGAAGGGTAGTTACGTGACGGTATCACAACAACCAAAGCAAAAAAATTTATGCATAAATAGTGCATGTTTAATGGATTTTCAAAGATATGTAAGAACTAAGTGTTTCAGTTAGTGACTTTGGTTTCTTGAGTTCTTTCAAGTTGACAAACCGTACTCAATTTTGATTTTATGATTGAAACACCGGAAAAGATCAAATATACCGGTTCAAACCGCAGAGTAATGAACATATGTGCATGATCCCTTGATCCATATGAATATATCTGTGCATGTCCTGGTTGTGTGATTTGTAGTTGAAGACACCACATGCCGTTGACATGTGCCGGGGTCACGCCGTGCCATTCTTTGGTCGACGACAACCACAAGACAGCGATACCAAATCAATGTGCTAGTTCAAACAGAACAAGTAACTGACGACAAGACAGTGATACCGAAGCAATGTACTAGTTCAAACAGAGCAAGCAACTGCATACACATGCAGCCACGCATTCATCAAGACAGCGAGCTGTATTTCCACTTCTTAAAAGAGAGATGGTCAACCATTCGCCTCTCGTCATGTTTGGATGCCATCTTTTTCCAATCAGTGCGTGCTTCTATGAATACAATTCGATCTGATTGCGATAGATGGGACATTACGCAGATTAATCAGTAACAAGTTTATGATTTAGCACCTGACGATTATAAAGTAGGAGCAAGGGTTTCTTCTTCTTCCATAGAAATTATAGAGCAGGCCACAAGGCTTCATCCTTTTCCCTCGGCAAAGAGAATGGCTTTTGTCCCAATAAGAGATCAACAAGGACCACTTCAAAGCTGTACACATCGTTTGTTTGTAAATTGACTTGTTTGGAAGTACTCTGAATCTAAGTATCCAAAAGTCCCTCGCACCAGTGGGGTTATGTGAGTTTGATCTAGAGAAACAAACTTGTAAGTGTTGAGATCTGCCACTTTTTCTTGATATTTCTCGTCCAAGAGATATCTTTGGACTTGATATCTTAATGGTATATAAGCTGCCGAATGCAAGTAGGATAAGGCTCTGCTGATTTCGGTTGCAAATCAAAGGAGTGTGTCCCACAGCACTTAAAACTCTTCATTTGGGTCATGTAGCATCAGTACGAGGTTCCATTTGGTATGAACACATATATTAAAAGAGGAAGTTCTGTATTCTGGGAGCGCCCCAATAATTTAACAATATTCTTACGGTCGATTTGTGAGGAAATGAGGGCTTTATTGCTGAATTGTTTGACTTTTTCTTTGTCTATCCCCTTCAATTTCTTAATGACAAGTATTTTTCTATCAATCAACATTCCCTCACAGACAACTCCTTTCCCACCTTGGCCGAGTATTCTATCCTTGTTAAAATGCTTGGTAGCTTTCTCTAAATCCTATTAGCTCTTCCCAGCATTGCCTTCAGGTGAAAAGTGCTGTTGCTGCTACAAAGAGGACCATCGCGCTTGAAGTACTTTTTCCGCTCTACTTCTCTTCAGTTGTCAAGGACTTCATACGAACCCCATGAGCAAAGCAACAATTCTGTAGACTGGCAAGAGGTCACAGAATGGGAAGAATCCTTTGAAAATGTTTATGGAATATCATCACAAGCGAACAGTCGATAATGTCGAAATGAAGGGTAAGCTAAGACTTCTTTGTACATCCCGTCTGAACATACATAATTAAAATATACTGTCTAACCACATTCAAGCGATGGGAGATCTAAAAATCTGGATTAAAAGATGTAGACACCAATGAGAACGAATATAGCCATCTTACAACCCTTAGTCTTTCCATCATTGATAGCCAGGGCAACGCACAGTTGGTTAGAACAAATCCTGGGGTGACAAGCTAGATTCTTTAATCTCTGCATTCATTAATATCTTCCCAACTTTTGTCAATCTTCCAAATTACCAGCTGAATAATTATAGATAGATCACACATAGGCATTTATGTACCAATGAATATGAACTTTGCCCTCTTTCTACCATACACAGAAAATGATAGCTGCCCTTTACACATCAATATTAAGTTTCCAATCTAAAGAGAAGACTCATTGTGATTCTACTGTTCTGTATAACGTGATGAACCGAAGAGAAGACTCTCATATTCACATTCTGGATCAAGATATGGGTTACCAGCATAGCCATATTTGCAGGATCAGTCCCCCATGCTTGGACATCGGACAGGCTCTTGCCATAAGCATTAGACTGATGTCTATTGCCCAGTCCAGTGCCACTAGGACATGATGCATTGATCCCGGTAACTCTTTACCCAAGTCAAATTTGGTCCCTGTTCATTGATCATGAGCGAGGAATGGGAACTCACATCCCACGAGTCCACCTGTCTCTTCCGTGAAACTCACACGGAGTTCCTGAAAGTTTTAGGGGATTGCTGGTTACTGGCAATACGCTCTTTTCCTGGAACAGTTCTGTATGTAATACAAGCGTCAGGTCGGTTGCCATTGCATGTCAACTAGCAGCCTATCATGGCCAGTTCCGGTTCCCCTGCTCCCCACCAAAGCTAGCATGCCACACCCAACAGCGACATGGGAATTCCTTGTCAGTAGAATGAGCTCCTTATATAAAATTCTTGGTTAGTTTTGATAATTTATATATGACACTGGTAAAATTTCAGAGGTAATTTACTTCTGTATGATGAATTTTTTATAGTGGTGATAATTTTACTTACCACAGTGGTAAAATTTCATGGAAGTGAGTCATTTACTACCTTACTACCTCTTTAATATGTTGGTAAATTCCTGATGATGCTGATAATGTATTTACGTTAGAGGGTTTGATAATTCACTACATCGTTGAAATGCGGGGAAATTTCCTAATAACGACGGTAATTTGTTAACGGTGTACCTTGCAAGCAAGTTACCAGTCATATTCTTTTTACCAATGAGATCGGAAATCTATCGCTAACTTTGAAATTCAACCAACACAGAACTTTTCCGGTTTTTAGCTGACCAGATCGTAGAATTTTGCATGTTTCTCTGAAACTGAATTCACCTCACAGCTTTTTTTCAACAGGGTCAACACTTTGTTACAATTAGTACGCTATTTTCCATGGGTCCACGCGCAACTCTAATGTAATCTTAATAGTAACTGGAATATAGACTAGTATTCACGGATCCTCAAGATGCAATAGGCCACTTCATTATATATTTGCAGGATGTTTTCAAAGCACTTTGTAATTTAGCATATAATCGACATTACAATACTTGTGCCGAACACTAACAATGAGCCTGAGAAAGTTTGGAAAGGATACTACTCAAACATTGTTGATCCCAACACCAGCAAGCAGGAAACAACTGAAAAAAGCCGTCTACGATTGACTAGTTGAAAAGTTCACTCTGTGTTAAGGCTAAAGAAGGAAGGGTAAAGATAAATTCGGTGCAGCTTATGCATTTGAGTCATTGGCGTCTGCATGTACAGCTAGAGATTCTTGCAAGAGGATGCCAGAAATTGCTGCCTTCACCATGTTCTGTATCTGCAAATGGCTGCACGTCTAGAAACGTAGTTATGCCAATGTCTGTGGAAGATCTGCCAATGTCTATGGAAGATCTGCTTGATGTGAAACTATAGGCACGAGATCCAGTGGCCTCGCTCTCTTCTTGATTTTGTTGGAAATCGGAAAGCTCCGGAGCTTCCTTATCCCCTCCAACTCAATCGCCACTTCTTTCATGGTCGGCCGGTCCCTCCCAGTTGAGCTCAAGCACCTTCTTGCGAGGTTGGCAACTGCTGTGATCTCTTCTTCCTTGCCTTCCTTCATAACTCGAGCATCAGAAATATCGAGCAAACGATTCTGCTCCATTGAAATCATAAAATAGTCCGCTAGGCTTCTTCTTTCTTCATCCGTAAACAAACAGATTGGCTCTTGCCCTGTTAAGAGTTCAGCAAGAACCACTCCAAAGCTGTACACATCACTTTTGTCTGTGAACTGACTTGTTCTGAAGTACTCTGGATCCAAGTATCCAAAGGTCCCCCGCACCAATGTGGTCACATGAGTTTGATCGAGGCATGCAACCTTGGAAATACCAAAATCTGCAACTTTAGCTAGATGTTTCTCATCCAAGAGGATATTGGTGGACTTGATGTCGCGATGATAGATGGGTATAGAAGCTGCCGAGTGTAAGTAGAATAAGGCTCCTGCGATTTCAGTTGCTATCCGTAGGCGCACGTCCCACGACACGAGAAGATCTTCATTCAGGTCATGCAGATACCGGTAGAGAGTTCCATTTGGTATAAATTCATATACCAAAAGTGGGTTTTCTGTTTCCAGGCAACATCCCATTAGCTTAACCACGTTCCTGTGATCGATTTGTGAGAGAATGATGACCTCATTGATGAACTCTTCAACTTTTCCCTTGTCTATTAGTTTCGGTTTCTTAACCGCAACTATTTTTCCATCCGTCAGCATTCCCTTATAAACAACACCTTGTCCACCTTGGCCGAGTATTCTGTCCCTGTTGAAATGGTCGGTGGCCTTCTCTAAATCCTTGAAGCGGAATAATTTGCTTTTCGCGACATTGCCTTCAGGTGATGAAGATAGATGTTGCTGCAACAAGAGACCCCACTGCGTTTTAAAGTACTTCTCTTTCAGCTTAATCTCTCTTCTTTTCTTCATGACTTTGTATAACCACCATGAGGGAAGCAACATATGCAGTAATCCTCCAACGCTTGCTCCGAGGCCTGCAGTCCAGAAATTTAGCAGCGGACAAAGTCTATAAGCACCTGCTGTTATGAATCGACTGTTGCGCTAAGCTATCCATCGATAAAATAAAAGTTATTTGGAAGCAGGAAAACTATTGATCTCACATTGGTTTACTGTTATCTTTTCCACTGACCAAGTAGCAATTTCTTCCCAAAAATAATCATATTACCCAAATAACATGGCCTGGAAATTGAATTCGACACTTGGATCAAATCATGACATGGGGAAGAATATATTGATACATCAAATTAAAAGCAAATGGACAATCATGTCAGAAGGAGGGTAAGGTAAAGCTTATTTCTGTACTTTTTCTGAACATAATCTAAGCTATTCTGTTCTTTTTCCAACCATACCTTAAAGCATGAAGCCGTCCAAAATTCTAGGTCAAAAGATCTACTTACCAATAAGAATAAGTTTAGTTGTCTTTCTATGATCGATGCAGGTATAGCTGCCCGGTTTGTTCACACAAATCCCTTCACATTTATTTAGATCTTTGCATTCGTCGATATCTGATGACAGAAGATTAAAATAAACATATTAGCAGTGACACCCATCTCCTTAAGTAAGATAAACATATTCACTTTGTATAATCTTGGGCAAAAAAACCAAAAAAGAAGGCAGAAAAGCATGTATGTGATCATTGAACAGTGTGAAAGCATTCTTTTCAGAGAAAAATCTGGAAATGAATTAGCCACTTTGCTGTTTGGTGCTCCTAAATATGCAATGTGTTAGTATGAAGTAGGTTACCTTGGCATCCTCCAATTAGATAGGGGTTACCACCATATCCCAATCCGCAATAGCACTGCGTAATTGACATTTTACTTGCATTCTGATGGATGCCCTTGAGGTTATATCTGTCACAGCTCAAAGAACTACTAAAGTTCGAGCTGTAATCTTGCTGGATAAGCTCAAATGCAAAGGTTTTGTTAAGAATCCCCCATTCCAACACCACAGGAACCGTATCTTCTGGATATTTCCATCGCAGATTTTGTAAACGTGAAATTTGAGACTTTGATTTTTCTATCAGGAAAGCATACTTGCACCCCTGATGTCCACCTTCTTCTTTGTAATCCACACTAAAGCCCTGAAGGTCAAAGGGGAGCGTACTTATGCAGCATCCATCTCCGCCGGAACAAGGATAGTCCTGGCTAATGTTGCTGTTGGTTCCAGCACATTTCGACCTGCAACCAGCCACAGCTGATCCTGAAGAAGTTATTGTCGCCAGGGTGTTGCAACCAACCAATATAAATAAGTTCCTGGTCTGGGAGAAGACAAATGGACCTCCTTTAAAGCTCACCGGCTCACCTAGTCTGTTTCCCCCGCAGCTTGCATTTGAGTAAAGTACCGGAAGACGGGCACTAATTATGCCACTAGAATTTTCCCTGAAAGAGGGGAGTGAAATGCGGATAACTTGCAATCCGATCTTCTCTAGTATTGGAACCGTGTTGTTTTGCTGGCAGTTAATCTTGTACCAGTCATCCAAGAAGCAACCGTCTCCTATTCCGAATGGGAAGGGAATGGAGATGTTCCCACATGTTTCCCTGCAGTTATGCTTTGCAAGTCGAGGTGTAGCTCCCGATGCTTGTACCGAGAGGGAAATCAGAAGGAAAAGAATTCGAGACACCAAGTTCGACATGATCTTCGTGTTTTGTATGTGCCTGGACCTAAACAGATGGAGAAAGGGAATATAGGCCGAGTCCCTCAGCAGTGTTACCTGAGTGGAAGAAGGGGAGAATTTTCGTGCACTATACGCATGATTCTTTTTCCAGCTCTGGTGCTTCCTAGCATCTCTGGGGATGCTCCCTTGAGGATAGATATATCTAAGCTTGAAGGGCAGAGGACCGCAGTTTAAACAGGCAAGTGTGAACTTTCCCATGGTCGGTGATATAATTTTCCCATTAGAGCATTACCATGGGTGATTACTCAAGACCCATTGCCTTGGACCCTGTCAAGCACATTAAAATTGAGATACCTATTCCTTTCCTTACCGACCATAATTGTTCCCTGTACACCACGTCAGATCTTTTTTAATTTTTCCAAGACTAGAAATAATATGTATTCTTCCTCTTCCACATTAGATTCAATATTGTTCAAATTTGCTTATTGCCACAAAATTTCACATTTTATTGCCAACCTTTTTGTTCAATATCGATTAGCTTGATCTTTTACAATTTCTGATCTAACATGAATATGGTCGTTCTTCAAATTCTGAGTAGTAATCTTAGTTTTTAGCATTGTTTAGGTTATTGAAGAACTTTCAATTTGAGTTAAACCTCATTTTGGGCCAGACTTTAGTTTCTTAGGATTGCGTGTTTATAATTCGTGAAAAGCTATTAATTTTATAAGGCAAGTTTAGCGGCCTTGACCTTCACCATGTTTCCCAATGTGTGAACGGTGGCGGCACATATCTGTGTCCCCAAAGGAAAGTCAAACGTTGAGCACTTGTTATCCAACCTTACTAAGGATCACCTTTTCCAGAAGGAAAGGGAATGACAATGTTTCTGCCTGATTCAGTGTAATTAGACTTTGCCATGTGAGGTTTGGGTAGCGATGCTTGTATACTGAAGGAACCTAGGATCAAAAGGATCCGCAGACAGCCACTGAATGGCTTGCAGATAGGGGATATGGTTACAAAGAAGTGCGGTTAATCAGTACAAAGATGACGTACTTGTTATGGAACTGTTCCATATCCTCTGTGGTGTTCTGCTCTTAAATTACAATACCAGCAACCTCTATGGGTTTAGTAGTGAGAACCTGCACGCCTCAGTCCCTGAAAAACTATAAACCAAACAAGGAATAGAGTGCCAATTCCATACTATGATTGGCTTTGACAGTCTGCATTTCTTTTATTTAGTTTATAACGGCTGGAGAATTTTACATCCTCGCCATGTTCACCAGGGCAATCACAGAACTTCTAAGTCAAAGCATTTGATATCCAGAAAATCTACATAACTGTGCGATCAATAATAACCCCTTCTGTACAATCAACATCAACAGTTATCAATAATCAAAAGATTGCACTGGCATCTAACGAGCATCTCATGAATTATATTAGCTGGGAGTTTGTTCTTGTAGATACATATTTCTACAAGAAGTATGTGTTGTATAAGTGTGAGAGTGTATTTGTGCGTACACGTGTAGCAAGAAGTTTATGAAACTGGGACTTTGCAGCAGATATCCAAAATATCATCTAGAGGAGTGTGATCTCCAGTTCCTTCATCTTTCCGGGCATATAACAACTGCTTGCCCTTGAAGACAAACATCCCACCCTGGCACAAGAATGTGTGAAAACTTTTCTTTAAAGCAAATCACCATGAAAATTTAATAATCTACGCATTTACAGTCTGTCTGATCCAACCTGTTGCAGAACACTACTTCGGTCATTGGGAGTGGCTTCCATTGTGTAATTCTTCACAGCTTTCTGAAGAGCATCGAACCTAGAAAAGACCTTTGCCTATCATAGCAGAAGCAGGCGAAATGTTAAATTTCAAAGCTTCATTTGACAGGACGAGATTCAAAGGAGAGGCAGGAGTAAGCAGAACAGAAGCTTACGCTTGCTGGATTGAAGAATGTGCGGCCAATACCATAATACAAGCCCAGAATATCATAAGACTAAAGTTGAGAAACATGAAAAGTGTTAGAAAAAACTGAAAGAGGATTGTCTGGAAGATATGCTCAGTAAGGTAACATATTCACCTTGCGGTCGGGATCAGCGTAAAGGCAATCCATTGGAAATGGTAACTGAGATATGTGACACCAATAATAGTTGGTCAGCTCAAATGATCATGGGGAGCGAATGGTAGATCAATTGAAAACTCATATCTAAAATGTAATATCAGTTCTCTATGAACTAAGCTTCAAATATTGTACTAAGCAGATAACGTACAGAGTTGGAGGGCAGGCTGTTAATAATATTTGAAGTAATTTCCAAGAAAGAACATAAAGGGCATGAGCTGTCTCAGCCCAAAAACTTGAACATGTAGTGCATCTAAATGAGGAGATGCCACAGACTAAAAGTGAAATCAGGTGTCCAACATCGTTATTACACAATATCATAACAAAATAACATCCATTAAAGTTCATAATTGGCACATGTTCAGAATAGCATCACCTCTGTACCAGAATGAAACAGACTGACAAGTGTTGACGTTGTACTTAAAAGAACCTTGTTCATTATTTTTTACAGAAAGTACTTCACACCAGGTTTGTTTTTACGAAAAGTGCTTCACAACAGGTATGCCACAAGGTTAAGGAAATAAACAAGATAGCCGGGTATGCTGATATAATTTTCCAGAGCATACATTCTCTTGTGTCCCATTTTCTCAGATAAGATAGATATGAGGATATAAGGAGCCATGTCAAATGGCATGCTCACGAACTTGAGTAATAACATATCATGTAAGCTGGTTAAGTCCATTCAGTTGCATTAATAACTAAAATAACAGCATCCCACTCGTCAGCTGAGCAGTGGAATCCCAAAACTGCCACGAATGAAAAAATGGATGATAAAAGAAAGGGAAATTTCACGAAGCTCAGGATAAATTCAGTTTAAACCTTATGCTTTACAATCATAAAAAATGGGCATTGAGTTTGCATGATATTCCCAACTACTAGATTTAAAAGTAGCCAAAATTCTCACACAATGAATTGGAAGCTTAAGTTCAATAAGGGCGAGATCAAAGGTGATTTCGGGTGTTTCAAAGGAAAGATTGAAAACCCTTTCATCTCCACCAGTTTTTTCAGCATACCCCAACTCATAAAAGGGATAGGGACCTTCTGCATTGAGCAGATGGGACATGTTGTACGTCCCAGATGCATTTGATGTAGTATGACTGATAATTTTCCCACAGTAGACCTGACCTCAATATTCAGTAAGGTTAAATTCTTTTTTAGTAACTTTTCCAAGTTGAAGGTTCAATTAATGACACCCATCCAAAGCTTATGGTCTGTCATGTGGAAGAGAAATTTTACATTCCATTAGTAGGACCATGTAAACACAGAGGATCCATTCTGAAACTTCTGGTCTGTCATTTGTCATGACAACAACTGGGGATCCATTTTAGAGTTAGCTATCCACCATGAACAGAGAAATTTTCACCACTCAGCAGATAACTTGTGAACTATCTTAACACCAGGGGAAAAAAAAATAGAGCCAATTTGAGAAACAAGGAGAACTCACGAATGATGCAGAGGACTATTCCGAAAAGTAGAAATAATATTTTTATCATTCATATACTGTGGCATTACAATGAAATATTTGAAGGTCACACATACCATAGATCATCTAGTTGAATCATTATGGATGAGTGCCACTAAGTGTCCAGAATTCAAACATTTCAATTTCTTTAAGCTCTGACTGAAATAGGTTAGATTATCTTATTCAAAGATGAGTTTGCCAATGACAAGATTCAAAATGAAGAAAAGGTACCCGTTCAGCAAGAATGCGGGCTTTATCAGGAGTCCCGACACCAACAGCAATCAATTTCACACCAGCAGAGTCAAACTTGGCTTTCGATTCTTTTAAAGCCGAAGCGAGCTCCCAGCTTATGCAAATGAACAAGCACAGCAAGCAGTGAGCCACAGCAGAATCCCAGCTATCTACTCTTGCAATAATAGTCAGTCGTGAAAAAAACATCTACCAGCATGGACAACCAAAGTGTCTCAACAGCGCCACGACAGCCATTCCCTGCCAAATAGAAAAGGGAACTGTGGGACAGTGTGACAACGATCATGCACCAAATCAAGCATGAAGATCCTCACAAGAAAAACAAAACATGGAAGGCAGAATACCGTGGGATAAAACTAATTCGAAGCAAATTTCATGAAAAGATGGCTAAATGTAGAGACCCAAATGACTGAATATTAAATTCAACAGCAGCTGCTCTGGAATCATGCTCTGCTCCGCAGCAGCTCCTCTGGCAAATTGATTGGTAAGCGAACAGTAACAAACAGAACTCGTTCAGTAAATTCACGAAGTATTCCCTCTCTGATTCCTTTTGCGAAACCCGCATCGCAACAAAATCAAATTTGGACCACCAGTTGCTAGTTCGTTCTAAGCTCTATGAGGAAGTAGAGTATCTTGATAAGATACGGAAAGCACATGCGTGGACGGGCCGGTCTCATCTTCTCATCCCACACTACATCAACAGGAAATAGATCCCAGATGCTTGAGAGGAATGCCCCAATAATTAGATCAATTAACCAAAGAAATGTTTTCAGATACCATTCAACGACACACGGTGTGTGTTGTAAGCAAGTTCTTCCCACAGAGATTAGCTCATAATTGACAAACATCATCAGAGGACCATTCAAGTTATGAGGCAATTGAAAATGATAACAGAAAAAAAAAAACTAATCGGTATTAAATACCAAAAAAATGAAGAATAAGAACACCTCATTCTGATCCCAGAGATCCTTGAACATGACAGGCTGGCCGGAGGCAGTGAAAATGCGAACATCCCCGAGAGCGTCGCTGATGTCGGGACTGATGTCGGAGGCTGAGGCTCTCGCGACGACACGCGACCGCACCATGCGGCTCTGGCAAGCGAATTCTCGAGAGCGAACCGAAGCGGCAACCGACGAAGAGCGGACGAATGAAGTAGCAGCAGCAGATAAAGACGAAGAAGAAGGCAGAACGACAAGCTGAGAACTGGGTTTCGGAGGGGAAAGCGAGAGAGATCGCGGAATGCGCAGGCTTCCTGCAGAAACAGAGGACGCCATGGCCACAGAGTCTCGAGTAGAGGAAGAGGAAGAACACTCGCGAACGTATCGCAGGTGTTGGTGGTGTTCTGTTTTTTTTTTTTTTTTTTTCTCTTTTTAATTTTCCGTTAGTTAACAGCTTTTGAGAGGTGGGAACGGGGTCTGTATTTCTTTTTTCATTTTCTTTGTTTTAACCATTTTCTGAGGCGGGAGAAATTCTCCAAGATATAATATATTATATATATATATGTGTGTGTGTGTAATAATGTTGGCGCTAATTAAATCTTGTGATTAAAAGTGCACTTGTTTCATGTAAAAATCATAAAGGAAAATAGTTTTTAGAATATAATTATTTGTATTATTTATAAAAATAAATGAATAAAAAATATTTCTATTATTATTCATGAAATTGTACAAAATTGTCATCAATTATAAAAATATTTTTCATTGATTAATTTTTATAAAAGCATAATTAATCATTTTTCTACTAAATAATCGAATCTTGAGTAAATGATGTACTTTACAAATCAAAATAAGCAATTCTCATGTTTGATTTCTAGCCATGGAAATTTTATTACACTTTATGGGTTATTAGCAAACTATTTATATTCGCCTACTCATGTTATTGATGTAAAGGCAAGCAAAAAACCTGATGGGCGAGCCTCTTTTTTAAAATAAGTGAATTCTCCATCCCTCTCAATAAAATTAGCCAAGTTGAATATATTAGTGA
Source organism: Corymbia calophylla (assembly GCA_014182845.1). Lineage (NCBI taxonomy): Eukaryota > Viridiplantae > Streptophyta > Magnoliopsida > Myrtales > Myrtaceae > Corymbia > Corymbia calophylla. Next base: position 19,931,764 of record CM024700.1, on the reverse strand, counting down.
GAAATATATATTATTACAAGTGGACTATGATATTCATGACTTAATTTAATTATGAATTGTAATTAATTGTTCGTATGGATATTGAAAAAATGCCTTATTTTTCACCGGATTTGTCACCAATTATTTGTTCTTTGAAAATTTAGATAATGATAGAGAGAGATCTCTATCTATGTTATGTTTATACCTATCCACACAATTAAATCAAAAGTGGGTCTTATCTCACTTTTTTTCTTTTTCCAGGTACATTTTAATTTAATTTTGTGATGCAAAATAACTTTAATGAAAAAAAAAGTAAAATCGGCCAAAGAAAAATGATGAGAAAAAGGTAAAAAGTAAAAAAGAATTAGTAGAAATTTTTCTTCATACACGTTCGTTTTCGAAATTTCAATTAGAGTCCTTAACCCTTCATTATTGTTTCCATTAATATATGCAATGTATATCAGTAAAAGTCTATTTTCGCATCTTTTTCCTTTGGAAAGAAATCTCTCATTTACTTTTAATTACTTAACAAATAAAATAATATAAAAAGGGAGAAAAACAACTACAACGGAAAAAGAAAAATATTATTAAACATCATTTAATCATCAAAATTTGATAACAAAACCATTTTGGTCAACTAAATGAGATAATTTCAAGAAAAAGAATAAACACAAATAAATCGAGGAATCCGAAGCAGAAAAAGGGAAAAAAAGAAAATAAATAAATTTACCAATTAAATTTTTTAGAATTTTTCATTATGCCAATAAATTCAATGAATTTCTTTCTGATTCCAGCCTCCCCGCAAAAACGAAATCTGAGGGAAAGAGAAAACCGGGGCGGAGGAACAGAGTCGTAGCAGAGAGGCTCAGACACGCACAAACGCAGTCATCAAGAAGCAGAGAAACATACGCATACGAATACGTACGTATACATCTGCTCGGGTCCGTATGATGCGATGCACCATACATTCAGCATCGAGAAATGTACTCCTCATCATCGCCTCGCTTCGCCTCACGCAGGCGCGCGCCGATCTTTCCCTTTCTCTCGATGATTATGAACAGAAGGGGCAAAGGAAGAAAGAATTTCGGATCTTGCATGAAAAGAAATCGAATGAATCTGCCGAAATGGGTTCGAAACGCAGCGATGGTGGTGGCGGGATGAGGTTTTGGAAATGGGGACGGACGGGGAAGTGGAGAAGTGAGTCTCGTCCCTGAGGTCTGCTGGATCTGCTGAGCTCTGAAACCCTAAATCTAATCGCGTGCTTATATAGTCCGTCGACTGAGGAAGAAGAGGTGGGGGACGAGGACGGAGCGAAATGACGCTCCTATCCTTGACCTCGATCTTGATCCTTCTTCGTCTTTGGGCTTGGGCTTGGGCTTGGACTTATGCGTGGAAAAATTATTCTGTGAATATTGTACGCGTACTAGGGGCAATCGTTTTCCGGTTCCCAAAATTGGGAACTAGAGACTGGGGAAGTAATGAAATTGATCATCTTTTTTTCCCATTACTTGAAGTCATTTGTTCTGAAACTGAAATTGTGTTCCCCACTACTTTTCTAGAAAAATATTTGGGTAAAATATTTGTTCTGAAACTGAAATTCGCCTATCCAACCTATTTATGATCAATTATCGAGCTATAAATAATGCTCTAATTGATGGTATGAGATTTATCCATTTTCACTTATGAAATCAAAGTTGGGTTGTGATGGATTTTGATCAGGAATGTTGTGGTCAATCACTAACTATCAAACATGTACTGAGTGTTGGGATGGATCCAAAAATCAAAAGTTAGGCGCCCAATACTATAAAATAACAATTTAGAATCAATAGATTTTAAGGTATTACAAGTTAGTTTTCCGAACTGCTATCAAACTTTCCTGTGGAAATGAGACTTTTCTATCACGTTTGACTTGAGCTTTTGCATATAAACCATGAAACACATTAGATAATTAAAGTAATGGACCATATAGCATGTGATACCCATGGAAAAGAATTCAAGAATTCAATGAGGCATTGTCTTATGAAAGCACATTCCAATCTTGATCTCCATGCCTTAGCTAACCTATATAGACCTCAATACGCCATCTTGTTTTCTTGTGATTTTGAATTCTCCACCGCCGCAATGTTGGAATTTCCGGGATCGCTTTGAAAATCTTGTCGACTTTCAACGCAAACTGAAGGAAGTCGGTTACACTGACTCTTTTAACAGTATAAATGCAACAGGAATAGAAAACTCGATTAGGGGCTCCGATCGCGTAGGAAAAACTTATACACAATTGTCTCATTCTCAACGTGGCTTTTGCACTGAGAAAGACACGCTGTTTAATTGTTCTGTTTGATCAACTTTTGTCAAAATGATTGAAATTAAGGATCTGGTTTTTTGAAAAAATTATTTTCGAAAAATTATTTCCTGATTTTTTGATGTTTGGATGACCAAAACTAATTAAATTACAGAAAACATTTTCTATGAACTAAAACAAGCAGCTTGGATCGAGGGAAAATAACTCCTCATTGTGGCAAGAAGAAAATCAATTTTCTTAAACCACTAAGCAAATAAAGTCTAACAAATTTTCATCCATAAAAGATATTGTTATTTATCATGAAGTTTTCAGTGAAATGAATCACATTGAGTACGTTTTTAGCCCCCAAAATTAAATGGATTATGCAATTCGGTCCCTCTACTTTTTTTGCAGTCCAAGTCTCTAGCTTACATGAATTGTTCAAACAAGTCTTTACATCATTAATGCCTGTCAAACAAATAACACCGTGTGTTGATGCACGTGCTCACAATGGTTGTCATTAAGTGAGGACCCGAGTAGCATTGATAACGACACGTGACATGACACGATCCGATACTTTGTTTCTTAAAAATTAGACCCGTTATGACAGTTGAATTAATGTATATTTTTATATATACAAATAAATAGTAATGAAAGAGTTTAGAATCAATTTATACTTAAAACTATTAATCCACTATTTGTTAATATCATTCATTTTTCAAGTTGGCAAATTTAACTCCATTTCAAAAATCCATAAAACTTGGAGGAAAAAAGAAGTAATCTATATTTTGGGCTCACGTGAGCATGTTGGAAGAAAAGAGAAAAAAAAAAACTTGGGAGGTGAATTGTATGTTACAAGAAGTGAGTCAGAGAAAATAAAATATTAGGTTTTTCTTCTTTCCCCATTTATTAATTTATTATTTTTTTACATATTTACATTTTGATCCTTAATTTATTGAAAAAACATTTTAAAGTCGGAATTTTGGACTTGTGTGCTGGAATTGACTTGAGTAGAATGTCGGGAGAATTGATCAAGTGTTGGATTTTTCAACACGTGTTGACAAAAGTCTCAAAGAATCTCCGACACAACACGAAGGCTTTCGAAGAGTGTCAGTACTTTTTAGGTGAGGATCACCACGGTGATAGCTGTTGCCTTTTTAGTTAATTAGCTTATTTCATATTACAACGATATCATTACATTTCAGCGAAGCAAACACATTTTAAATTTGTTTTTAGCCCCCAAAATTACATCGACTCTGCAATCCGGTCCCTTTACTTTTTTTGTGCTGTCCAAGTCTCTAGCTGACGTGACTTGTTCGATCAAGTCTTTACACCATTAACACTTGTCAAATAAATAACACCGTGTGCTGACGTGTGCGCCCGAGATGGTCGTCATCAAGTGAGGGTCACCACGGTGTTAACCATCGCCTTCTTAGTTAATCAGCTCATTTCGTACTTAGTGTCTTTCACAATATCATGCTTGACCAGTTTGATTTTCTTGGGTTGAAATCATTTCGAGTTTAGGTCGGTCGAGCCATTTGGGAATTAGGTAAGGGTGTGGTTTTCCTAGAGAACGAGTTGAATTCAAGTGGAATTGAATTGGGGTAATTTACTTTTCTTTAGAAAGCTCGAGTTGGATAATAGTCTGGATCAGTCAAGGAATTGTCACCTCTAATTTTTAGGGTTCTTTATCGTCAACTCTAATCATCATCATCATCCAAGAACATATGAAAGAACTGAAAGTGAAGCTGCCAATTTTTGTTTCTATTTCTGTTTTTGCTAGGCAAAAGGATTGATCACGGCAAACACCGGTACAATTACCTCTTTGCATGTTACACTATATAAAGATTTCACACCCGCTACAACTCCTTCGATTTGAGTCTTAACTATTCAATCCAATGGGGAAGTGAAGGTTTGATTGGGATTCTTTGGGATGATACTCGGTTCAAAACGACGTACAGACCCCTAGAGTGCCAAAACTTGACACGGGGGGATATTTAAGTGCAAAAAGTTACAAAATGTACATTTAAGTGCCAAAATAGGAGCAAAAATGATCAGTTAAGTGCCAACGGAGAAAAAATCCGGCCAAACTACCATGTGTCCATTTTTCGACGATTTAATTTGCTGACGAAGCATTTTTTTCAAAATAAAAAATCCATATGGCAATTTTAAGAAAACAGATTATCTAAGTCAAACTAGAAAAAAAAAAATTAAAAGTTGATTTTATTTATTAAAAGAAAAAAAGGAAAGGGAGGGTTCAGCAGCCCTTGCCGGATCCTCCCCTTTTTTCTTTTTTTTAAAATTAATCAATTTTATAATAATATATATTTTAATTATTTAATATTATTTAATTAATACATTTTTAAATCCACGTCAGCACAAAACGACGTCGATTTGGCTGATTTTTCACCGACTCAATTTCCGGCGAGTCACGTAAGCAATTTATATTATTAAAATAAGCCACGTCGGATTTCCGACACCGGGAAGTTAACACTTAAATGATTTTTTCAAAAAAAGTGGGATTCTTTTTTGTAATTTTTTGACTTAAATGATCGTGACAAGTTTCGGCACTTGGGTTGTATTTATGCCGGTTCAAAACAATGGCTAAATTCCAATGGCTTGAGGATGCAACAATGTGCGAGATGCTCGTTAAAGTTGAAGTCCCCGGCCGATTCTTGAGATGGCCTGCTCGATGAATAAACAATCGTACTTCTCTCTTAGCCGCACGCGGCCAGCATCATTTCCTGGACCATCATAACCGGACAAAGATTCTCCCCCGTTCATTCATTTAATACAAATACACCTAACAAACGTCAAATTGTCCTTTTGTGGACAAATTCTTAAAAATATAGTCGAATCTACATTCCACGGGAGACTAACATATGTTAATTTTTCCCATTGTCAATATAAGTAAGCTTGACGAATAGCCGATGAATCCTAGACATTCACGCCACCCAGCGACCATAATCTTCGGGCAATGTCAACACGAATATGAAACATACATTGCTAGGAAAATCAGATGCCCTCTTCACCTACCGTAGATGGAATTCAATTATTCAATTGGTGCACAATTAATTTCTCATTTCCAATCATGCATAGAATTCAGACATATCTTATGTACATCCCCCGCATAATAAAACATGGAGATTGGTTTTCTTCCGTTTCATGATCATCTCGTTCTTTGAATTCTCTCCCTTCAAAGCCTTCTTCTTCACGCTATGCTTGCTTGCTACTTGAGGAAATTTCTGCAGGTGGAGAGCAGTGAATGCATGAAAGCGCCTTTATAACCACAAAACCCCCGCAGCGATATGCCCATCATTGTACTCCAGCAATAGCGCTTTCAGGAATTTTTGGAAAGATGAGTCAACACCGTAAGGTTCATTCGCATGGAAGCATCGTCATACCCTTCTCCTGGGAGCACAGCCCTGGAATCTCCAAGGCCACCCACCAGAATCAAGAGAGAAGATCTTCGTCGCTTGCCCGGAGTCCACCTCCGGTATCAACATTGCGTTCCGGGTCTCGAGGGTCGGGCCAAGAATGGAAGGAGAAGATCCCTCCTCCGCCGGGTATGGCAGCGGCGGCGCCAAGGCGAAGCGCTTCGCTGAAGGTGTTCTTGTGGCGGGAAGATGACCCATTCCTCGCTGCCTATAAGGAGTGCACGAAGAGCGCGGACGAGCCGGGCGGGGACGAAGGCAAGAAAAGCAATCTGGTCAAGTCCAGGTGGAGGAAAAAGAGGATGTCCATCTTTTCTTGCAAGAGCTCTTGCGATGTTAGGGAGAACAGCTTCGTCAGCCTGTCGCACCTTCCTCCTCCTCTTCCGGGAGACCGGAGCTCGATGTTCCGGTGAGAAAGGATCAAGTCGAATCTCGTCCATGCAGGCAGCTCGGAAAGAAGATGAAAGAAGAGGGGACTATTGATAGAGCGAGGTTGTGATCAGGAATTCCCGATGTGTTCATCGATCGCCTCGGGATGATGATAAGCCTAGAGTGCCCCGATGATTCGCTCAAATTTAGGCGGTACATTAGTAAATTAATAAATCACATGTAGTGCAAAAGTATGTATCTAATCAAACTTGAGCTAAATTTGTCAATGCCTTCTTTCGCATAGCCATGTCTTTTGAGTAAGAACTCAATGTGTACTGGTACTTGGGTAGTTTTGCTGCTTATCTCCTCATGCACTAGTGACTATGGTACGCACATTGCATTAGATGCCTCAATCAATTAAAAACCAAGCGATTGGCCTATGTCCCGACATGGATAGTATCATTGATATAGATAATGTATGGAAAGGGATCGGCCTATGTTACGATATCAATAGTGTAATCGATATAGACAGTATTTATATATATGGTATCTTCATGAAATGATGGGAATGACAAAAATTCAACACCAGACTTAGGTAAACTTTCATCAATGATAATGATTTCGCTCCTTCTTTTAGGTAGGAGAGGATAAGCATGGAATCTTGCATAGTTGCATTGGGCCCGCTCATCCACCATCAGTGTAAATTTAATCAAGTTTGGAAGAGAGATGAAGCCCTTGAGAGATGAAAGCCCTTAAGAAGAAAATTGATGTTTGATTTGATTTGGATCAATTGCTTGAAAAAAGATTAGGAAATCAAGATGTATTAACTGTTGATGATGGGCTTTTTCAAGGGCGATAACAAAGTCTCTCTTTTTAAGCTGTGATCTTAGGATTATGGGTGCTAGAATCGAACTGAAAAACTAAATCGAAAATTGAAACCAAACCAAACCTAAATTTCGTGCATTTTCGGTTCGGTTCAGTTTCGGTTTAGATAAGTAGCAAAACTACCCCAAGTACCGGTACACATTGGATTCTAACTCAAAAGACATGGCCATACGAAAGAAGGCATTGACAAATTTAGGCAGTACATTAGTAAATTAATCAATCACATGTAGTCAAAAGTATGTATCTAATCAAACTCGAGCTAAATTGGGGAGAATTGCCAAAAAAGTCCTAAACCTATTGCAATTGTGCCAATTTAGTCCTAAACCTTTTTTTTTTACCGATTCAGTCTTAAACCTTTTGTGATTGTGTCAATTTAGTTCATCCGGCCAAATTTGGCCGGCGGAAACGTGGACGCCGGCGGCGCGCCGGTGACAATATTTTAATTATTTTTCGAATTTTTTATTATTTTTTGAATTTATTATTATTTTTAAAATTTTTCTATTTTTTTCCTTTTCTTTTTTTGACTCTTCCTCCCTTGCCCCTCCCCCCCCTCTGCCGGCCATTACACGAGGGCCGCGAAACCCTTGCCGGCGACCTCGCTTAGACCTAGGGGAGGTCTGGGTGCCGCGGCAAGGCAGGCCTCGCCTAGATCTGAGCGAAGTCGCCTCGCCCAGGTTTGGGCGAGGCCGCTAGGGGCCACGACCCTTGCCAACGGCCTCGCCTAGATCAAGGTGAGGCTTGGGGGCCGCGGCGAGGCTAGCGTCGCCCAAGTCTAGGTAAGGCCATTGGGGGTTGCGACCCTCGCCCAAGTTTGGGCGAGGCCTGGGGGCTACAGTGAGGCTGGCCTCGCCCAGATCTGGGTGAAACCGCCTTGCCCAAGTCTGGGCGAGACTGTTGGGGGCCACGACCCTCGCCGGCGGCCTCGCCCAGATCTTGGTGAAGCCGCCTCACCTAGGTTTGGGTTAGGTTGCCGGGGGTCATGGCGAGGCTAGCCTCGCCCAGATCTGGGCGAAACCGCCTTGCCCAAGTCTGGACGAGGCCACTAGGGGCCGTGACCCTCACCCAAGTTTGGGCGAGGCCGCCGAGGGCTGCGACCCTTGCTGGTGACCTCGCACAGACTAGGGCGAGGCCGCTAGCGAGGGTGGCCGGTCTAACAGGAGTCGTGACCCTCGCTGGCTGCCAACGAGGGCTTTGCAGCCCTCACACAGTGGCCGACACGCCTTGTTGAAGTTGGCCGGCCATTGCCGCCGGCGGGGGTGGGGGAGGGGCAAGGGAGGGGCAAGGGAGGAAGAGAAAAAAAAAAAGAAAAGTAAAAAAAAAAAAACAGAAAAATTTAAAAATTAATAAAAATTAATAAAAAATTTGAAAACTAATAAAAATATTATTAAAATATTATCACCGGCACCGGCCGGCGTCCATGTCAGCTCCAGACGGCCAAATTTGGCCGAATGGACTAAATTGGCATAATTACAAAAGGTTTAGGACTGAATCGATAAAAAAAAAGGTTTAGGACTGAATTGACACAACCGCAATATGTTTAAGACTTTTTTGGCAATTCTCCCAGCTAAATTGTCGACACCTTCTTTCGTATAGCCGTGTCTTTTGAGTTAGAATTCAATGTGTATTGGTACTTGGGTAGTTTTTGCTACTTATCTCCTAGTGCGCTAGTGTCTATGGTACGCACATTGCATTAGATGCCTCAAATACTCAAAAAACAAGTGATTGGCCTATGTTCCAACGTCAATAGTATCATTGGTATAGACATTGTATGAAAAGGGATCAGCCTGTGTTACTATATCTATAGTGCAATCGATATAGACGATATTTATATATAGTATCTTCACGAAATGTTGGGAATGAAGAAAATTCAACCCCAGACTTAGGTAAACTTTCATCAATAATAATGATTTCGTTCCTCCTTTTAGGTAGGAGAGGATAAGCATGGAATATTGCATGGTTGCATTGGGCCCGCTAATCCACCACCAGTATAAATCTAATCAAGTTTGGAAGAAAGATGAAAGCCCTTAGAAAGTAAATCGATGTTTGATTTGTAATGGGCTTTCGGAAGGACAGAGTGATTTGGTTCACTTGTTTTAAAAATATTGGGAAATCAAGATGTATTAACTATTGATGATGGGCTTTTTCGTAGAGGTGAGCATGGTTCCAGGGTAGAACTTGGAACCTGAGAACCGCGTCGGTGGGAACCTGTAGGTTCCAAGTTCTAAGGTATGCAGAGTAGGTTCTAGGTTCTAAAATTTGGAGAACCTGTATTCGAGAGTAGGTTCTAGGTTCTTGATTGGTGGAACCTGGAACCTGGAATCTGGAACTTAGAACCTAGTACAAGTTTTTATGTTTTTTTTAATCTATGTCTTCACGCGATTCTAAGGTATTTCATGGTGTTTGATGATAAATGTATAATCCAAAACCACTAGTCTAAACTTCCATTTTATAATTGAGAATTTTATTTTCGTAGATTATCAAACTAGTAGAAACTTCAGTTGCTTCTTTTAAGATAATGATTCTATTAATACAAGAGTAACCAGTGCATTAAAATCATAAAATTTCATTAATACTATTCGACAAGTGCATATAGACACTCGTTCTCAGACAATCGATAATAAAATCCTTATTCATTTTTATTATTGTGTTTATTTTCATAATGTTTAACTAAAGATGAAAAAAAGAACATATTGGAACCTAGAACTGACCCTGAAACCTGTAACAAGGTAGGTTCCAGGTTCCATGTTCCGATGTGTAGGTTACAGGTTTCAAAAAATGAGAAACTTGTACCCAAGGGTAGGTTCTAGATTTTAGGTGGAACCTGAAACCGTTTACCCCTACTTTTTCGAGAGCTATATCAAAGTCTCTTTTTAAGCTGTGATCTCGAGATTGACCGTGCTTCCACTAGGGAGCAAAGACTTGTAATCCAAAAGGAAAAGCAAAGGACTTAAAAATTGGATTCCCCACTTCCAAATAACTCTTGGAAGAATAAAAAATCGATTTGAAAGGGTATAACTATTTTATGAAAAATGAATAATTTGAAAATATTTTCTAAAGGAATGCAGTCAACTTAGGTGCCCTTATTGGAGAGACCACTTTTGGTAGCCCTTGTAGGTGAAAATACTTATGGAGGAGAATTGGTCGGTAAAGTCGATCTCAACTTCGCTTCACCGTAAGCCCATGACTTTCCAATACCCCAAGTTGAGGTTAAGGGCTTTTTGGACATTTTGCCCAGCTTTTATACAATGTAAAGATCTTGTGAATTGGACACCATATTTGCCGGACACCTCAAGCCTATCCATGTCTTATCAAGTGGAGTCATTGTGCGCCTCACTTTCTTGAACTTCTCTCGTTTTGAAGTCGCTCGAGATGTTATTTGTGTTTGTAGGTTCATGGGCTGATCACTTCTGATATTGTCTACAACTAGGGTAGTCAAAATAAGTCACAAATTCCTACTTTAACTCATATTTATTGAAATGGGTTATATGTGGATCATCTCAAATTCGAAAAATAGGTCATAATGTGTCCTAAAATGAGAAGCCCAAAACAAATGGATTTCAAGTGGATCTCTTATGAACTCGCTTTCAACACGGTCTCACTAAATTCTCTTTCTCTCCCTCTTTGATTCCGTGGATTCGACTCACTTGAGCTTCTGCTTGCTCTTTGATCCCAATTGATCGGGTTCCCGAGCGCCGAGCGCCCATCGCCGATGACCAATCAAACAATTCCGAGATTGGTTCTATTACGCTCCACTAAAAGTACAAAATTCAGCAGAGCCACAACCGAATAGTCATCTATTTAGGTTTCAAACACAATGAAAAGCTCGAGAAATTGAGTAAAAAGTTTCACATTCTAGCACCTCTTGCTTCGACCTGAACGCCCCTGCGATGTCGCTTCGATCCGATCTCAAAACGTTTTTGACAAATAGGGAAAAGGGGATGGCTCGATTTTTCCTCGTTCAAGGCAAAACATAAAGCCCTAGAATTTGGTCAACAAGTCAACCAGGCACGTTTTCTACTCGATCAACTGGGCTTTTCAGATGGAGCATTAGGGCCCATGTTAAGTATAATGTTCTGAATTTTTTTTTTAATCCCCCAAAATTTTTTGACTAGTTGTTAATTTAATTACGTATTTAAATTTTCTTTGGATAAACATCCCCTTTTTACTAAAAATCTTCTCCCTCTTACACCACCACCAGGCCACCACCGCCTTCCCATCCCCACCACGTATCTATGGCTCGGAGATTTGCTAAAAATGGATCTCTGATCGGTGTAACTTGTTTAAATTATATCACATGATATTAGGCCAAAACGGGTTAGATCGACCTGACTTGAGTAACCCCTCCCTTTCCTTCAAGAAAAAGAAAAAGAAAAGAAAAGAAAAGAAATTTCTTCAATTCCCAAGATACCAGAGAGCCATCATTAGAGACATTTATGTAAAAAACAAAAACTTCTGAATTTATTATTATAATCTTAAATGATGATCTTAACTATGAAACTTGAGATTCTAACTTAAGAAATAACATACTTTCTATATGGAAAGATTGTACACTAATATTGGATTAGACTGACTACCACTTTCTATTTCTTTTTTCGGCCACCTGTTTAATATTAGCTGTCTATAAAAGCTTGCACTTCATCGACCTTCGAGAAAATACTGTAGAAAGGTTTGCCCGTATGTTTATAGTCTTAAAATTTTAAGGGTGGTTGTCATACTTTATAAAGAAATAATTTCTTCTATAAAAATAAAAAATAAAAAAACATGGCAGCATAGCAGTATCTCTTATAATGTCCAGAAAGCACTTTTGTTATGTTTTGATAAACTTTATAACCCAATTTACGTAATTGGATTATAAATTATATTCATAACAAATCCTTCTATCATACATGTATTATACAGAAAATTTCTTTGGACCAATAAATGCCCATTGGCATCCGATATGTTTACTCTAGATCCATCCCTGCTGGCTGCAACTTTGCGCATGCGCACGAGAAAGAGAGAGAATTAGATATATGATTTTTTGGGCTCTATGGTGTATTTTGTATAAAATGAGGGGGTTATCTCAATCCATTTAGGGTAGCGCGACATGCCCCGTTACCCCTAATTGCCGAGGATCTCCATCAGTCCTATCTGAAGATGACTTTTTGAAAGATAGGTACATTGAATTTAGTTTAGTTTTCATTGTTGTTTTGCAAAAGAGGAAGCTCTTGATCCTTGAATCCCGCAACTTTTCATCATTGCCCATGACAGGAGATAAGGCGACTTTGCATGATTAAGTACTTGTCTTATCACATCATACGGCATCTACCCGTAGAGTGACCATATATATTGATAATATCTTTCATGTTAGTGCAAATCTAAAGGAGATGACTGCATTTTCCCATTAGATTTTCAATATGGAAATGATGGTCATGTGCCACTTTCTTTTGGCCAAAAGATAGTCACGTTCTATTCGTGCGTTATCAACTAGCAAGTATAATAATCGGTCATGCAAACCCTAAAGCATGATCCAAACTTCAATGCAATATTTCAAATGTTTATAATTCGATAATTGAGTTTCAACATTTTGTGCATCATTCTCACTATCCGTGCACATAAATATAATAATACAATGGAAAAGGGAAAAAGAAGGTAATTGAGCTCGATCATCATTAATCAGATTAGGTTAGACGACAAACAACAAACCTGACGTGAGCAAAATGATTAGTGGCCATACAAATCAGATTTTAAAGTTGGGTTCAGCTTTTAAGTACTATTGAACAAAAGCGCGCTTCGCACTCTGCATTGACTCTTTTTGCAAAAGGAAACCCTAGAGATCGTGCCATCAGTGGTGACGGCATCTTGCTAATCCAACCCGTGACTGGCACTTAACAAAAGACTATTCGAGCTCTGCACTTTCTCCTTCTTCTTATAATTATTCTATGATTGGAGACCCTTTGGTGCTCTCCTCTGTCTTTTATTTAACGAAAATATTTAAAGAAAATGGGGTTTATATTAAACTCGACGTAGATCATCAACATGACATTAGAAAAATCTAAGCGTGCATGAACACGAATTGCCCCTGACGTATGTTTCTGGATCGACCCCACTAGAAACAGCAATTTATTCGATGAGATGCGAGGACTATCTTCCCAAATGTCTTTGGATGAGTTTATTGAATATCGTTTGTTTATTCGGGTGAATAATCTTGGCATGTTCCTTTAGTATTAAATCAGTGTATCCCTATTTACCCTCTTGATTATTTTCTTTTATCACGATCAGAGCTAATCAATTCACCCCTGGCATGAACCGAGTCCCCCGGTTTCATTGAAGATTTGAGATGAAAATCTTATTGATTTCTTCTATCTTTTTGATCATCGACTAAGAAAAGGAAATCATGATTGATTTGAATTAATGACTTTAACAAAAGAAATGAAGGAAATCTAAAAAGGATTGAGCCAAGATTTTTGTGGGACCTCACTCCCTGTAGCTGTCTCAAATTTCCTTTATTCGGTTCGAGATCTTTCTAGCGAAAAAACATAGCACAATTAGATAAAGATCAATACAGGAAACCTGCAGCTAAGAAAAAGTATATCAGCATTATTTTAGTCGGCAAAGTTTCATAAGCCTGTGAGGAAAAAAAAAACGTATTCTAATCTTAAATTTTCTGTATAAAATGCAATCAAGTCTTAGTTTGAATTTCATGATTTTATGCAAATAGACTGAATCATGGGCTTTTGAGTAAATGATGCGACTGACTCTTTTGAAAAAACATTAGAGAACTTGTAAGCGAAGTACTCTACCTATTGATTCAATCAAGTCCTCTTTTTTTAAAAATAAAATAGAGTTAAACCCTTTCGATGAACCGCACTTAAAATTATCTCAATGACCCTAAAAAATTGCTTATACGAAAGCCTTAAATTGCCCACGTTTCTATACTAGAGAGTTCTCGTTCTGGGTCGTTGTCAGATGTGAACTTACAATCGAAGAAAGGGACGGACAGGGGTAAGGGATCCGTCCATACCTTAAACACCTCCACACTTCAGTGTGATTTTTATTGGTATGTGCCTTCTAGAATGTCTGGTCAACTTATCGACTAAAAAGCAGCCGCCCTAACTTTAAACATGTGGTATGTGTCGCTTCTAGCGGTCGCTCTTGCTTTTGAGCGAAAGCTTTAGCTATTCCCAAATAGCCAACAGGGGATGGCTCTCTCTCTCTCTCTCTCTCTCTCTCTCTTACATTTTTTTTTATGACCCGAGGTCCAGTTACTTGAAATCACGATGTAATCCCTCTCTGAACTGATTAACTTCAGGTGTCTTTTTCTACTTCTAATTCGATGAAATATTCTCCAAACTATATTCTAATGGCGTGATGTTCACCGATCAGACACTTGGTTGGAGGTAATTTTTTTTCAACTAGGAATGAAAGAAAACGAAACTCTAGATGAAATCCGATCGATTGATATGGCACTATACGTCATGTTTTGCTCATTTATCAGCATGAATTAACATGTTATCGTCATAATTCAGGCATAGGATTTGTCATATAAAATAAACGATGTCAACGTGAATATTTTCACAATATGACACGCATTTTTACAAAGAGAGGAAACACTCCATTGTGTTGTTGTAAGAAAATATAATTGTGAAAAGACCATCAATACCCATAAATTGTTTTGAAACAACTCAAGAATATATGAGGAACATGTTTCGAGTCATGTTCAGGATTACTAACCCTAACTTTAGGAATGATCAGTCATAACCATTGTGCTTTGTTTCAACAACAAAAGTAATCGCTATATTATTTGCAACAAAAACTCAATTATTTCCATCATATTTCTCTGAAATCTTATGAAACTATTAAATTAAGACCAACGATTAAATGGTGATTCTTATAATCGTAAGTTTGCGCAATCCGAAAAGCAATCCCATTATGATAGATTCCTTTGCGTTCAACAATTGCTTCCTCCTTTTCAGTTCATATCCAAATTGAAGGACCGAAGACTACTTTCAGGAAAACGTAAATAGCTTTTAAATATGCTAACCATAACTTTCGCTTTGTATATAAATAATGGTCGTGACGGAAGCATGCCCTTTTCTAAGATTCATATCTTATTGCACATTATTACCCGAAATATAGTACTATATGTGTCTGAACACAACTCGTCGCTGTTGTGGCCCCGCCATGCTCTCACATTCAACATCAACTACTCCATTATTAAAACCTAAAGTTGCCATCATATCTCTACCTAAAATCCAAAGGTGATCAGTCAAGCAAAGAAAAAAAGTGGCAATGGCGGTGAAGTGCAACTTTTGCCATGTCCAGAAAGTGATGGACTCGCTTTTTAGCTCGCCACTTATTATAAACCCTAAGTTTTCCTGATGGTACGTATTTGGCATGTAATCTATCATATTGGAAGCGTTGTTCGTTTAAATTCCGGAATAAGATCGAAAGATTCCCCTGCCTAAAAGTATGAAATATCTTAAAAAAACAAAAATGGACGGTCGATATGCCTTTCACCATAGTCGCTGCACATACATTATTTTATCGAATGATGCAGTATATTTTTATTAACCTTTGAACACGACTTGTTTGTTAAATAGCTAGACATAATGTGATGCGTTGCTTAATATGTTGATTCAATATAATAAGACATTTAGCATTGCTCGCTAATAGATTAAACCTTTTGTACGAAGGTCAATTCAATCTAAGCATTTTAATTGTGCCAATTTAGTTCAAAACCTTTCAATTGAGCCAATCTAATCCTAAATCTTTTGACAATTTATTAATTTAGTTTTAAATCTTTTGACGATTTGTCGATATAGTCATTCCAACCAAATATCCAAGTAATAGGCTTAGGGCTTATTTGGTAACACTTCCGGGAACAATTGATTTCGTTCTTTTATTCTCGGAAACATATTTGGAACAGAAATCCGTTTGGTAAATTTTTTGTTCCTGAGAATAGATTTGAATTAAAATCGAGAATAAAAAAAAAAGTTGCTTCTCACTCTCGAGAACAATTTTGAGAATCAATTTTTGCCTCTCTTTTCCCTCTTTTATTTTTTTCCCTTCCCTTTCTTCCTCTTCCTCCTCCCAACCCACTGCCACCCCATCGTTGCCCTTGGGTTGCCGCCGGCGAGCGGCTGGGCGAGGTTCAGCGAGCTCACTGGAGCCTCGTCAAGCTAGGGTGAAGTCAAGCAAGCTCGCTTGGCCACTGGCGAGGCTTGAGTTCGCCTAGGCGGCGCAAAGCTGAACCTTGCTGGTGGCCTGGCAAGGCTCTGGTGAGCTCGCTAGACCTCGCCCAGCCGCTTGTCGGCTACCACTAGTGGTAGTGGCCAAGGGGAAGACGGAGAGAAAAGAGAAAAAGAAAAAAAAGAAAAGAAAATTATAACAAAAAGTATTAAAAATTAAAATAATAAAAAAATCAAAAACTCTTACCAAACACATTTCTATTTTCGGAATAAAAATTTTAAACAGTTTATCAAACATTTTAAATACTTAGAAATTATTTTTGAGAGTAAAATAAAAAAAATCATTTTTGATCAAAAATTGTTCCCAAAAATAGAATCGATACCAAATAGGCCCTTAGTACTAAATTGACAAATCTTTTAAAGGTGGGTAAAGTGTCAAAATAGTTCTAAACATGTTGTATTTGTACCAATTTAGTCTTAAAATTTTTAATGGTATCAATTAAATCCTAAAATTTTGAGTTACTGCCGATTCAGCCATAAACCTTTTAATAGCACCATTAGTCCTAAACATTTTGAACTAGTGCCAATTCAGTTTTAAAACTTTTGATTTGGTGCCAAGTCAATCCTTTTGGCTAAGTTTGGCTAAATTCTAAATTAGCACCAAGTCAAAAAGTTTAGAACTAAATTGGCATTAGTTTAAAAAGTTTAGGACTAAATTGGTATCACCAAAAGATTTATAATTGAATTGGTATCAAATTAAAAGGTTTATGACTAAATTAGCATTAAGTCAAAAGGTTTAGGACTAAATTGACATCATTAAAAGGTTTTATGACTAAATTAGTATCAATACAATAGGTTTAGAACTTTTCTGACAAAATTAATGCAAACAAAGTTTAAGATTAAATTGACAAAAAATTAAAAGGTTTATGACTAAATTGACATAATTGAAAGGTTTACAACTAAATTAGTTGCCATATATTAGGTTTAGGACTTTTTGCAATTATCTTCCAAAGAGGATGGATATTATCTAGAATCTCCGAAACAAGCTCAAGTTTGGGCTAGGGTTTCCAACGCACAAAGAAAAGAAAAGGCAAAGAAGCAAAGTGTCATCCTTCCTTTATATCAGATCTATTTATACGAGTTGGATGGTTATTTGAGTCTTCAATTGGTTGATTCGCTCGATCCAAGTTGCGACTGATCGATCTAATTAACTTCGATATGTAAAGTTCATACGCCTCATGTTATGTAGCGGTTCAACTTTTGTGGATATGTAAAGTCCATACGCATCATGTTATGCAGCGGTTCAACTTTTGTGGATATAGACGAGTGCTGGAACGAGCACTTTGGCCGACAGTCGCGCGCACTCGGTGGAACAATCATGAGGGGATGAATGCTTTGATTCGTCATACGGTCTGGTTGGAGCGACGGTGAGGGGAAGAGCATAAAGAACTGCGAACCACTTACTAAATATTCAATGAACCAATCACTACTAATATTTCCTTACAAGTAATGACCCCAGTTTTGACCAATACCCCAAGTTTGTCCAAAGTTAGTCATCACTTAAGACCCACGAATACCCTCTGCTCTAGTAGCGAGAGAGAGAAAGAGAGAGAGAGAGAGAGAGAGAAAGAGAGAGAGAGAGTCCTTCTTCTTCAGTAGTTTAGCTGAGTTTATTAAGCTATAGCTCTTAAATTACGTGATTAATGATGGGATTTGTTCCGGCGTAGCATTAGCAGTCACGTCGTGGCATGGCCATGCTGCTGGTGCAGCTGTTGCTGCAAGAGCAGGACCTGGCATATTTCTGATAGCTTCTGCCGGAGCTTAACGTGCTCCGACTGCATCTGGTCGTTATCGATCTGGAGGCGCTGGACGTAGCACAACAGCAGACGCAGCCGGTTCATGAGGTCCCGGTTCTCGACCCTCAGCCGGTTCACCTGGTTCCGCAGGTTCTCCAGGTGCTTTTGTTTTCTCATGCGGGACCGCCTGGCCGACTCCCGGTTTGATATCATGCGTCTCCGCTTACGCTCATCCACCACGGGCGAGGCCCGGTTTTGGTCGCTCGAGGTCAAAGAGGAATTCGAGTTTGAATGGTTGTCTTGGTTAGGGTTCGAGCCATCGGAACCGGAGCTCGAATCAAGGGGTCTTGGGGGTGTTTGGACGGCCGGAAAGAGTTCCGGGCAGTCCCACGTGGGAAACCCGTTTCCAAAGGACAGAAACGGGTTGTCGAGGATGGGGTCGGACTGCAGCATGGCCGGAAAAGTGGACATCATGGCCGGAAAACTTATTATAGACGGTGGAGGGAGGAGAGGAGGAGAAAAGGGAAGAATTGCAGCATAGGGCGGTCGTATTTATGGGCAGAAAAGGCAGGGAGTGGGGTCCGGTTATGAACTTGCTGGCGTAAAGTGTTTTGTCGGAGACATAAAGTTAGGAAGAAATAAAATTGGTCTAGGGCAATGGTCTTGTTGATTATAAAAAAAAAAAAAACTTTTTATATATCGAAATCGACTCATTTTTATTGAGTATGGCAGTCCTTTCATTCCGATCATATCTGGTAATTATAAATGCATACAAATTCGTTACTCTACGACGGAGGCCTCAACAATTTGTTGATGGCGGAATCAAACTTGAGACTTCTCGTTCTTTAAGAAAAAAATCCAATCGCTCCAAACACTACACCAACTCATCAGGAATTAACAATATAAATATATATTGTGTATGAATTTGTTGTTCAACAATATTAATGACTAATAGAACTTGGTTACCCCATAGAATTCTTTGTTACATATGATTATACGGCGTGTCACATCTTATGCTTTCTAAATTTTAGCTATTTGAATGATATAACCATATAGTAAAGCTGAGAGACAATGACACAAATGGTTCTTAAACTTTGGCCTAATATGCACTATGATCCCTGAATTTTTAAATTGTTTAATGTAGTCCATAAACTTTAGTTCAATTTGCACAATGGTCCTTGAACTTTTGATTTGTTCAATGTGGTCCCTAAACTATTGATACATATTCAATGTAGTCCATATTTCTTGTTGTCATTCTATTAATTTATGATTATTGATAATGTTGAACATTTTCGTATAATTCAGTGACTAAATTAAACATATATCAAAAGTTCAGAGATCAATTTGAATAAATTAAAAGTTCAAGGATTACATCGTACGTTAGGCTAAGATTCAAATACTACATTAAACAAATTAGAAATTCAAGGGATGCATTATATATTGCATCAAAGTTTAAGGATCATTTGTATCATTTCCTGTAAAGCTAACTTAAAGCCAGTAGAGTAGACACTGAATTTTCCCCCCAGTAATCAGCTTGCTATAATACATCAAGATTAAAGTAGTGAATTGTTATTCCTAATTGTTAGCTTAGTCAGAAGAATAAAAAGAGTTTTAAAGATATTTTCGAAACATTATTTCGGTATATATCCAAATCAATCACGCGTCTTGGAAAGTGTCAGGAAATGAGAAATGCAAAAGAAGAAAAAATCAGCATATTTGAGGCATGATGAGTAATTTGAATACGTTAAAATCGTGTTCTAATTTATAATATATATATTATAAAGTAATAATTTAGGGTCACTTACAGATCTTTCCTCTCGGTTGCGTAGAAACTTGCTAAGCTCAGTTCCTGGCCACATCTGGAAAAAGCAACTTTTTCATGAAGGCCCACTTTAATTCATTGAGCAAATAAAATTATTTCATGATGATGATTATCTAAATTGGACTTGAGTAGATTTTAAACTACTTCATTTAAGTCTCATGTGGATCTTAACATCCTTTAGACATAAAACATCTAGAGGATATTCCTTTCTCCTGAGGAAGACAAAGATACAAGGAGAAATTAGGGGACTGAAATAGCACGCACTGGCATATTTAAAAAATGATACAATCATACCAGCCTGTCAATGGTGTATTTGTTGGATAGGTAGAGTGGTCCCTAATGGTTCGGACTTCCTTCTTGGGGGGAGGAACTTGGAAACAGCCGAAGATCCAAAGAGTACCCCCATTTCCTGGAAAAAGCAACTTCTTAGGTCATGAAGGCCCACTTTAAATGATTGAGCAAATTAATTGTCATGTGACAATGATTATCTAAATTACATTAAATGATTTCTATTACGTAAGTAATTTAGTGTGAGTGAACAGGATTACTCAACTAGCGACTTTCCTATTAGCTAAATGTGGATTTGTTTCGTCTGTTTTTTTATGGAAAATTCCCATATTAATTCTTTTAACCAAAACGAAATGATCATTTTAGTTTTGAAGCGTTGTGAAAGAAACTTACATGACTGGAAAATTACCTTTAATGTCCATATATGGGTTTATAAAGATTAGAGGTGTATATTGGTGAATATTATACCTCATATGTAAAAGAAATAAAATAAAAGCATAAAAATCCAATCCAAAGTATTGAATTGTCTTAGATGCTTCCTTCCATGGATGAGAGAAGTTTGGTCTCACGGTTGAGTAATTCGAGCTGATTTTGGGATGGGATGGGATCCCTATGAAAAAATAAAAGCCGTCAATAATGGGAGAGACAACTCGCCAGAATCATTTAAATGGATGATTTTGATAAGTTTTGACACTGATTATTCATAAAGTTGTGACACTAAATTGATCAATAATAGAATTATTGCTCTAATATTTTTAAAATTAAAAAATACCTCATCATGAGATAAAATCAACAATCACAAAGAAAACGTTATAATTTTGCCATTATTTTTCTCAGTTTTGTTGGACTCAAAAGCAAAATTATGGAGCAAACATTCTCTCATAAATATTTCGTTTAAAATCACAAAAATCAATAAATTTTCCTGAAGGAAAAGGAGGGCAGTATTTCAAATACTCTTCACCCTCCGAAGTTTCCATTATTTCTTCTCTGACCTTGCTCTGTTTTGAGATTGGATAAGAGAGCTTAGAGCCGTGTGGAAATGGACTACTTCTCTTTGCTCAACTACAAGGACCAATGCTAGTCAACGTTTGGAAAGCAATTTGACCTCAATTTCTCAATTTTGTGAAAAATTGATGCATTTAATGAAGTTGTATGGTACATAAATTACACGCTATGTAATTTTCAAATGTTTAATGCCAAAACTTTAAGAACGATTACCTTAATGTCAAAATTATATGAATGACCAAATAATTAGTACTGAAACCTTTTAAAGCATCTATTTAAGCAATTCTGATGAGCCACATTAGATTTTTCGATGAAATCACTTAAGTGATCATTTTTCAAAGTTTACGATAATTAAATAATTGTTTGAAAAGTTTTGACACCAGAATAGACCCCGTATAACAGTTTATGGAAATGATGCTATCTTTGACCCATGCCTTGAAAAAGAAAGGTTTGGTCTTTCATTAATATTTCGTTTGTTTCGTGAAAAATATTTTTTTTTCACATTCCAATGATTGAATCTCTTAGAAAAAAGAATTAATGGAAAATGTTTTCCCAGTCAACAAAAAAAATGCTTAAATTAAGGAAAATGGTTTCTTCTTTAAAAAATCAGAAATCATTTTTAAAAATAAGACTAGCAATCGGCACTTGAACAAAAAGCTTCATGCTTGGACATTGGAACTCCAACACTTATTCTCGGGTTCCTAGTGATTGGGCCCGAGTTCATCGAGGCTAGCCCCATGACCTCGGTGCTTGTGCTCGAGTGCTTGGCTCCCATGCCTAAGTTGGGGACCACGGTGCCCATGCTTGGGTCTTCGCACTCACGCTTGGGTCTATCTAGGCTGAGCTTGGGACCTCGTGCTAGTGTCGGGTCCATTGAGGTTGGCCCAAGGCTCTAGTTCCTCTACTTGCTACCTTGACATCGGGGTCTTGGTCCACAAAAATTGAGTGTGGCACATCAATACTCATGCCTTGATCCCTAGGACTTAGGTTTGTGTTCCTCACACTTGAGATTGGGTCCATCGAGGTTGAGGCCAAGGACCCTAGTGCTTAGCCTAGGATATGGGTATGGGCACTTGGTCTTTAGGCCCGGCCTTTTGATACTCAGGTTAGGGCGTTAGGAAGCCATGCCTGGGCATCGGGTTCTCAATTTTGGCTTCGTAGACTCGAGATTGATGCCTATGGTTTTGCTTAGGAGCTAGGTGCTTGTACTCGGCAACTAGGTCAAGGTCCATTGAGGTCGGACTTGGGATCTCAATGATTGTTTGTGGTTCTCTAGTTACTCGTGCGCAAGTCACTAGTGCACAAATAGTGTATTTGTACTTAGGAAAATCAAATTAGATTTTTCTTTTCAAATGACAGAAGAATATTTTCTCGTCCTTTTCAAATTTGAACTAAATACTGGAAATATTATTATTTTCCTAAAAAAATGAGTTAATGAAAGATTCTTTTCAAAAATATAATATTTTTCCTGAAATAAACTCAGCCTATGCAAAATAATCTCTCCATAATAGGTCGATGGTAGGGGTGATCGGTTCCCGGTCCGGTCCGGTTCCAAGGTGGAACCGGGAACCGGACCGGGAGGACCGGTTCCCAAATTCTAGGACCGTGGACCGGACCGCCGATCCGAACCGGAACCGGACCAACCGATCGGTCCGGTCCGGTCCGGTCCAATGAAACCGGTAATTTTCTTTTTCGGTAAAAAAATTGTTAATATTATAGTACATTCTCAAAGACAA
Source organism: Corymbia calophylla (assembly GCA_014182845.1). Lineage (NCBI taxonomy): Eukaryota > Viridiplantae > Streptophyta > Magnoliopsida > Myrtales > Myrtaceae > Corymbia > Corymbia calophylla. The sequence goes on along the minus strand of CM024700.1, from coordinate 19,909,002 downwards.
TCCATTTCGTTTATACACCACTTTATTGATTTGTCCTTTTAATTTGTATATAATTGTATTTTCCTAAGATTTTGAATAATTTTCTTCTTCTTTTTTTGAATTCTTGAGAAACTTTAAAATATTTATATTAAAAATTATCGGTCCGGTCCGGTCGGTCCGGTTCCCACCTTGGAACCGGGAACCGGACCGACTAGTCACCGGTTCCAAAAATGGGAACCGGGAACCGGACCGCCGGCTACGGGAACCACCCAAAACCGGCCGATCCGGTCCGGTTTGGGCGGTTCCCGGGTTGGGCAGTTCCCGTTGCACACCCCTAGTCGATGGATTGTATAAAAAGTGAAAGTGCACTCGGCTTGGCTTTTTCAGGTCGTGGGTCGCTTTGCGTGGGGCATCCTCTTCGTCTCTCAGCTTTACAAAAAATAAAGAAAGGGAGAGATGGATTCATGGAAGATATACAATAAGTGGGTCCGCAACAAAAAGATTTTGTTTCATGCTTAGGCATGAAGCAATTAACCCTAGTTGGTGGATTATTCTGATGCCACGTGTCTGGACCCCAGCGGGGGCCTCCAACGTGGAGCCACGTGTACCGCTCGGCTCTGGCCAGCCGAGCCAATGGACGGTGGCTTATGTGGGTGGAGCACCCGAACCCTAATTGACTGGCAGATAGGAGATTAAAACTAATTAAGTTATTTAATTAATCGAATCAAACCTCGGGCTAAAACAGGAAGCAGAAGGCAACAGAAAGAGATCACATCACGCTTTCTTGATTTTTGATTATATTAAGGTAAAATGATGTGCTTAGGTGTCTTTTTCAGATTAAAGCGTCTCAAAGAGTTTGAGCACTGTACGTAAGTGATTATAGATAGAGCTACCTCAGATGAGTATTGAACAATGATGGCTCATGTTTCGCAAATCACAGTCTAGTTTTGAGGGGTTGCATCTTTTGTCCTGGGACTGGACATTGCTGTCACTTGCACAATGATGTTAATGTTTCTCCTTGACAAAATATCAAAAAGAAAAAAAAATGTATTTCTATGTATGTATCTCTCTCTAATAATTGACTTTGGTGACGGCATCCTACTATGTGGAAAATTGTAGTTAGTGAACTTTTTATAATAATAAAAAGGGTGAGGAGGAGTGACCAGCTCTAGCAACCCTGAAAGCACTAGGAAATTTCTGGTGTGAGTCATAAACATTTTACACCGCCCGTTATTTAATGATTTTATGGACCACAAAAATAAAGTACATAGGTAAAGAGATATGTGAGCATTGATGATTTGCATATCTAAATTTCGCAAAACTTAAATAGACAGATTTCAATATTGCACCCTAGATCAGTCATAATAAACTTTGTTGTATTTCATCAAACCTAATTGACTCACATGTTAGAAGATATTTCTCTGGTAGCTCGGAGCTTGTCTACTTTCGCTCGATTTTCCTTATCCCTTGCTTCGAGGCAAGGCTATAGTTTAGGACTCTGATTTATGCTTTTGTCACAAGCTGAATTTAAATCGATGCTTTCGAACGCAAAAAGCACCGTGATTGACTGATTGTGACTTTGATAAAAAAGAAGAGATATAAAGAGTCAGGAGTTGGCACCTAATTGCTTGCTTCCTAAGCAATGCTAGCTTTTTGCTCGTCTTTTTACTGTCGTGCGACTTTCACTCCTCTATGAGTTATCTTAGGCATGCTTCATCGTTCGAAAAACATAAGGAGAACCTCTATTACTTGTTCACCATCAAAGTTTCTTCCAAATGTCTAGTGATATTTCATATCATAAATGCAAAGTTAAAGGAAAGTTTAGGGATATGAATTTGGGGAAAATTATAAAATAAAATACCCTAAACCTATTGTACAAACGTCAATTCATATTTAAACATTTCAGTTTGGCTACTTTATTCTAAACTTATTTATAATTTGTCAATATAGTCATTTCGACTAATTTTGAACAAAAATAATTGAGTTGACGTCGATCGGATTACATATGACACGGTCGGTGTGACATGGACAACTTTTTGCATTTTTAAAAGAATTTTGAATTTTTCTATATTTATATGTTTATATTTATTTTCTTTTTTGTCTTCTTTTTTCTTTCTATGCAAGCCATAGTAGGAAAAAAGGAAAAAAATAATATTTAAATAATAAAAAAGCTTAAAAATTATAAGAAAATTGTCCATATTAACATTGGCATTGCCATATGGGCGGCTGGCATACAAGTGGCAAAATTGACTGCAAAGATTATATTAGCAAATTATCAAAAAGTTCATAACTAAATTAATCAAATTGAAAGGCTTAAAAATGAATCGACATCTATATAATAAATTTAGAACTTTTTTGATAATTATCTCTTAATTTGTTTTTCCATTATCCGGAAGTCAAAATCAAAGTAAAATTTAATTGGGAAATTTTTTTATGATTGGAACCTGGTGAGGTATTCTCTAGGTGCTTTGTGCAGTGAAAGTTCAAATCTCATAGAAGATTATCTTCTTGTAGCTTAGGTTAGATGTCATTGCGTTCACGGCCACACTTGACTAGACCCAGCAAAATGGGTCTTAATCTATATAAGTGTTTAATGGGCTTTTATATTAAGTAAATGGGTTAAAACATAATATGGATATTAAATGGGTCATAAACGGATTTATGATTTACTTAAACCCAATCTATGTCCATGACTCTCTCTACATATTTTCTCGCTCTCGCTACTTTCCCCTTAGTTTGAGTATGAGTTTTCGTATATTACATTAAATATGGAAGTATATTAACTATATTTGAATTGTATGAAAATGGGTGAAAACGTATTAAATTAGTTTATTTGAGCTAGATCATTTTTGACTTGACCCGACCCATCGGTTTGATGGGTTTTTGACATATCTCTTGCTTATATTTATGTGATATAGTTATAACATTTATTGCCATAATTTTCCAAACTTATTAATAAATAACCTTGTTCAAGGATTTGTTACGGTCATGCTTCATTGAGCATTGCTTTGTGTGGAAATAAACTTAAAATTGACAGTAGGATGTTTGGTTTTTCTATTAAACTAGAATGGCTTAGAGAATTTTGACTTACGGGCTCACAGTTGGCCACACCTAACATTAATTTCCAGTGGGCATAGTATCTGCTCATGCCCACACGACACGTGACAAGCCATCATTGGTCTGTGTCACCTGCAACGTAGGGCTCCCTATCGGCCATTGATTTTCTTTACTTTGATTCCACATGGGAGGATCTTGTACTGTCCCTAGCCCTCTCACTTAAAATATCCTTGACGTTTTTCCACGATGTTGCTAAACTCTTCCTGTCTCCTTCTGTCGAAGGACTAATACGTACATTTGAAATATGCTTGGGGAAAATTATAACCTAGGTTCATCGAATGGTAAAAAGAATTACGTACCAGAAAAGAATCTGTTATACAAAATGGTGAGTAAATCACTCTAAAAGCCAATCTGAATAAATGACCCATGACTTAAAAAAAATCAATAGCCTGAAAAGAACTCATTATATTTTCGAAGAAACATGAAAACAGATAATATGGATACCTGAAAGTGAAATTGACATGAATCTGAATACCAGAGAGATGAACTTGAGCGGCCGCATTAATGTTGTTGAGCTTGTGCCTGAGCTGGTTGGAGACCATCTGCTCCTTTGCAGCTATGTGAAGTATCTTCTTCCAGTTCCATGGGAGGTTTTTGAGGGGGTTTTGGTGTTTAATGTGCTTAATCCAGCTTAAAAATGCAGGGAAGAAGAGTTTCAGGTTAATGTGTATATATATACACCCCAGAACAACGTAAGAGTTCATATGGGCACCGGGGAGTTTTATTCATGGACTCCTAGAGCAACTGAGCAAAGTGCTAGAGAAGCATACGAAATGCAAGAGCAGGAAGCAAGCCAAAGCAAGAGCAAGTCAACGAGGCAAAAGGAAGTAGAACCGAAGGGGATTCAATAACCTCCCCTAACCCAACACGCCATGGTATTGGACATGGCGTTAGTGTTAGAAATCTTTAATGTGTCCGAGTATTTCCAAATGTTTGAGCATTACATTTTGTGCTCATTATATGTATTTTGCTAGGCATGGTCTCTTTTGCTAAATTAGGTCAAATTTCTTGCACCAGGAGAAATAACTAGAGATGTGTTCAAGTTCTTTGATTCACTAATTTTTATAATATTCTTATTTGCTAATTTTTTCCCATTCAATTTGTTTGTAGTTGGTTAGGATTTTTATTTTATTTTTAAGTATGGGTTTTTCCGAATTTAAGGGGGAAAAATACTAAGAATTGGAGCACGGGTTGGGTCTCAAGTTGGGTTGAGTATGGTATGGGTCATTAGAATTGCATTACATAAACATGAACTAATATGGATTAAATGGATCAATTTGGATAGAATCCATTTTCTACCCAACCAAAGCAGTCCCTATTTGACCCACTTCTTTTCTTTTTGGTTGAACATATTTTTATTGAATCAAAATGAGTTTAAACTGCAAAGACCACGGGCAGGGCATCAAGACAAAGCAAATCTCTCAGGTATTGGGAGGGTTGTGCTACCCAATTAGGAGGTAAAATATTCTGTCTTTGAGCTTTAATTAACCAGTCCACTACTCCGTTGGACTCTCTAAAACAGTGGGTTAGGGTTAAAGGAGTTGAGAGAGATCCTTTCAATCTTTTCACCATTCTTTCTCCACCATTCCTTGTTATCTTTCATCATTTCTTGGTCTTGTTTTTCGGCTGAGAACGTGAGCTCCACAAGAGGGCCAAGAGCGAGAGTTTGAGGGAGAGAGGGGTCGGCCTTGGTGAGCTCGAGACCCGAGCCGCAAGTGAGCTTAAGCGGAGTCCATCTGAGCTTTGTTTATCTTCCTTCTTTAGGGTAGGAATCTCATTTTTCTTAAGTGTCTTAATCTCATTTCATGTAGTCATCACCTACCAAGCGTAGGGAAAATTATCTAAAAAGTCCTAAACCTATTGCACTTTTTACCAATTTAGTCATAAACCTTTCAATTTTATCAATTTAGTCTTACATCTTTTCACCTCTTACCAATTGAGTCCATTCGCTCAATTTTGGCCAGAAATTGCTAATATGGATGGATCAGCGCTAATGTGACATTTTTAATAATATTTTATTTTTTAGTATTTTTTTTACTTTTTTTTTAGGCTTTAGATTTGGCCGCCAAGGGTGGCCAACCAACCCTCGCTAGTGAAAGCGAGGGTGCGCAAGCCCTCACCCAGAAACAACAAGGGTTGCAATGCCCTCGCTAGATCTAGGTTGGGTGAGGGCTTGGCAGCCCTCATAGGTCCTAGACGATGGCCTCGAGTGAGGTCATTGCCCTTGCTTGGAGTTAGTGAGGGCTACCAAGCCCTTGCCTAGCCAGATCTAGCAAGGGTGTCACGGCCCTCGTTGATTCTAGGCAAGGGCTTGCACGTCCTCGCTTTCATCAACAAGGGTCAATCAGCCCTTGCCTTGGTTGGCAAGGGTTGGCTAGATCCAAAACCCAAAAAAAGAGGCAAAAAATGTTTTAAAAAAAAAAGAAATAAAAATTTAAAATATTATTAAAAAATGCCACGTTAACGCCGATTCATCCAATGTTAGCAATTTCTAGTCAAAATTAGTTGGATTGACTCAATTGGCAAGAAGTGAAAATTTTATTACTAAATTGACAAAAACTGAAAAGATTTAGGGCTAAATTGACAAAATTAAAAGATTTATGATTGAATTGGTAAAAATGCAATAGGTTTATGACTTTTTTAGGACAATTTTTCTGCCGAGCACATAGTCATAGTTTTGAGCCAAGTATGTTGGTTTCTTGAGTCCCTCGCAGGCTGTGTAAACTTATCATCTTGGTCTACTTATTTGAAAGCTCAGATGTGAGTTTGATAATTTTGGTTTAATTTCTTTGGATCATATATATGTTCGTCCTTGAAGTCTTGCAGCTAAACCAGTCCCATTTTTTGCTTGAAATCGAACCCCCTTGGTCGCGTGGTTTGATGCTCACTAACGACAGGGAATCAACATAGGTTAATAATGGTTTCCCCACTTGATATGCTCACTAATGTCAGGATAATTACCAAAAAATGCTAATCATATTGTACGGATGCTAATTTAATACTAAATATTTTAGTTTAGTTAATTTAGTCCTAAACCTTTAAATAATTTTTAATGTAGTCATTTTGGCCAATTGTTGCCCTGAAATTATTGACATGGACAACTACTATCTTACATAACATAGTCAGCGCTGAGTTGAACAATTTGTATGATTTTTTAAAATTCTTAAACTTTTTATAATTGTTTTGATTTATTCCTTTTTTTTCTTTGTTTCTTTTCCTTTTTTTTTAGCATCTTGATGGTCGAAGAAAAGGAAAAAAAAATTAAAGAATTAATAGAAAACTTGGACTATTTACAAAAAAATACAAATTGTCCATGCCACACCGATTGTGTCACGAAGGACAGTGATTAATGATTGTTTACTAAAACTGATCGGAAGAACTACATTATAATATGGTCAAAAGTTTTTATAAGATTCTTTTGTGGGCCTTGATGATCCAATCCACTAGTTGATTTGCTTCTCTTTTACAATGGGCTATTTGAAATTGCTTATCGGCCCATTAATCTATTGCATTGGGTGATAAGTGGGGTCACCTCCCACAAGCACATATTGTGATGTTTAAGTGCACTTATTACTTTTAGATAGTCTGACTCCAAATTGAAGGAGTGTTCAGATCTCGCTTTAAAAAAAAGAACAAAGGGCTTCCAAATAAGCAAGGATTTCAATATGCTCAACTGAACTTGCTAGGACTTCCTTTGCGAAACCACCCACCACTCTTCCAACTTCATCTCTGCATAACCTCGTCAATGCTTCCCGCAGTCTGTCTGTCCATTAGTTAGGGATGGCAAAGTATCTTGACAAGAAGGGATCGCATTTCAAATGCAATGAGATGATCGGTGGGAGACGGGACTGAAATCCGAATAAGGAAAGATAACTGGCTGAGATATGGAGTCATCGGCGGCGAGGTAGCCCAGGATCAACCCCAACTAGTGGCAAACTTAATTTAAAAAGATGAATTCAGGTGAAAAGAACATATGATCGATGGGATATTTGATGAAAGAATTGTGAACGAAATCCTAGCTATTCCTATAAGCTCAACCAAGGAGAAAGAGAAGATGGTTTGTACATGCACAACCTTAGGCTCTTATTAAGTGAAAAGTGCTTACTATCACATAATGTCCACAAAAACAAAGCAGCAGGCAAAGCAGTATGCAGAAAAGGCAACATTCTCATATCAACTTCTCAGTTTACTTTGGTCCTTTGGTTTTTGTATGTGAGAGAAATCCCAAGGGCATCATTAATTAGAAAAAAAGATATGGAAAGCAAATATACTAATTATTTTTTCCTTTTTAGCTAGCAAATATACGGAAAAAACTTTGTACTCTCTTTAGACTAGAATGTTAAATAAAGATGAAATTAGTGGATTTATAGAACTAAAGAGATGATTCATTCAGGAAACTCTTAAACATGTTAGGTAAAATATAAGTGGATCTCAGGAGTCCTCAATTTTTGACAAGCGGTTAGACAAGCTGAGGATGCTTTCAAATGGGAAAATGATACAAATGGTTGCTAAATTTTGATCCAATGTGCAAGCTATCCTTGAATTTTTAATTTATTCAATATGATCTCCAAACTATTGGTAAATATTCAAGCTAGTCCCTAAATAATTTGAAAATATTTAATGTCATTCTTCCGTTAATTCAAGTTAACGAAATATATTGATATGGTTTTTAATTCGTCAAAGTTTGAATAGTGGACAATAAAAAAAAGTTACATGCGGAGTATCCAAGTAAGACATTCTTCTCAAATCATGATATCATAATCGAAGATATTTAAATTACGATGGATATGTAAGTGTCATAATTTTTTTTCTTTTTTAAAGTGAATGGATAAAAAGATAGAAATGTTGACTCATCATTTTTATAAATCCAACTTAGCTTACAATAATAGACGCCCTAAAAAAGTTTAATTTATCATTTGAGCAAATTGAATGGCAACATTTAACATTTATTGATAGTTCAAGGATTATATTAAATAAATTAAAATTTTAGAAAAAAATTGTTATTTAATCAAAGTTTAGTAATTATTTATATCGTTTCCCCATTTCAAATAGGAAAGCGGAGGACGATGTCCAGTAGGCAAGTGGTCCGATCCAGCTGAGTTCATGAGATGGCTTCTCGATACTTCGCCTGAGGGTCATAGAAATTCAGAGAGTTGCAGCATTATTCACCGGTGCATCCAGGCACACAAATTCTGCTTTGATTTAACGTTCGCTGTCAGTTTCCATTCAACTGTCACATCCATCGAGAAGGCAAGGTCTTTGTGGAGTTAGTTAATTCTAGTGTGAAGAAGTCAAGGGCTTCGGGTCTCGTGGATTGATTTTGCGACCATCAATCATAAAGACGCGGTAGAATAGACATTTTCTGCACAGGAAGTCAAGGTCTTTTGGGGTTTCGTGTGCGGTGGTTTTTGGGTCAGGAGGCATGGTGATGGATCGTGGGAAGTAACGGTTTTTTGCTACAGATATCTGACTCATCGCAAGGGAAAGGTCCTCGAACTTATAACGCAGCGCCAGAAATGGCAAATGAAAAAGGAAAATATGGTCCAGACGTTAAGAAGGTGATGTGTGAAAAGCTAGAAAGTGTTCATACACAACACATCACAAAGCTCCTCATCTTCAACCTCTCCCTGTCAAATGCTTGGAAGGCACTCGGTCCGAATTGATTTTAGAATGGAGGCAATAGGCCATACACGACACCCACCGCAAATTATAAGTGGTACAACCACAAAGTCTGAGCAAAAGACAGCGACTGGCCTTCATTTTCTCCCCTGTTTGATGATAGCCGATGAATGCATTACCATTTTCATGAGAGCAGTATTTGACCGTCGGCAGTTGGCAACCCCACCTCAAGGAAAGCCCAAGACTGTAGCAAGTAAAAATTCGCATTGCATCAAAGTCAACCACGTGGTTCCAATCATATGAAGCTATACATTTTTCCAGATTGATAACAACTGAACATTCACAATCAGCAGCAATCAATATGCAGGAAATTGGTGATCCTTGAAAATTGGCGTTCTGTGAATGGACTAAGAGAATGACAGAAATAGAGTAACCAAGCTTTTTATATATGCCTCATTGTTGATTATCAACCTCTAAAACAACCAGAAGAAATTATGGGTTCACCAAAATTAGAAATAATAGTGCCTCTTCTATCTTTATTTGCCCTTTTCACGGTGCTTTTGGTCATCATTCCACAAGGTCCAATTCCTACTTATGCCTCCACAATAGAAGCACAAGCCCTTCTCAAATGGAAATCCAGCCTTCAAAACCAAAACCAATCCAACTCTTCTCTATCTACATGGACTCTCCCTCCTCAAAATGCCCCCGACTCCAACACAACAGCGGCAAGCCCATGCAGTTGGTATGGCATCTCGTGTAACCTAGCCAGGAGCGTGATTGGAATCAATCTCACCAGTTCGAACATCAGAGGTACACTCAATGAGTTCCCATTCTCGTCTTTGCTATGTCTTACCTATATAGACATGCACGGAAATGAACTCCTTGGTGGTATTCCGCCTCAAGTCAGTGTTTTAATCAATCTCACATACCTAAAACTCTCCATCAATCGACTATCCGGGAAAATACCACAGGAGATTGGCAAGCTCATGAAGCTTGAGGTGCTTCACCTTTTCTCTAACGAGTTGTATGGTTCTATCCCTGATGAAATAGGTCAGTTGCATATGCTAAACGAGCTTGCCTTGTATTCAAACCAGCTGCATGGATCTCTTCCTTCTTCCTTGGGTAACTTGAGCAACCTCGCCAGACTATACATCTATAACAACTCATTTTCCGGTTTTATTCCTCCTGAAATGGGGAATTTGACAAATTTGAAGGAAATTTACATGCATATCAACTTCTTGACCGGGCCAATTCCTCCCACTTTTGGGAAATTGATGAAACTAACACAACTGCACATATTTGACAATGAAATTACTGGTTCCATCCCACCGCAGCTAGGGAACTTGAAACTTCTCCGCAGACTCAGCCTATTTGACAATAATCTTCCTGGTTCAATCACCTCAATATTAGGCAATTTGACTGACCTAGTCGTTTTATTCCTCCGCAAAAATCAATTTTCGGGACAGTGGCCAAAAGAAGGTTTCTCAAATACATCATTGTCAGTAATTGCTTTGACTAGCAACAAATTTGAAGGCCCACTTCCACTTCCATCACGCTCCACGTATTACTATTCGATCAGAAACAATAAAATAGAGGGGGAGATCTCTTCTTCAATATGCATCGCCTCCAACCTCTCATTCCTACTCTTGTCTAATAATAGCTTAACTGGTAGCCTACCCGAGTGCTTAACAAACGGTAACACTCGTTTATTGGTTTTGAACTTGAGAATGAATGGTCTTTCGGGCACAATCCCTGGAAGCTTTTTATTGGGAAGTAGCTTGAGAACTCTTGACTTGAGTCAAAATTAATTTGAAGGAACATTGCCACAGACCCTTGTCAATTGCAAAAACCTGGAAGTTCTAGATTTCAGCAACAATAAGATAGAGGATAATTTCCCGACATGGCTGGGAGCATTGCCAGAGCTAAAAGTTCTTATTCTGAGGTCCAACAAGTTCAAGGGTCGTTTGGATTTTCCAAGGGCAGCTCATCTCTTTCCCAAGTTGTGCATTTTGGACCTCTCAGACAACAACTTTGCTGGTCTTTTACCAGCCAATTTGATAGCTAAACTTCAGGGGATGATGAACTGACAAAACGGGCCAGAGCTGCAAGACAAATCATTGTACATGAGGCATACGTCTGGTATCATGACCTATTATGATTCCATGGATGTGATAATTAAAGGAAAGGAGATTCGATTGTCACATATCTTGACCATCCTCACAACCTTTGACTTATCGCTCAACTCTTTTGAAGGGAAAATCCCAAATGTTATTGGACATCTCCATTTTCTCATAGGACTTATCCTTTCCCACAACCATCTCATGGGGTCTATTCCTCCAACCGTCAGAAACTTGACTAATCTTGAATGGTTAGATCTATCTTCAAACAAGCTTAGTGGGAGCATTCCTAGAGAATTAGGAGAGTTGACATTCCTTGAGTATTTAAACCTCTCAGAAAACCAACTCACAGGTTGTATACCTCAAGACAAGCAACTGAGCACATTCACAAGTGACTCGTTTAATGGAAATCTAGGCCTATATGGAACCCCATTACAAAATGCATGCAATGATGATGCTCAATCTCCTCCGCCACCATCATCATTCTTTCAAGAGGATAGTACAAAAGAGTATGCGAGTTGGTGTGATAGCAAAGCAGTGGGGATAGGCTATGCGTGTGGAATCGTGAGTGGAATCTCCATAGCATACATTATATGGGAAACTAGAAGACCCAAATGGCTTGCGAGAAAAGTGAGAAGGATGGAGGCAAGAGGAGCCAAATGGATGAAGAAGCCGAAGCGAAAAGCGATCAAATTTCATGGAGGCCAATGAAGTTATTGGGAAGTGGTCCCTTCAAACTATTTGCAATGTAGATATACAACTTTTGTGGGATTGAAATGCAATTTCGCATATGAATGCTTGTTTTTATCATGTTATCATCTTCTTTTAAGTGCGATTTCTAAATTGGGTCAATTGACTAAATGTATGCAAGACATCTTTCAAAAACTTGCTTGGCATTATTTACCCTCTACATGTCCTTTTCTTGTTTAGTGTATGCTAGTCTTATATGCCCCTGCGAAAGGAAGAAAGATCAAGAGCTGTCGAAGCCATTTAGACCAGGTTTACATTACTGATAGTGCCATTGAACATATTTCCTTATGGATTACTAATTCTATCATTGTTCCAATCCGAATTTCTGTTGGAGGTCACTAGTGGATCGTTGACTTGAATCTATCTTACTGATTTGCAATAGGGGACAATGGTATTGAAGGTTGAAACCTCAAAGCATCTTCAAAGTTTAGATTCAAAGTTATTTTACTGCAAAATTCTAGGGTCCATAGGCCAAAAAACTGAAACTTTTCCTTCTGTAATTTTCTAATACCATTGGCAGAAAATTATGACAAAACTTGCTAATTTAACTTGTCGATAAACTGCAACCTCGTCATTCATTGATTTTTTCTTTTTCATTCAAGTAAGTTACCAACATTATGATGAGTTTACCATCTTCCCAAATAACATAGTAACTTCATTTAAATTCTACAAGTAAGATTAGGCGATTACTAACATTCAGTAAGTTATTAATTCCTTTTAAGTTTCAACTATACTAATGTATTCATTAATGTTAAACTAAATTTATGAGTTACTCACTTCTTTTTTATTCTACGATGACGCTTAGTAAATTGCTGTTTACAGGTATGGTTTACTAATCCAAAAAATCACTAGAAAGGTCTTAAACCTCTCTTTTTTACTAATTATGTCCTAAACATTTTGCATTTGTGTTAGTTTAGTCTATTCAGCTAATTTTGGTCGGAAATTTCCAGATGGACACCGGCCATCCTACATGGTGTGGCCGGCGCTAAAATAAACAATTTCTAACACAAAGAAATGAGCTGAAGCAGTCTCCATGACGGTCAGACGCCCATACTGCATGAAGAGATGATGCCTTGAGTTCTTTGAAGCGGTCTTGATCAATTTGAGTTGAGGCTTTGCCCAGATCTGGTGAGGGCTGTGACTCCCTCAATCAATCTGCGAGTTGCTCAAATCTAGGTGAGGCGGTGATGCCCAAATCAAGTGAGCACTTTGCCCTCACCCAATGCTGATGATGGTCGCCAACCTTTGCCTATGGCTAGCAAGAGTCGGTCGGCAACCCTAATGGGCCCTTAGCCGCCCAAAAAGAAGTAAAGAGAAGAAAACGGAAAATAGGAAACTAAAAACAAAAAGAAAAAAATTAAAAAATTAAAAAATTAGAAATATTATGAAAACATTATTAAAAATTGTCCACTTCGGCATTGGCCACGCGATGTAAGACGGCTGACGTCCATATTAATGATTTGTGATGAAAATTAATTGGATTGATTGAATTGGCATAAATTAAAAAAAGTTAAGGATTCAATTGGTAAAACAAATATTTATCACTAAATTGACACAATTGCAATAAGTTTAGTATTTTTTTTTGTAATTCTTCCTTTACTAATCAATAGATTTAAAATCATTTATGTGATTTTTTAATTATAAAAATGAAGGCCAATCACAATCTTTTCAATAGGTTTATACCCTCATTTTAATCGGTGACATAGCAAGAATAAGGGTGCATTTGGTTTAATTTTCCAAAGAACTTTTCCCTTGTGTTGGAAATATGGTCGAAGATCTCGAGACTGATTCCGATTGTAATTGATTTAGTCAATCGCTGATTAGTACAGTAAATAGGAAAATAGCGATGTATATATTTTATTTTCCTTTTTTACTTCTCCACTCTTACATTATAAATTCATTAATGTATTTGTAAACATATATACAAGAAAAACTATTTTCTCTCTTTCTTCCAATTGCTCTTCTGTCATGGTATCAGAGCAGTGTTCCTGAAATAGCTTCCGCAAACCCTCAGAATTGCCTTCGTTTTCTTTTTTGACCTTTTCTTTTGCAAGTCTTCATCCTGCAAAACAAGTCAGCAAATCGTTTAGGAATTCTGAGTTTTGATCATGGAAGAAAGTGGAAATAATCAACCGGCAGGTATTTCACTGGAAGAGGAACAACCTTCTGTTCAGGCTTCTGCTTTGAGCCAGCCCCTTGCTTCGGGCCAACCTCCTGCTTCGGTCCAGATTCCAGGCCCAACTGTTCAATGGGCCTCAACAGTTCCACCAATCCAGTGGTATCCAATGCAAGGCCAATGGATGACTGGGCCGGGACAACCATGGGCTCCGTATGGACAGCCCAATTATAGAGGGACTGACCCAAATGACGATCCGACCCAGACGAATCCGGGTTAAAGGCCCGGATCCACGCCAGGTCAGGGAACGGATCCTTACTCGGTCCTCCAACCCGGTTTCACGCCGCATTTTTTTCCGGTCACCGGCGGCGGCCGCCCTGAACTTGGAGACCCGCTTTACACTTCGCTGGCGGATGGACCGGAAGTTCGCCTGATCAGCCAACAACTTACCGAATCCGACAACTACGCTTCCTAGGCGCGAGATCTCCGGCGGGCTCTCGTCACAAAGGACAAGGAGGGCTTCATCGACGGCGTCGTTCCGATTCCGGCGGATGAGCGACTGCAGAGGCACTGGCGACGGTGCAATCAACTGGTCCGGACCTGGATCGGGAATTGCTTGTCATCGGAAGTCGCAGCCGGCCTTCCTCCGACGGAGGATTCGAAGATTTTCTAGGATAACATTCGAGAAATGTATGGGAAGTTAGATCGAGCCCGTTTATTCACACTAACTCAAACTTTATCAGATTTAAAATAGGGGAATCTTTTCGTGACCGCAATCTACAATCGACTCTCGGCTTTGTGGAATGAAATCGAAGCTGCCGAAGAAAAATTGGAAGGACCGGAGGCGACCCTTCGACAATACCGTGCTATAAAGGAGAGAGAAAAGGCGACCAGATTCTTGCTTACCCTCAACGAGACCTACTCGGCGTTCCGGTCTCAGATCTTGGCGATGGACCCTCGACCACCGCTCGGGCGAATCTTCCAGCTTGCTGTGTAGGAAGAAAACCAGCGAGTCGCCGCGGCGGAACAAGCCCAAATCGGAGAAGGGGTAAGTCTCGCGACGCTTTCCTCTGTCTTCGGCTCAACAGACACGGTGGCCGGAGCTAGTGGAGGCGTCGGAGCTGCTGGAGGGAAGAAGATCGTGGTTGCGGCAAGGAGAAAAAATGAAGACAACCCTAAGTCTTCAAAAATGGACGGCTGGGATCAAAGATCTGAATCGGACGGTTGGAACAAAAACCCTACATCCAACGGTCGAGGTAGAGGCGTTGGATCGGACGGTCTAGATTAGATCGCCGAGATGGATGGCTGGGATCTGGTGCGCAGATCTGACGGCCCACGGATGCCCATTTTTTCATCCGAATCAGACGGCCATCATCGTGCCACGTCAGCACCAATCTATAGGGCATCATACGGCTCACGACATGCCACGTCAGCAGGGAAGGTTAGTGGACCAAATTTCAAAAATAAATATTGCGAATATTGCAAACGTCCACACCATACAATCGATACATGTTGGAAATTACATGGGAGACCACATGATAAAAAAGGCAAGGAATCCACGCTTTATCGTTTTTTACGCATAGAAAAATGGGTGGAAGACCAAATCAGATGATCACCTAGGAACAATATGAAAATATTGTTCAAGCATTGAACCAACTTAGGACTAGTGATGAAGGTACAACAAGATTCTCAAGTACCATTTTATATGAAAAGAATTCACCTTCAGTTGATGCATGGATTATCGATACAGGTGCTAGTGACCACATAATATGTGATGATTATTTATTTTCTAATGTTCATGAAAACACACAATTCCCCGTTATGGTACGTCTTCCTAATGGGAACATTACTCATGTTACCAAAATCGGTACCGTACACCTTGGTCAGCACTTTATCCTAAAAAATGTCTTGTATATTCCAGAATTTGAGTTTAATCTCCTTTCTGTCTCGAGAGTATGTATGGACAATTCTTGCCGTGCCATATTCAATTCCAAAAGTTGTGTCTTTCAGGACCATTCGACTGGGAAAGTGATGGGCTTGGGTAATGAGGCACAAGGACTTTATTTCTAGATCAACTCCCCAAGAGATTTAGAGTTATTAAGTAAAGGCATTTCATGTAATGCAATTAGTGCAAATAAAAATCTCCTACTTCATCAACGGCTGGGCCACAGTGCGTGGTTTCCATATTCAAAATGTCCAGTCTGTCCTTTAGCTAAACAATCTCGAACACCATTTCCAATTAGCACATCTCGAGCAAAAAATCCTTTCTCCTTACTCCACATAGACATCTGGGGTCCCTATCATACCACACATCGAGATGGATCTCGATTTTTCCTTACCATCGTTGATGACTATACTCGTGCCACTTGGCTATATCTTATGCAGTCAAAGAGCCAAACATTCACTCACATATCAAATTTTATTTCCTTAATTAGGAATCAATTCGGAAAATCTGTACAATGAATTCGTATAGATAATGGTCCTAAATTCTTCACTTCTGAGTGCACAAAATTGTTATCCACTCTCGGAATAATCCATGAAAGTTCTTGCACTTACACTCCACAACAAAATGGAATTGTTGAGCGCAAGCATAGACATCTCTTAGAAGTAGCTCGGGCATTAAAATACCAAGCTTCTGTTCCTGAAAAATTTTGGGGAGATTGTGTGGTCACATCAGCCTATTTGATTAATCGCATGCCAACTCGAATTCTTAATGGCAAGTCCCCATTTGAAATGCTGTACAATAAACGGCCAGATAATGATCATCTTAGAGTATTTGGTTGTTTGTGTTATGCAACAAATATGGGTCCTCGGGATAAAATGAGTCCTCGTGCAACCAAATGTGTCTTCATGGGATATCCTCCTTTTCAAAAGGGATATTGAGTTATGGAAATTTCCACAGGGAATTTTTTTACAAGCATGGATGTCATATTTCATGAAGATGTATTTCCATTCGAAGAGATGCTGTCTTCATCACAAGAGGCTTCACTAGAAAACAATCAGATTTTTTTATCTGATGAAAATTTATCTGTGGCACCAGGAGTTCTTGTCACATCAGGACCACTTTTGACATCGAGCCAATTGATATCAGCACCAATGGAATCTTTATATCCCCAGGTAGAATCACCTACTTCATCTGAAGATTTTTTATCTTCTCCTTCAATGGATACATCAGGGATTGATTCTGCAACATCAGTAGTTCCTGATACAAGTGAACAGCCTCGACGTTCTGGGCGACAAACTCGTCCACCTATGTGGACAAAGGATTATATATGTTTTGATGCCAGTTCCTCAGGTACCCAGTATCCTATTTCTTCGTATGTTTCCTTTAACAAATTGTCGCCACAACATATGTGTTGTATTAGTCACATATCAGAGGAACATGAGCCATCTTCGTTCGCTGAAGTAGTAAAAGATCCCAGGTGGAGACATGCAATGGAAACAGAACTTACTGCGCTCATAGAAAATCATAGTTGGGATATTGTCCCTCTACCTCCAAATCGAAAACCGATTGGATGCAAATGGGTATACAAGATCAAGTTCAAGGCCGATGGTTCCATTGAGCGATATAAGGCTCGATTAGTGGCTAAAGGGTTTACCCAAAAGGAAGGCTTTGATTATCATGAGACATTTTCTCCAATAGCAAAGGAAGTCACTGTACGTTCCTTCTTATCTGTCGCTGCTATACAAAATTGGTCTCTGCATCAAATGGATGTGAACAATGCCTTTCTCCATGGTGACCTGGATGAAGAAATTTACATGGACCTACCTCAAGGACTTCGCAGACAGGGGGAGTATCGGGTATGTCATCTTCATAAGTCTTTGTATGGATTAAAGCAAGCATCAAGACAATGGTATGCTAAATTTACCACTACATTAACTGATGCTGGGTTTCAACATTCAAAGCATGATTATGCCTTGTTCACACGAAGCACAGGGGGTTCATCGATTTATTTGTTGATATATGTCGATGATATATTGGTTATGGGAAATAATGATTCTGACGTAGTAAGATTCAAAGAGTATTTGCATTTCAATTTTCACATCAAGGATTTGGGACCTCCCAAATATTTTCTCGGCATTGAGATTGCTCGATCTGATAAAGGAATCTCTCTTAGCCAGAGGAAATTTATCTTGGAAATCATTTCTGAAGCAGGTTTATCAGGTTGCAAACCGTCAGCCATTCCGATTGAACAGAATGCCAAATTAACGACATATGAGTATGATGTGAACTCCTCTTCACCTAGCAAGGATGCATTACTCAGAGATCCATCAGGATATCAGCGACTTGTTGGAAAGTTGATATATCTCACCATGACAAGGCCTGACATAAGTTATGCAGTGCAAATACTCAGCCAGTTCATATATATGCCAAAATAGTCACATATGGATGCAGCCTTGAAAGTCGTGAAATATTTGAAGGGATGTCCAGGACTTGGTATATTTTTGTCTCGTGACTGTAATATGAAGATGACAGCATTTTGTGATACAGATTATGCTACTTGCCCGATGACTAGAAGATCTGTTACTGGGTTTTGTATAAAATTGGGAAAATCATTGATTTCTTGGAAGACAAAGAAGCAGTCCACAGTATCGTTGTCATCAGCTGAGTCAGACTATCGAGCCATGGCGAAAACTACTTGCGAGATTGTCTGGATACGAGGATTACTCTTAGATCTCGGAATACAAGTCAATAGACCAAGTGAATTGTTCTGTGATAATGATGCTGCACTAAAATTGACAGCAAACCCAGTTTTTCATGAGAGAACAAAACACATAGAAGTTGACTGCCATTTCACTCTGGACAAAATCAAGGAAGGAGTATTGGTGACAAAGGGAATCGGAACAGTGGAACAACCTGCAGACATCTTTACTAAGTCATTATGCCAGAGACAGCACAAATATCTACTAAGCAAGCTAGGTGTTCTCGACATATATAAGCCACCAGCTTGAGGGGGAGTGTTGGAAATATGGTCGAAGATCTCGAGACTGATTCCGATTGTAATTGATTTAGTCAATCGTTGATTAGTACAGTAAATAGAAAAATAGCAATGTATATATTTTATTTTCCTTTTTTACTTCTCCACTCTTACATTATAAATTCATTAATGTATTTGTAAACATATATACAAGAAAAACTATTTTCTCTCTTTCTTCCAATTGCTCTTCTGTCACCTTGACTCAATGCTACTCTCACTTAGCATTTGCTTAAGAAATAAGAGGAAGAAGGCATCCATGTCTTAAGCCATTCCATCGACTAATAAGTTATATGTGAACATCATTGAAATCTTTGGTTTCTCACAGGGGACAAAAAGCTAAACAAATAGTTGAGATTTGTGTGGTTTGTGATAAAAGAGAGCATTTTAATTATAATTAATGTAAATTACAATTAGCCTAATCTTAAACATATACATCTAACACAAATGATGAAATATATTGTTCATTTTTATTCCCCTTCTATTAACATATGCCAATTGGGTGCCTTCGCATTTTCCTTTGGATCTTGAGCATTGAATACATCAACAAGGAACCAATGGCGAGGTTCATTTATATGAATGGCTAGATTCATCGTCTATATTATTATCGCTCATTTTAAACATTATTTACATTTATTTATGTGTGTATATATGTGTGTGATTCTCTTTATTTGTTTCATCAACTTCTCTAGTATAATTCGACATAATTGTTCTTTTTGTAATTTAGCAAATAAAACCAACTGCTTTTTGTCGTGACCTGCCCTCACCAAGGTTGGTATCGGGAGGGGGTGGCTTTTAGGGATATTTTATCGTGAGTTTGCACTTGAGGTCATGTCCACCGAAGGCGTCATTACCTTGCCTTTGATTTTTACTCATTGAGTTTGAAGTCTACATGAATGCGGGTTCTCCCAAACCCATACCCCATATGACAACGGAAAGATGTCGTGACTCACTTCCACACATATGGTACACCTTAAAAAGGAGATTGGATGTAAAAAGTGAATTTAGGAGTGCCGTTATCATGGCAACCTTCTCGAGGGCCCATCAACCAAAAGATAGCATCATTTCGTCATTTGGCTTCATCTCATTGAGTATGCTAAACCTAGATGAGTCTCATCGAGAACCATACTTTGCACGATGGATTCATTTTATTAATTGTATTGGAAAACCTAAACTATCATTCTAGGAGTTGTCACTAGCCTTGTTTTTGGGGTCTAGTTAGAAAACTTAATCGAGGGTCGAAAGTGGTTTCTCGATATCCACGCAATCATAGATTCTAAAGTTTGGGGACTTGGGTTATGTTATTATTTCTATTAATGCTCTTTCGATACTTAACAGTGGTTGTGACACTTAAGATGATCATGCATGTCTTTTTACTTTTTCGTGCAATTTGTAATTAACAAGTAATTATGCATGGATGGTTAGTTTCATGTCATTCTACTTCTACTTAAAAGAAAAAAAATGAAAGCAAACAATTGAAATTTAAAAGATCGTGTGGTAAGTAAACATACAAAGCAATCAAAGGAAAGCGGTAAATCTAAGTATGCAATCCTAAAGTAGAGATAAGGAAAGTAAAGCAAGGAAGTGCTCGTAACTCGTTGGGCGTTATATAATGCATAAAGAAAAACCCAAGACATACGTCGGGTATGAATGAATAATATAAAAGAAATGGGTCGGAAAGGATATCGACCATTCGCCGCTTACAAGAAACAAGGTCAGATTGGACATGAACCGTTTTTGTCTTCAGGATTGCCACCTCAGGGGACCGCCTTCTTGGATCTATTCTAATCTTAGTCTAATGCTCGGAATGGAAAAGGCAATTTATAACAAACACAACAATCAAGGCAATCACAACCAATCATATCAAGTAAAGAATCTAAGAGCACGAAATAAGGCAATTAGCAAAGAAAATTGATAGTGGCCTCGGAGTCGGCCTTTGTTTGTTCATGCAATGAGCCATACTAAGACTCCTACTTATTCATTTTAATGGCTTGTAGTGATTAGTCATCACTTGCGTTCACAAATGGTGGCTAACAATGACAAATCTCTAATTCGGGTTCTAAGTTTCACCCAAGGTATCCCATGAATACATGCATTGCACCTATGCATACATCTAAAAATCACATGCATAGCTTGGAAATAAACATGTAAATAAACATGTATGCAGGTCATTAGACCTTGGTTCTTAATCAATCAAACAAATTAGCGGGCCAATATTGGATCACTTAACTCATTCATCAAGCGCCCAACACAACCACATGCGACAAACAAGTAAGGCTAAAGTGTTAGAAAGATTTATATGATGCCCAAAAGTGGTTTTTGGATGGGTCCGGAAAAGATTTAGTGAAGATAAGAAATAGATGCATTGAGGCTATGAAGTGCATTTAATTGCCAAGGTTAATTCAGTTGCATCCTATACACTATTAATCGTGCTTCGTAGACATTTTAAATATGGTCCAAACCAAGATGAAGTTAATGTGAAGTCCAAAACACGTGAAAGCATACAATTAGACATCATATGAATGAAAATCAAGTCAATTTCAAGTGAGAAATCAAAATTCCAGAGTGCCTTATAACTTTGAGGGGTTATGTAAAATCATTGAACCACCTTTTTATTTTTCAAAAATTTTTGCGAGTGAAGTTCAGAATGTAAGGATCAAAATTTGTGATGATATCGAAAGTCAATTCATAATTCATAATTTCCTAAAAATGCTAGAACAAAGACAAGTCACAAAAGGAAAAACAAAGCATGGCAAAATAGAGCATACAAGAAGCAAGTAATTGAAGTAGGAACCATGGATGATTGGTCCTGAAAAATTTATGCTACATCAAACACTCAATAAGGAATAACTTCCATGAAGGAAGCTTCCTAAGATAAGCTACACACAAATTTATAAAAAACGAAAGAGCACAAAACAATACATCAGAAACGGAACAGGGTAGCAAAACATCAAAGTAAATCTTGTCCTAGTAAACGATGTTTAAAAATTCTCAAATTTAAGTATATTGTAGACAAACAAGTTGTGAATAGCTATAATTAAGGTTTTGACCTCAGAATGCTCACTGAAAAATTCATATAAAAATGGAAAATGATCAGATTTAGAATAGGCAAACAAGCATTTTGAATTTTATCACATGACAGATGACAGGACTAACTTCACAAAAATGGAAAAAAGGGATCAATTTACATGCAAATGATACAAAATTGGTGTCATTAAAAATCTTAGGATGTATTCTAAGACTTCTTAAGAGGTATCGAGTTCAATTAAGATCAATTATATGTTCAAATGATGACATTTGTAAAAGTGTGCAAATAAACAACAAACATGGCATAATATGATGCATGAAGAGAAAAGCTAGTTGAGCCACTTATATGATGCATGAAAATTATGACATTTAAGTATGATATAGGGCTAAATGTGATGAAAATTTTTGATAAAAACATTTGACCTAGATCAATGCATGAAAAATCATACAAATTCATGAATGTCAATAGGTACACTAACACCACCTAATGAGAGCATGCCAGAAATGAAGTCAACATGGTAGCAACTTTACAAGGTAAATTCATGGGGCAAACGACCATTAGTTGGCGTGAATTATGTCATTTCAAACTCGAAGAGTTTGTTAAAGTTGTGTAGAAAGATTCATGCATGAAATAAATCTATAAATAGCTCAAACGATGAGTTTTCTATAGGAATGCATATCAGTGAAAATTGCAGCAGAACATGGCATATAGGGTCACAAATTTCTATCACTAAATGGAATGAAAAAAATCTAGAATTTTTTATGCAATTAGACATGGATGAGAGGATCCTAAGTCATGAAGGGTCTCAAGTTCAATTCCGTTCACAAAAATCCACATGAAAATGGAAAATAGAACATGCCATCACATCAAAACATCATAATAGCTTTTGGAATTACTATTGAACAGACAATTAACATGTCAAACGATGTTCAATTAAGGCATGTCATATGTCATTGGATACATAATGAAGTTGCCTATGACTTTTATGAGACATTAAAATCAGAAAAATATGTTTACAAGCTCATTTTAGGACAAACATGCATCGAGCTCAGACAGGGCATAACAACTTAAGGTTGATTTAATGAGGATTCCTTGACTAAACCTTCTTCAAAAAAATTTGGAAAAAATATATGTTGTAGTCAAGGTCACTTTCATGAAGACACCAAAATCTGAATCTAAACACAAAATTCAGCGACAATTGGCAAACAGACAATACGCATAAAAGTTAGAATCAATATCAAAATCATATTAGTTTCCAGAATAGATCAACCAAATTTGAAGAGGATTTCAAGTATCAAACAATGTCCATTCAAGGCTCATAATATATTAAATCGAAGCTTATCGAACATAGATTGAATGTCTAAACAACTTGAAATAAGATTTTGAGATTTAGGACCTCAAATTAGCCATATCAGAAGCTATGTCCAAATCCTACGAATTTCCAGAACATGCTTCAAGCAAACAATCAACATCCAAGGCAATCATACATCGATGCAGCACTCATAATCATGTATTTTAAGCATGTAATAGATACTAAGCTTTGAATCCTGGTCTTGGTTGACTAGTTTGACCTTGCCTCATTGGATTTAAGTTCAAGGAGGTTACCTTTAGCGCTTAACTCGAACCGTGACCGATCAAGCTTAAACTAAGATCCCTGGACCACTGCGGCAACTATGATGCATTGAAGAAGCTTCGGCAAACCTGAAACATGCTGGAGGAGGTACGATTGGTGTCGGATTAGGTCCGGTTCACGCTTGAACCAGATCAGCTCAGTTTGAGATAGTTTTGGACCATAAAGAGAAGATTGGCCATTGGAGCTCCTCTGATGGCTATTTAGGCAAGCCTCGACCACCACAAGGTCGGGCACTCACCAAATGATGGGGATCAGATGGTCGGATGACCAAAGAAGGTTGTTGGATCACTGATCACAACTACGAAGATTGCTGGGTCACCAACCAACATGAGCGCCAGTCTCCAAGATTGATCGAGGGAGGCGGCCAAACGGGATGATCTGGGTGGCGGCAAGGGGGACTGCCACTTCAATGGGAAGGGAGAGGGAGTGGAGAATGTCGGTTGGGATGGAGTGTTGCCGGCGATTAGCCCGACGGAGGAGGGTGGTCAAGCGGCAGTATGAGGAGAGAAAGAGGATGGCGGGAAAAGAGAGAGGAAGAGATAGAATTTTAGAGAAAAAGATGCAGATTAGAGAGAGAAAAAAACTGCAAAAATGAGCCTCCCTTTGAAAAATTGGAGCGAAAATGGGCTTTATAGCCCATCTTAAGATCAAATCTTGGTCGTTAAATCGATCTGATGGCTAAAATTTGAGCTTAATTAATTTTCTTGCTCATTAAGCAATCCTAATTTAGAATGTGCACATTTAGATGATGAGGATTTGTTACGCCTTGACTTTTGAGACGCGACAACCCCTGTTCACTTGTGGTCAAATGAGTGTGATGTCTCAGAACGCATCGCCAACCATTCTCTTTATCTTATAATTATGCACATGTGGAAATGAATATTAAACCCTGGTCAAACATCGAAAGATAGACAATTAAAAACGACCTTATTTAATCCTGGTGAACGGATACATGTGCAACCGGTTCGGCCAGAACCAGAGGAAACAAAGCAGCGCCGGTCAAAACTAAAGGGAAGAAGGAGGGCAAGAGGATTGATTTCGGCGAGGCTCGCGGTGAAGGATAGACTCGCTAGTAGTCCAGCAGCTAGCTAACAGCTGGTTCGGTCAGCTAGGTCATTGGTAGAACAATAGTATAGCAAAAGTAGTAGCCGAACAGTAGTAGGCCGAAGAAAAGAGGAAGAAGAGGAAGAAGAACAAGAAGAAAAGGTTGGGATGGCTGCAGTTGCTGAGAGAGAAGATAGAAAGAGAGAGAGAGAAAAGGGAAGGAAAAGTCAAAGAAAAAAAAGACAGAAGGAGAGGGGATGTGAGTAGGTGGGGCAGGCGATGCAAAAGGGATGAGACATGCGGGAAAGAAGGGAAAATAAAGAAAATGGGGGAGAGAGAAGAGAGGGGGCGCATGTGGGGAAAAAAGAGGGGAAAGAAGAACGCCAAGGTCCTGATTTAAATTTTCAGCTCAATAATCCATTTTTCGATGTTCCCAAGTGAACCGCAAATTTTAGGAATTAATGAGGCAAAAATCAAATAATTTAATCTCAACCTCCGAAAAGTCCGATAACCAAATTTGGATTAAAAATCATGGCCGAGTCAATCAATTGCAACTTTAGTGTGTCTCAGACTAACGGGTGGCTTTTGGGTGTCATGCCCGCACATGAGTCCTTAGTAGCCATTTCCTTTCGGTTAGTATCTCGTGAGTAATCAGTTTGGAATGAGACTCAGCTAATAGTGCATTGACCAAACATTCATAAATAAAACCCAAAATAGTTTGAAAAATTCCAGGATGTCACAACTCTTCTCCTTTTATAGAAATTTCATCCTCGAAATTTGTATTACTACTTAACTCCTCAAACAGATAGGGGTATTGATGTCTTATTACTTCCTCACTTTCCCATGTGGCTCCTTTTGTTTCGTGATGCTGCCATGTCACTTTGACCAAGGAAAACTTCTTATTTTGCATCACTTGCTCCTTTTGGTCCAAAATTTGCACCGGTCTTTCCATGTACAACACCCTGTCGTCCACATCAATTTCCTCAAAGTTTAGCACGTGGGTTGGATCTAGTTTGTATTTTCTCAATATTGACACATGAAAGACATCATGTACTTGCACAAGTCTCGGAGGCAGTGCGAGACGATAAGTCAAAGTTCCAATTCTTTCTAAAATTTCAAAGGGTCTCACATACCTAGGACTTAGCTTTCCCTTTTTGCCGAATTTTGAAGTACCTCACATTGGGGACACCTTTTGGAACACATGATTACCAACTTGAAACTCCAACAGTCTATGTCGCTTATCCGCATAACTTTTCTGGCGGCTTTGAGCCATCTTTAGCCTATCTCAAATCACCTAGACAACATCCATCGATTGTTATACTAGCTTCGAACCCGTAATTTTCTGCTCACCTACTTCGTTCCAACAAAGTGGGGTTTTACAGGGTCTACCATACAATGCCTCAAATAGGGCCATCTTTATGCTCTGCTGGTAGCTATTGTTGTAGGCGAACTCAATTAGGTGGATTTATTCCTCCCAACTTCCTTTAAAATTTAGAATGCAAGCTTGCAACATGCCCTCAAACGTTTGGATCATCCTTTCCGACTGACCATCCATCTGTGGATGATAAGTTGTACTACATTGTAGCTTTGTTCCCATGGCCTCTTGTAGACTTTTCCAAAATGTTGCCATGAATTTCGGGTCTCGGTCTAACATGATTGTCACTAGTATTCCATGAAGGCGTACAATATGCAAGATGTACAACTCTACATACCTTTCTAAGGTAAAATCCTTTTGTATGGCAATAATGTGCGCAGACTTCTTCAATCTGTCCACCACAACCTAGATTGAGTTGTTACCTCGCTGACTCCTTAGTATGTTCCTATTTCCATTCGGGGATCTCAAAAGGTTTTAGTAGTCCTTCAAGCTTGCAGTGTTGTGTTTTCATTTGTTGGCATGTTAAGCACTTAACTACGTGCTTGGCGATATCCAACTTCATGCCATTCTATCAAAATGTTGTTGCAAGTTCTGGTACGTCTTTGTGCTTCCTAGATGGATACTATAGCTGCTATAGTGGGCTTTTGACAAGATTTCCTCTTTAAGTTCTGCATCGTTGGGCATGCACAACTATTCGTGAAATTTCAAGATCCCATCCTTAGATACATGAAAATCGACTTTCCTCTTGGTTGCATCCATTTGTAGGATCTTTTAGATTTCAAGGTCTATTGGTTGCATGCTTTTAATCCTGGTTTGCATTTTGGGCTCAATTATGAGAGTAGCTACTAGACTTGAGAGATGCCTTAACTTAAATTCCGAGTTTTGAAATCCTTCTAGCAACACCCATTCTCGAACCATCATGTGTGTGATTGAAGACTTCAAACTAAGTGCATCTGCAACCTTTGTTAGCCTTGCTGGGAAGGTATAGAATATCGTAGTTATGATCCTTTAAAAGCTCCATCCATCGATGTTGTCTCATGTTTAATTCCTTTTGGGAAAATAAGTACTTTAGGCTTTGATGGTCTGTATAAATTTGAAATCTCTCTCCGCATAGGTAATGCCTCCAAATTTTTAGTGCAAAATGATTGTTGCTAACTTCAAATCATGCGTCGAGTCATTAGTCTCATAAGGCCTTAATTGACAGGATGCATATGCAACCATCCTTTAATGTTGCATTAGAACACATCCTAATCCTTTATAAGACACATCGTTATAGATCTCATATCCACTAGGGCCAGATGGAATCGTCAATACCAATGCGGTAGTGAGCTTGTCTTTAAGCTCTTGGAAACTACACTTGCACTTCGTCCATTCAAACTTTTTGTCTTTCTTTAGCAACCGAGTCAAAGTCATGGCTATTGCAGAAAACCTTTCCACAAACTGCCTATAATAGCCAGCCAATCCCAAGAAACTCTTAACTTCGGTCACCGTAGTTGGCCTCGGCTAATTCATAATTGCTTCAATCTTAGCCAGGTCCACAAAGATCCCTTCTCCAACTAAGGTATGCTACTCGAGTCAACCAAAACTCACACTTACTGAACTTGGCGTACAACTTATGATCTCGAAAGGTCTACAGCACTGTCCTCAAGTGTTGTTCATGTTCCTTTGAACTCTTCAAGTATACTAAAATGTCTTTAATGAACATGATTACGAATCGGTTTAGATACTCTTTAATCACATTTTTCATCAAATCCATAAACCAAACGGCATCATCGTAAACTCATTATGACCATGACGCGTACGAAATGCCGTCTTTGGTATATCTTCTTTTCTAATCCTCAACTAATAATAACTTGTCTTTAGGTCTATTTTAGAAAATATCGAAGCTCATTGGAGTTGGTCAGATAGGTCATCTATCCTTGGCAATGGATACTTGTTCTTGATAGTCACATTATTGAGTTGCCGATAGTCGATGCAAAGATGCAACGATCCATCATTTTTCCTTACGAATAATACCGGCGCTCCCCATGGAGACGCACTAGGATGAATGAATCCCTTATCCAGTAGTTCTTGCATCTGCACCTTTAACTCATTTAGTTCTGACAATGCCATCCGGTAAGGTGCCTTGGAAATTGGCTCTGTCCAAGGAGACAATTCAATAAAAAATTCTATCTCACTTTTAAGGGGTAACTCAGGCAATTCCTTAGAAAAACATCAGAAAGTCTCATGCCACAGTGATGTCTTCCATACTTGGTTCTTTAACCAATGTATTGGCATCCTTCATCCAATAAGTGAGTCACTTCAAGTGACGGAATCAAAGGGATTAAGGGTCCTCCTTGATTCCCAGTAAATTTGAAAATACTACTTTCAAAAGGATTGAACTGGATTATCTTTTCATGATAATCCACTGTGGCTCGTTGCTTGGTGAGCCAGTCCATGCCAATGATAACATCAAAGTCATATAGTTCCAACACAATCAAGTCTATACTTCCCTCTCTACTGCCAAATGCTCTTTTATAGCCAACACAACCTATTACAAACAACATTTTATTCTTGAACGGGGTAGAAATACTATAACCACTCCCAATGGTTTTGGACTTAATCCCACTAACTTAACAAATCGCTTGGCCACAAGAGAATGCGTAGCACTGGGATCAAATAAAGCATGTGCAGCATGATTGTGTAAGAACGCTATACTTGTAACCACGAAGGGCGAATCCTCTATCTCATTTCAAGTAACAGCATACACTTTTCCTTGCACCGGGGGTCTATTCAAACTATTTTGCGGTGTGTATCCTACAGGTTGTCCTACTTGCGATTGCTGCACTTGTGTCCCTATTGACATACGGGGGCAATTCTTCACTTGATGGCCTTGTTAGCCACAACCAAAACAAGCTCCCGTCTGGGTAGGACATGAGGCATTTCCATGTTTTCTACCATATAGTCGACATGCACCATTCGAGCTAGCTGCTTGCTTTCCCACACCATTCCTTCGATTGGTGGAATATGATGCCTTCCTCTTATGATCGGTCTTTTCCCAAATTGATGGTTGTCTCTATTCAACATAAATTGTAATCCAGATGCGATTATCCTTTCAGCCAGATGTTTCTCAATCATCTAGACTCTCGCATAGAGCTCATCATAATATTTCAAATTCAAGTATACCAAATGGTCCATGATTTCCAATTTCAGCCCATCTTTGAACCTTTTAGCCTTATCGACCGGATCCTCTATCAGTCTTGGTGCATGCTTTATACAGTTTCGTGAATTTTGCCTCATACTAATCTACTGATATCTGGTTTTGTCATAGTCGCTAAAACTCCATCTTTTGCTCCCGAGCACACTCGGAGAAGTACTTGCCATGAAAAGCATTCACGAAGGCATCCCACATCGGGGCTGTACCATCTAGAACTAC
Source organism: Corymbia calophylla (assembly GCA_014182845.1). Lineage (NCBI taxonomy): Eukaryota > Viridiplantae > Streptophyta > Magnoliopsida > Myrtales > Myrtaceae > Corymbia > Corymbia calophylla. The sequence continues at coordinate 19,879,833 of CM024700.1, read as the reverse complement.
TTCCCTTTGAGTAGCCTCCCACCAAGTACTGACATTTCCCTACAACTAATGGGGGAAGAACACTAGGAGTGCCATAACTTTTGTATGGTGCTCACTTTTATGTAAAAACCTTTTTTTTGTTCACTTGAGTGGCAAATCGAAGTGAAATCATTCGGTTAAGTGCCACTTTCGACCAAAAGTCATATGTGGATTTTTTTAATGATTTTCCATATTTTTTTAATAATTTTCGATTTCTAATGTGGATTTTTTTTTGCTTATCTTATCTCTCTTCTTTTTTTTTTTTTAGGGTCGGTGAGAGTCACCGGTTACCCTTGCCAGTCGCGGTTTTGTTTTTTTTTCTTTAGAGTTGGCGAGGGTCATTATTGAACTACTTTCCAATTCTAATAGAGAATTAGAAACTATGAGCAACCCGCTTACTAATAAAGATTCTATAGCAATCACAGGCCCATAAAAGAAATCGTATTTCCTAGCTAACTATCCCAAACACCCATTGCACTTTATCACTCTAGGAATTGACCGAGCTTTGATACCAAATTCGACGGGACTGTCACGCCCCGACTTTTAAGCATACAACAACCCCTATTCACTTGTGGTCAAATGAGTGTGATATCCCAGGACACGTCGTCGACCATTATTTTTATCTCATAATTATGTGTATGCGGAAATGAATATTAAACCCCAGTCAAACATCAATAATAGGGATAGTTAGAAAGATAGACAATTCAAAACAACCTCGTTTAATCTTAGTGAACGGATACATATGGAACCCTATCATTAGGCACTATTCCAATAGCCATCAAAAGATGTAAAGGCAAAATGGATCAATCTACTTCATCCCTTATCCTTAGTATGACGTCATGAAATTTGAGCCCTTTAAGGGATGCACGAACGTGAATTTCGATAATGCATTGTTGGTTAATCTCACTAAGAATTGATTACTCTCGAGATACTAACCTTGAGGGGAAAGGTTAATGAGGACATAATTTGTGCGATTAAAGAACTTGACTTGGGAAAATGACTCGACCGTGAGACTTGCGTAAGAACGATCCTATAAATATGCAGGCCGATTTTAGGAATGACTAGAAGTCGATTTGCGGACAGAGCATAATGGGACGACGGGTGATTTCATTTATTGTTATTGAGCCCGTGAATGACCTATACCGATTCTCGGTAATCATGTACTTTGAAATAAGAATTAATCCTCCGCAATTTCATGTAATCGAAGACGTCCATAAGTAGAGATGTCTTGAACGTGGTTAGGCACGAGTCGATTATGCGTGAATTCTTGAAGTCGCCTGTTAGTTCGAGACATAAAAAAATGGCATTCGGGTGAAATTGACAAGGCATGAGAATCCAATATTGGACTACAAATTTTCGGGAAACGTCCGGGACAAACTTTTGGACGATGCTACTTTGACAGTCAATAGTGCCGGTGAAACCAAATATTTGGAAAAAGGATTTACGGATCGAGGAAACGAGCTTACGAGGATGTGGGTTGGGCAAGGCCAACATGGCCTCACGCCAAGGTGGGACGGCCCGAGGAAAGTGAATGAGCCTATTGGACCCAACCTACCATGTAACCCTTCCAAGCCCATCGTCTAACCTTGAGCCAATTCGAGCCCAACCGATTCCTGAGCCTGTTTCTATTCATTTCCTAGCTCGTTTCTTAGGCACGCCCATCATCTCAGCCCAAGGACAGTTTGGGAATTGTGTAAATGTGGAAATAACCATTTTGCCCTCTAGATATTATTGAGGAAAAGACAAAAGAAGAGAGAGAAGATGATGTCACTTGCATGGGGATTGAGCAAGCATTGAAGAGCCTTGATTGAGGTGTGACACCAGCTCTCCCATCTTTCTCTCTCTCTTCCCCTTTCAACCCCAATTAGCCGCCCCTCTCTCTCTACCTTATTCCTCTCATTCTCTTCTTCCTCTCCTTCAACCCTTCTCCGAAAACCTGAATTGTTCATTGCTGGCCTGAGTTGATCACCGCTCGCACCACCCACCGCTGTTCGCCCGACGGAGCTGCCGGCCAGCTCGCCTGTCGGCCGAAGTCACCACTTCCATGTCCGCCAGTTTTTGCCCTGCACCGCCTGGAAAGGCTATTTCGCCCCTGTTTTGACCAAACCACCACTCGAACTAGCCACCAACTAGTCCCCCTCGACCCTTAGTATCCGTCGGTTGTTGGCCAGCCACTTGCCGGAGCTCCGGTCGATCCAGTTAGCCTTTCTCCTCTGCCAGACAGTGCGGTTGCTTGAGGTTCTGGGAGTGCCGAAGTTTGCTACTACTGTTTCAGCTTTGGGACGACTTTGGATCGTCGTGGTTGAGGCTCTCGAGTGTAGCCTCCATCGTTGCCGCCGCTGTGTCCGTGTCTCTGGCCCATTTAACGAGTGAATTTAATCCTAATCCCTTGTTTTGCGCTTAAACTTGCTTAGGGTTGGCTTTAGTTAGGGTTAACGCTAGTTTAAGGGGTTTAATTAAGTTGTATTAACTTTAAGATAGGTGGTTGGATAGATGATTATGATTAGTTAGATTAATCTTGATTAGTGCTTGCTAATTATGGTTTATGATTAATTAAGCATGTTTAACTTTAATTAATTGATTGTTTGTTTTAATTAATGTTTTGCTTGATTTCTAAATTTAATTTATTAATTATTAAATTCTGGATTTTACTGTTCATGTGCACTGTTCATGCGCACTGTCCATTCGGAAGTAAAAAAATTGCCTAATTTCATGTGTTTTGATCCTATGATATGAATTGGATGTGTAATTGCATGGACATCTACATGAATTGTATGGTTTTCACAAAAAATGGGAAAATGGTTTGTTTGAGGACACCGAAATGGAACTGCTTTTATGAGAAAATATTTGAGGTTGTATATGCAAACATTTGTGCATTAGCTAATGCTTAAGATAAAAATGGATTGTGATGGTATGTTTGCGTGATCACTAAGTTGAACCCACCGCCCCAGCCAAAGTTCGGGGGGGTGATAGTTTGATTCATCGGAAACTTGGCGGGGTTCGAATGCAGAGCCGCGGTAGAGGTTAGGCCCATGCTCCTTCGGGAATGCCGTCTTGGGAGAGAACCCTCGATGTCGCCGCACCTCACGGGGGAGAGTGATACTGGTTTTGCCAAAAGACATTGGCGATGGTTCGGTTGTGGCCCCGAGGGGCAGTAATCATCGGGATATGTGTGGATGTAAGAGTACATGAGAAACATGGCATCATTAGTTCCGATTATGCATGAGTTGATCACATTATTTATGGCATGCATGAATTGATAACATGTAGGGTGTGGTAATGGCCAGATGAAATCGCTTGTGACGCGGCTCGTATATGATTGCTGAATTGCATTACATGATGGCCATGTACATTGCGTGTATTATGTGAGGTTTACGTGCAGGGTATGGCATATTGGGTAAGGTTGTATATGAATCAATTATTTGATTATTGGTAGACCCTAACTGCTGTATGGTTGATTGTTGTTGGGTTGTTTGAGAGGTAGTTCTAGAGAGATACCCGGAGTTAAGTTGGTGTACTAACCGGGGTTTAGGGCGAGGACTTCCTGAGATTTTATCTCACTGGTTATTGTATAACCATTTTTTGGCCCTTAGAATGGCGCATCCGCCAGTGCGGTTTGGAATCCTAAAGGATTGTGAGACTATCGTGATGCACCACCGCTTCCTAGGTTGGGTGCACTTGTATGAGAAATACGTCTTCACCATCTGAGTGGACGAGGGACCGGGGCAATGGATATCCCATTGGTTCCTGGCGTGGTATATCCGAGAGGACGATCTTTTGATCGGTCCTCTGTGTGGTTTTGATAGGCCAACTAGTAGGGGCCTTGAAAACGCTGACTAGGACCCATGGAGTTGGATCCTCCCGACGGCACAGTGGAGAATCCTACCCCCGCTCCACCGGTGATCAACCCGAACGCCTCCGACTACGACCCGACGGAGCTTAAGTCCGATAGGTTTGAGTGATAGTGGTGTTGAACCCGATGGTTCTTTTTGTATAGCTGGATTAGCTTAGCCTAGTTTCTTTTTGGTTTAGTTTAAAGGATGGATCTGACCCTTGGTTGGGCTTGTAAATCGAAAACGATCTACCATTGGTTAATCCAGTAAAAATGTATAAATGGGTAGTTGATGTTATCTTGCTATTCATCCCTCTATCCATGTTTGATTACTTGATTGTCTGAATTACTGGGGGATGGTTTGTCTTCCATTTGTGTTTAATGAAATAATAAAATGAATGGTTAGCGACACGTCCTCGGACGTTGTATTCTTTTGGCCAAGGGAAAGGGTTGTTACGCGCTCGGGATTTGGGGCGTGACACTTAGGGTTTGAGGTCTGGTCAGTCCAAAAAGTCCATAGTCAGGCGCGTCCATCAAGGACGTGAAAATAGTCAAACCACAACTAGTGAGATAAAATCTTAATAGGTTAAAGCACTAAGCCTCGATTAGGGTAACAATTCGTCTCGGGGTTACCTAATAGGCACATCTCTCATAACAACAACTAGCAACCAAATCAAATCACAAGAAACCTTACCTTGTGGCTGCACATGCCCTGCACAACACCAATTATTCATGCCAGACATATATAACAGGTGAACAAATAATTAGAACGCCACATATAATATCCCATGCACTCAATCGTCAAGCATGTTCCAATTATTATGACCTCTTAGGCCACGGCACAACCCGAAGGTTGGTAGTCTATCGGATAAAACCGGGCATCATTCCACCCTGTTGGGCATGGCTACGTTTGGATCTCCCACCCAAACAACATTCCATAAATGAGTATTTAGTTCGGCTTTTATTGCAACACGACTTCCGGACTCTCGCTGGGCAACTAATAAAAATTGAACGATCTCATAAGGCCACGGTACAACCCTAAGGTTGGCGGTCTTTCGACAATGTTGAGTGTTCTTTGTGTGATCACATGAGCACAACAACCACTCAATCTCATTTTATTCTTTCATCATCAACCAAGACAGGCATGGTTCATGCTCACGCAATAGTATATTGCAGGTTTTACACATGAAAGTGCAATAGAATAATCACTCGTGACCACACAAGTCCACATAATTCTCAATGCATACATGCTTGAATCAATAAAGGAAAGCATGCAGTCGGCATACAATTCAATCGGTATCCCATATAACATCCATTTATTGTCACCTCGCAATAATTCTCGGAAATCAAAATTTACCACAATTAATTATTATGAAAATAATCAATTCACGCACGGGGAATTATCCTAATTATTATTTTAATAATTAATTATCTAAAATAATTAATCACAATTAATTATTACCAATAATAATTTATAATTATTAAAATAATAAAAAACAGTATTTAATTATTTTCGGAATAATTAAATATAATTAATTAATTTAAATCAATCTTATAATTAACACAAATTACAATTAAGCTTTAGTTATTTACCACTAATTCGGATTAACTAAATTAATCGTCATTTACTTATATTAACCATAACTAACCACCTAATCCTGATTAATCCAAAACTAAACTAATCCTAATCAAGATTAATATGCTAATCAAGGGATTACGTCATAACCCATTGTTTAGCGACGGTGGTAGCACAATTGTGACGGCGACATCGAGACGGACGTCTGAACACTTTCGGTTCAGCGAGACGAGGGTGGCGTGGGGTCAGATCTTGGTCAAGGCGGTTTGGGAAAGCTGAGCTGAGAGGGAAAGAGCTACTGAGGTGGCTCCGGTGCAGCTGAGGAAGTTTGTGGACGGTCCTTTGGTGGGGCTAGGGTGGTCTGGCAATTGGACAGAGGGCTGAGGCAATAGTAAATGGGTGGTGGCTACCGGTTATGAGGGCTAGCAAAATGTCAGCGAGACAGAGTTGAACGAGAGAGAGAGTAGCTGATTCGACACGGCTCCTTGTGGCTGATAGCACGGCGGTGGACAAGTAACCTGAGGGTAGTTCGACAACTAGCAGACAACTAGGCTGAGCTGCGATAGTGATGTGATGGTAGCCGGTGCAATTGGTTCGGGCGGAACAAGAGGAAACAAAGCAGCACTGGTCAAAACATAAGGGAAGAAGGAGGGCAAGAGGACTAGTTTCGGTGGGGCTCATAGTGGAGGACATACTCACCGGTAGTCCAACAGTTAGCTAACAGTCGATTCGGTCAACTAGGTTGTTGGTAGAACATTATTATAGTAGAAGTAGCAACTGAACAGTAGTAGGCCGAAGAAAAGAGGAAGAAGAACAAGAAGAAAGGTTGGGGGGGTTGCAGCTACCGAGAGAGAGAGAGAGAGAGAGAGAGAGAAGAGGGGAATGAAAAGTTAAAGAAAAAAAAGACTAGAAGGAGAGAGGACGTGAGCAGGTGGGGCAGGCAGTGCAGAAGGGAGGAGACGTGCGAGAAAGAAGGGAAAAGAAAGAAAAGGGGAGAGAGAGAAGAGAGAGGGGGCGCATGTGGGGAAAAAAGAGGGGAAAGAAGAACAGCAAGGTCCCGATTTAAATTTTCAACCCGAAAATCCTTTTTTCAATGTTCTTGAGAGAACCGAAAATTTTAGGAATTAATGAGTCAAAAATCCAATAATTTAATCTCGACGTCCGAAAAATCCGATAACCAAATTTGGATTAAAAATCATGGCCAAGTCAATCAATTGCAATTTTTGTATGTTTTAGACTAACAGGTGGCTTTTAAGAGTCACGAGTGCACATGAGTTTTAGTAGCCTTTCCCCTTCGATTAGTATTTCGTAAGTGATTAGTTTTAGAGTGAGACTCAACTAATAGTGCATTGACGAAACATTCATAAATAAAACCCAAAATAGTTCAAAAAATTTCAAGACGTCACAAGATTTGTCAAAATCAACGATTCAGATTAATTTTGTGATTAAGGCCTAATTAGGGTTATTTTTGTAATTTCAAAAAACCAGGGGGCATTTTTGTAAAATCTGCAAAATTGGATGTCGTAGAGAGAATGTAAACATAGTGAGCCACCTCATGGTGGTTGCTGGCTAGAGGAGGGTTGAACCAGCCTTCTCTACGGACGGCCAGTCAGACCGGCCCAAATTGTTTTAGCTGATTCAGTTATCTCTTGGGTGGTTTGGTCCCAATTGTTTTGAATTTTATACAATGTAGTCCTTGAGGGATTAACTTGAAAGGAAATCTTGTCTTATTTGAGGGAAAATGCCCAAATTTGAAGAGAAACAATCCAATTTTAGACTAATTAGGCCAATTAAACCATATAAATGCAATTTAGTAATTTCTTATTAGCCTGATTACCTAATTAACAAGGAAAATATTGGACCTTGACCATGGGTGTACTTAATTGGACTTCCTAGGCTAAAATGGGCAATTTTTATCAATTTCTTGCTCAAAAATGCAAAATAAGCAAAACTGGATTCAATTAAATTTCAAGATACCTATTGAACTAATTGCCCATATCTAGGGTGACCTATTGTACTCAAATCGACCTTGAATTGATAGCGTGACCTTTATGCCAAAATTAAATTGTGGTCTAATAGTGAAATTGAACCTCAATTTTTGAAATTGGACTTTAGTCTTGAATGGATTAACTTGAATTTCAACAATAGGAATTTATTAGCTCGATCTTGTTATGTTCCATAAAGCTTAATTCCTCAAATTGAGAAGTTCCCAAGTGAATTTCCCACAATTGACCTCAGATTTGGACTAATTTCACAAAAATGAGTAGAATGGAAGTATTCATTTGCAAATCATGTTGAATGGATCCGGATCTCATAATTAGGGCTAAAAATGAAAATTTCTATTTTGACATGCCCGATCTCAAACTTAATTAAACAAGTGAATGGGTAATGACAACTAGATCAAATATCGTAAAAGGAACTAAGCCTAATATGACTAGAATAAAATTAATTTTATTTTTGGTCAATTTTGAACTTAAAATCGAAAAATTCAGAAAGCAAGGTTCTTAAATGATTTTTACAAAATTTTTGATGCTAAAGTCAAACTGGGACTAAAAGGAATATTTTTGTACGAAAAGTAAATTTTTGACTTGGGGGTTTGATTGACCAAAAGTCAACCGTTTAACTTTTCGGGTTTTTGTGAAAATGACATTCTAAAAGAAAGGAAATGAAAATCGACACTTTTTATTCAAAAAATAGCCTCATCGTGATTGGAAACCTTAATTTCAATTTTATTTTTATTTTTATTAACGTATTGATTAAAAATTAAGTGTCAACACTTTTTGGAAATCATTTGCATTCCCTTCCTAGGACAACATATTAATTTTTATACCTTACTTGGCCATTTTCCGTCCAGAGCATGAACAATATAACTAGTGAATGTATGAAATTGACTCCTAATTATTGAGCTGTATTAGTTACTTCATTCTATCTTATTAGTGCTTCACGGACAATCCGGACCACCGACTGCATATCCAAATGAAAAATCGTCTCTGGAAATTGATTGACGTCTATTCTTTTAGCAAGCCCCACATTGATTTTGTAACTTATAATGCCACTTCGATTTAAAGTGAGTATCGCTTTCATTTTCAACTAAATTTGTGAATTTTCTCTTGCAGTTGCATGAATCAAATATGGATGCATAGAAACAATACATTCTGAAATGGTTGTATTGTAAAGTAAGAAGATGTTGTCACGAAAAATAAACCGGTACCAGATAATATACGAATAAGAGTAAGAGTAAGTTACAGAGAATCCCTTACACAAATAAGAATTAACAAAGTGTGATATCTAAGTCCTCCATTAGAGAGACCACATTTAAGACATACAAACGAGGCATTATAACCTCGCCGACTTATTACAAAGACTGGAGTCTAGTAGATCTCTAATACATTGCTATGCTGTATGAGTCGCACCATTTGTGTAATATTTAATCCCTCAATGTCATGCGTACAACGTCTGTATCATCTTCAAACGAAGCTATATGGACTTTAATGTTGGGGAAATCGTTTTCGTATTTGGGTAGAACAATGAAGTCAATATGAGTTCGAATCAATAGAGTAATCACATCGGACTTTGAGGCGTGATATCACTTTCTTTAATGATTTATTTGTCCCATAAAGTTGTTAATGGTCACCGGCAAATTTTCTCTAGATACAACAAAATCTCAATTGAGAATACTAGATAGCAATTCTAGTATTTTTCTAGGGTCTTTTTAGGAAACAATTGAAAATTTTGGCTGCAGTTTTGAAAATAGGACTCGAAAATTGTGATTTGTTCATGGTTTTTTCAAAACTTATATATATAGGCAACTCTTCATGAAAGGTTGCAAAAAATTAACTAAGATATCTCTTTGAAAGAAGTTACACAATGAACAAATGTAACCTTTCAAAAGAAGTTGCAAAATGAATCAATGTAACCCTTCGGGAAAAGTTACAAACTGAACTAGTAATGTAAGAAAAAAAGGGGGAAAATGACATTAGAAGTGTCATAAGTTATGTACGACGCTTACTTTCGTACCAAAACTTTTTTTTTCGAATCATTTAAGTGCCTCTTTTTCTTTTTATTTTTTTAAAACGATCACTTAAATGCCAACTCCGATTTGGGTCATCAAAAATCCAACATGGCCATATTTTATTAACTTGTCGATCTTACGTGGCTTGTCGGCTTGTCTAGTTAGCATATAACCTCTAAACAACGTCATGTAACAAGTGAAAAAGTGATTACTTTAGTATCAATCGTTATAAAAAAATGATCATTTCAATGCTAATCGTTGTTAAAAAGTAATTATTTTAGTGCCAATCTTAATGAGAGGGTGATCACTTCAGTGTAAAAAAAAATGCCACCTTAGATAAAAATTTTAATTATAAAAGCCACGTAATTTCTCTAGCCAAAATTTCTTGCCAAATGCACTTAAGTGATCGTTTTTTTCCAATTTTGACACTTAAGTGAGCCAGCGAAAACTTTTGCCATTAAGATGAGTGCCGTATGCAACTTATGGCACTTCTATTGTCCTTCACCCGAAAAAATAGAGATAAAACCAAGTAGCTGTTACAGTGAAAGTCCTTTCTTGAGACTAAGTAATTTATGATTGAGAGTAGCAAATGTTGCTGTAGATACTTGACTTGGCTTTCTTCTTCCTTTCGCATTTCTCATGCAGCCTGAGGTAGCTTTCTCATTCTTAACGAAGAGAGCTTACCCCCGTCAATTGTTTTATCAATTAGAGCCAACTCCTTTTCTTTTCATTCCTCGATGGTTTCCTTCATAAAGATTTAGACTTCACATTTCGAAGGATGACCACTTTCCTGATCCCTTTAAAAATATATTTTCAAGAAGAAATATCAAGAAGGCCTTTTCTAATGCTTGAACTCGATCTGCCGCCGCTGCGGCTTTTCAAGGACATGAGGAATAATAGTATTATTCCACAGGTTTTGCCTCACTTTCATTTACTCATATATTCACCATCACAGCACTTTCTTGGACATGGTTTGTTCTAGAGATCAATGCAAAGCTTCGAGTCGATTTTTGGGTTTCGACTGTGGATCCTTTTCTTCTTCATATGAATGCATCGGTCTGATGATGGGCCTCAAATTATGTTTAGGACCAGAGGGTTTCGTCAACTGAATCCGTATAGTTCACCTTACATAGTTATCAAGGTAAGTGACTGTTACCACTTCATTCTTTCGTAAAATTTGCATGACATGGGGTCACTGAATGAATGAAAATTTAGCTATTTTGAGGCATGCTAATTTGTAAAGTTGGATCAAGCATTGAATGGATTTACAAGTATGCTGTTATACACATTGAAAATCATTATGGGGGTGAATCTTTTCGAATCATATATTATTGTGTTGGATACAACGTATGGGTATCCGATTGATGCTTAGTTGACCTACGCATTGAGATATGATAGATGTGCACATATAAGTTTTGTTATGGGCTCAATTACAGCCGATGTGATTTTTGGCAATTCCTTTAACCAATTCTCTACTTTGTCAAGTGACCTTCTGCGCTATACTGGGCTCCTACTAGCCTAGTAAAGATTCTAAAATAATCACGAAGGAATGAGAGAAACCAAGTAGTGATTAGTATGATTAGGTAGAGTCCATAGGAATTGTGGGCGTCAACTCATGAGAGGATTACTTGCACCTATCTAGCAATTTGTTAAACACTATGGCTATATTTGGTCATCCGGATTTCTAACCAGGATATGGACTGGATCGGATAAAAATGAAATCCAGGGGATTTTCCTATATCTTATCAACTATTTGATGATTGCAGTAATAAAATCGAATATATTTATATCATATAGTATGTATTATTTGGTATAAACGACATATTAATATAAATGAACCATAAATTTTGTAAATGGAGATGGTAAAAATCTCTCACGGCACTCTTGTCTCCGCTTTATTTTTATTTTATATTTTATTTTACTCTCATTTTTAATTAATTTCTTTTTTATCTCTTTCTTCCCTTTCCACCATTCTCTAATAAAATTTTATTAAATAGAAAACCGTACTAATATACCTAAAATATTAAAACACCTAAAATATATAATAAATATATTTTATGTTAAATTTATATTATAAGATAGAATACAATTCTAATATATAAATAAAAATAAGGTTAAATTAAAAAAACCAAATTGTTATTTTTTGTTATCTTGAATTTCTTATATTAGAATTCAAATATTATTTATATTGAAATATAATTTTATATTTATTAATTTAAGAAGGTTTTTTTAAAAAAAAATAAATTTTCTATTATGGAATTAGAAATCCTATATACTTTTATCTCACCTCTCCCATGGCATAATTTTATCCAGCCTATATCCCTTTATATCCGACTTTATCCTATTTTGAGTATATACCAAACGCAAGAAATGATAAATTTTATCTTATCATGAATTTTATCCTGATCACCAAACGTAACCTATAAAGCTCATCTTGGGAAGGCTGTGACAAAATCTCTAATCTTTTATGATGTTAAGATGATTAGTGATAAATGCTATTGCATACTAGCTTACATGTGATTTTGACAACTGCGTAACTATTGTAAAATTGCATCATTCATTGCTTGATACCATAGAAGTGATGATTGTCGCCCATGGATTTGCTTGGCCATTTTATTACCATTTTAGGTTTCAAAAATAGAGAAGAATGATGAATTTACAAAAAGGTCTAACATATCAAACATTTTCGTAAAATGATTCATATTGTTTAAAGGCTTCGTCTTTCATTTGATGAAACGGTGGTTGATCATTCTCTAAATTTTGGATATAGATTTGGGGTGTGACAGTGGCCATTACTAAATTTGCGGTTGCTCGCTCTTCGTACTACCCTTAAGTCAGTTCGGATTCATTAGCTTTTTAGTATGCTTGGAATCCGCGTATTCGGCTGGTAGTTTTCCACTTATATAAATAAGGTTTCGAGACAATAGAAATCAAAAACTCAATCTTATCTTAAGAGCGCATGCTAAAGCCAAACTAGCAAAATGAAATTTTTTTTTTTTTTGGTAAAGTAAGTATTATAAGCTTTCGAACAAGAGAACCTGTACAAGGAAGGTGAATCACGGCACCAACAATGACTGAGCAAGACAACAAGTCACTAGAGTGAGAGGGTACCACGATCGCTACGGGGATTTACAATTAAAGTAGAAAACTAGACAAAGAACCTAGATGGCCCTATCCTGAGCCTAACTCGGCATTGCATCGAAGATACAATCGTTAATCCCCCAACTCCGCTACATTCTCCTATTACTAGGATTATCTTCAACCCATTTGAAAGCAAGAGCTTTGTCCTTTACCACCTTTAAGAGGTACAGCTTCAATGATAGGATATATAAATTATGAGCTCGGAAGAGGATATCATTCCTTGTCTTTCAAATTATATAGCATAGGGCGCCAAAAGAGAAACGAGCAATCTCCCGAGAGAACCCTCTACCTGATAACGAGTTAATGGCTCAAAAGAGGTTGTTCGTCCAGGAGGAATTACACCATGGAAGATTGCATTTGTAAGCCCAAAACATGGCAAGGGAGTTGGAGATGCTGCAGTCAAAAAACAAGTGGTTCATCGAGTCGGGTCTAGATTTACAAAAAGCACAAACTGTGTTGGGAATCCCTCCAAAGGCCATGAGGTATACCTAGGTTGGAAGACGGTTCTTGACAATCAGCCAAAGAAGAAATTGATGCCTAAGAACAATGGCCTTATTCCACACAAAAGAAGACCAAGGGACCATGTGAGATTTCCTGCGAAGAGCAGCCCAAGCCGATGCAACCGAAAATTTGCCAGAAGGATAATCTTTCTAGTAGAATCTATCCTGACCTTGAGAAAGGGGAGGGACCATGATTTGCCAAGACAAAAGCTTTTGGAGAAGTATTTGATCGTATGGAGTATATAAGTCCACCACTTTAGCTTGTCTGGTGAGATCCGATTGGTATATGTAGGTGTCTGAAAATAATGCATTAAGCGGACCTATATCAAACTAGGGATCAAACCAGAGAGAAGTGGACAACCCGTCTCCTATCTTCCACTTGAAAAAGGGAATGATTTCACTTCTTAGTGCAAGCATTTTCCTCCACGCCCAAGAACAATTGTTTGGAGGGTTAGAATTCCAGAAGTTCTTCATTTTGAGATGAATGGCATGTATCCATTTGCACCATAAGAATTCCTTATCAGTAAAAAGATTCCAGATGTGTTTAATCATACCAGCTTTGTTGCTATCTCGGATTCTACGAAGTCCTAGACCTCAACATCATCCTCGGATACTTTTGCTTCTCCCGGACCCATGGTAGGGCCCTTCCACAAAAACTGTCTACATATTTATAGCAAAAGAATTTCTTCTTCATCTTTTTTATTTTTTTTTAAAAATTTTTTCCTGGCAGTTTTTCTTTAAATTTAAGTCAATTTAAATACAGTTGAAGATTCGGACCGGACCTTTTCTCATGCTCTTTTCCAAAATAGCATATCTAGTTGGAATTTACATTGTGAAAGAGGTACCTAAATTATTCAAATATTCAATCATATTCAGCTACTAGCTACAAAGCAATGGTCCCATTTCTCAAAAAAGAAAGACCAATTCGTTAAAGACACAAAAATGTTGGGAAAGAAAGTTAGCCATGTAGGAAAGGCGATAGTTTCATGTTAACATAAGGAGAGAGGTAAAAAAACAGCGATTTTAATGTTCTGGACTCCTTCTCTTACACTGCATTGTGAGTTAACAATAGGGTCACCTTCTGTGCATGGACCCCTACAATGAGCTCCCTCGAGACCATATTTCCATATACATAAAAAAAAAAAAAATTTATGCTCATGCGAATCTCTAAATGTCGCGGTTTTAACATTCAATTAGGATTTAAACCATCAGATGGGTCGAAGTAGGAAGAATTGAAACCAGCAGGCACGCATGGATGGAATTCGTACACATCCATCAAGAAATCAAGGTCTCTATCGATTAAGGTAATTCAAGTATGGAGAAGTCAAGGACATCGGGGTTTTGCGTGTTGATTTTGGGACCATCAGATCGTGACTACATGATAGAATAGGCGTGTCTGCTCAGAAAGTAAAAGGTCTGTTGGGGTTTCGTGTGCGGTGGTCTTTGGATCAGAAGCAGGCGTCGGGAATGGTTCGCGGAGCAATTTTCTAGGTTTTCCTTTTCTGACTAACAAGCCATTCAGCGTAAGAAATGGCTAATGAAAAAGGAAAATATGGTCCAAACGTAAGGAGGTGATGTGTGAAAAGCTAGAAAGCGTTCATGCACATACACACCACAAAGCTTCGTACAAAAACACAACAAAAAGTCTGAGCAAAAAGATAGTGACCGGCCGTCATTTTCTTCCCTATTTAGCGATAGTTGGTGAATGCGTTACCATTTTCATGAGAACTGTTTTTGGCTATTGACACTATGGGTGAGTATCTTCCAAGGTTAAATCTAGAATTAAAGAATTGGACTAGTGGGAACATGTTCGATTTCAGGTTGTCCAATTTTAGGTTCTAAGGTATGTAGATAGGTTCCTATTTTGACAGGAAACCTGGAACCTGAAACTTAGAACTTAGAACAAATTTTTGTATTTTTCTTGGTCTATCTCTTTGCATAATCTTAAGGTATTTCAAGGCATCCAATGATGTATATATAATCTAGAATCACTAAATTGAATTTTCATTTTATAATTGAGGTTTTTACTTTATTAATGTTTCATATATAATCTAGAATCACTAAATCCCTCTAGTGCAAATGGATTCATGCTAACCATCTTAAAAGGAAGAACTTTTGGATTTCCTCCCCCTCGTCGTTGTGCTCATGGGCATGGAGGAAACTACTAACACTCAAGGAGGAAGTTAGAGGACTTTTCAAGTGGAAGATTGGAGATGGTGTATTTACATCGCTTTGGTTTGACCCGTGGCTAGAGATGAGCCCTATTAATTCCATATTCACTGATACTAGTATATATCAATCAGCTCTTCCTAGACATGCAAAGGTCACTGACCTTTTCTCTCTTGATGGCCAAGACATACTACATGAGATCCTCTCATGGCAGGTCACAATTCCCACCCTTAACCATTTTGGGGACATATTTACTTGGGTCACCCACCCATCCGGCAAATTTTCCACTGCGTCTACATGGTCGGTTTTCCATAAGAGAGCTGCGCCGGTCCCGTGGGCATCCTTCATTTGGAACAAGGCTATTGCTCCTCGCCACCAATTCCTCCTTTGGACAATCTCTCAAAACCGATTACCTACTCAGGTATATCTCATGGCATATGGTAGGCTATCTTCGGTTCATTGTGCTTTTTGCAATCAGAGGCCTGACTCTATCAACCACCTCTTTTTTGACTGTCCCATGCCCAACTCCCTTGCTATTTTTTGGGCTGCGAAATGTAATCTCTCTTGGAACAATTGACCATGGCTGGATAATATTCGATGGGCTAGTGATACTTTATCGGGTAGTGGATTTTATTTTGACATCGCCAGGTTCTCTTTCGGTGCCCTTTGCTATGTAATTTGGAAGACTAGGAATGACATCACATTCTAGTCCTCTCACCTCCACGTGCCTTCTATGAAACAGTACCTTATCAAGGCAGTCAAGGATAAAGCTCTGGCTTTTGCTACGGTTGTTGATTCCCCAAGAAATAGGAGATTACAACGTAGTTAGGGCTTAGATCCCAACATTTTTGGTTAGGATAGCCAATGAGGGTTAGCGTTATGTCGCTCCCTGACTTCTGTTATTGTACTCGTTATTTCCTTTCGTGATCTTGGCCCCCCCACTCCAGTGACATGTTGTCCCGCTGAGTGTCTGTTGGTGCCGTGTCTCACCCCCTGTATATTTTGTGGTTGAAAATCTTATATAATACTTACCCTTACCAAAAAAAAAATGTTTCATATTATTCGTGTATCTAAATATATGTTATGGTTAGTGGATTGAAACAATAAATGGTGGTTATTAAAAGCGGTGATTCATTACAATCGTCCAATTAATAATCAAGTGGAATCTGAATAGATTTGGAATTGACCTTGAAATTTGTGACAAGTGTAGGTTTCAAGTTTTATGGTATGCAAAGTAGATTTTTTGCTCAGAAAATAAGGAATCTATTTTAGCAAGTAAATTCTAGGTTTCATGTTCCAGGTGAAATTTGTACGAAACTTTGAACCCCTCAGTTTTAGTTGGCACCCCACCTCAAGGAAAGCCCAAAATTGTAGCAATTAAATTAGCAAGCTTTGCGCCAAAGTCAATCATGCCTCAGGGTTTTCCAAGAGCGCAACATGGGCCCTGATCTTACCTCTTACGTTGATGTTGGTACTATTACATGATTCTAGCTAAATCAGGCAATTTACTTTGCTCTCTCTATTCATTTACCAATGAAAAATGTCATCCTCGTAATGCTTTTTGGAATATATTACGCATCTCTCGGAGTATGGATGGCTTTAAATGCCAATAGCTATGGAAATGTACGGCAACAGAAAATCCAACATGACAATAGAAAGTTGATGTTTGACAATGACGAGTTCGAATTAACAAAACTACATGCCGTAAATTGCTGTCCATGTGCCCAGGTCGGATTCAAGTCGAAAGATCGCGATACTAGCGATCGAACCAATTCATGTGTCAGTAGTATACCCCAACTAGCTTTCACAATCAGCAGCAATATAATAAGCAGGAAATTGGTGATCCTTAAAAATTCGCGGTTTTTGGATGGACTATGAGAATGACAAAAACAGTGTAACCAGGCTTTTTATATATGCCTCAAGGTTGATTATCAACCTCTAAAACAAACAGAAAGAAACCATGGGTTCACCAAAATTAGAGGTACCAGTGCTTCTTCTAGCTTCCTTTGCCCTTTTCACAGTGCTTTTAGTCATCATTCCACAAGGTTCAGTTCCTGCTTGTGCCTCCACACTAGAAGCACAAGCCCTTCTCAAATGGAAATCCAGCCTTCAAAATCAAAACCATTCCACCTCTTCTCTATCTACATGGACTCTCCCTCCTCAAAATGCCACCGACTCCAATGCAACAGCGGAGAGCCCGTGCGGTTGGTACGGCATCTTGTGTAACCTAGCCGGGAGTGTGATTGGAATCAATCTCTCTAGTTCAAACATTAGAGGTACACTCAATGAGTTCCCATTCTCGTCTTTGCCATATCTTACCTATATAGACATGTACTTAAATGAACTCTTCGATGGTATTCCACCTCAAGTCTGTCTTTTAACCAATCTCACCTACCTTGACCTCTCATTCAATCGACTATCTGGGAAAATACCGAGAGAGATTGGCGAGCTCACAAAACTCGAGGTGCTTCACCTTCTCCTTAACGAGTTGAATGGCTCTATCCCTGATGAAATAGGTCAGTTGCGTATGCTGAACGAGCTTGCCTTGTGTTCAAATCAGTTGGATGGATCTCTTCCTTCTTCTTTGGGTAACTTGAGCAGCCTTGCTAGGCTATACTTCTACAACAATTCACTTTCCGGTTCCATTCCTCCTGAAATGGGGAATTTGACAAACTTGGAGCATATTTACATGGATACCAACTTCTTGATAGGGCCCATTCCTCCCACTTTTGGGAAATTGATGAAACTAACAGAATTGCATGTATTTCATAATGAACTTACTGGTTCCATCCCATCGGAGCTTGGGAACTTGAAACTTCTCCACCGACTTAGCCTACACCATAATAATCTTATTGGTTCAATTCCCTCAACATTAGGCAATTTGACAGAGCTTACCCATTTTTATCTTCATGAGAACCAGCTTTCTTGTAACATTCCTGATGAGTTAGGAAACCTCCGAGCTATGATCGACTTGGAGCTGAGCCTAAATCAGCTCACTGGTCCCATTCCTCGTTCTTTGGGTAATCTGACTGACCTACAATATTTATACATCCGTAGTAATCAACTTTCAAGTTCGATACCTGGATCCTTAGGAAATCTCCGGGCTATGCGCGACTTACGTCTGGATGAAAATCGGCTCACCGGTCCAATTCCCCTTCTTTTGGGTAATTTGACTGACCTCCTCTACTTATTCCTCCGCAACAATCAACTTTCAAGATGGTGGCCAATAGAAGGTTTCTCAAACACATCATTGGCAATAATTAGTTTGTCCAACAACAAACTCGAAGGCCCACTTCCACTTCCATCACCCTTCACATTTTACTATACGATCGAAAACAATAGAATAGAGGGGAATATCGCTTCTTCAATATGCATTGCCACTACCCTCTCATTTCTCATCTTGGCTAATAATAGCTTAATCGGTACCCTACCCGAGTGCTTATCAAACTGTAGCATTGGTTTATCAGTTTTGAACTTGCAAATGAATCGTCTTTCAGGCACAATCCTTGGAAGATTTTCACCGCAAAGTAGCTTGAGAACTCTTGACTTGAGTCAAAATCAATTCGAAGGAACATTGCCACAATCCCTTGTCAATTGCAAAAATCTGGAAGTTCTAGATGTCAGCAACAATAAGATAGAGGATAATTTCCCGGCATGGCTAGGAACATTGCTAGAGCTAAAAATTCTTATTCTGAGATCCAACAATTTTAAGGGTCATTTGGATTTTCCAAAGGTAGCTCATCTATTTCCCAAATTGCACATTTTGGACATCTCAGACAACAACTTCGTTGGTCCTTTACCAGCCAATTTGATTGCGAAACTTCAGGGGATGATGACTGTACAGATCGGGCAAGAGCCGGAAGACAAATCATTGTACATGAGTTATATGTTTGGTAATGTAACCTATCTCGATTCTGGGAAAGTGATCATGAAAGGAAATGAGATTCAGCTGGTAAGGATCTTGACCATCTTCACAACCTTCGACTTATCACTCAACTCTTTTGAAGGGAACATCCCGAATGTTATCGGACATCTCCATTCTCTCAAAGGGCTCAACCTTTCCCACAATCACCTCATGGGTTCCATTCCTCCAACCCTTGGAAACTTGACTAATCTTGAATGGTTAGATCTATCTTCAAACAAGCTTAGTGGGAGGATTCCTAAAGAATTAGGAGATTTGACCTTCCTCGAGTATTTGAATCTCTCAGAGAACCAACTCACAGGCCGCATACCTCAAGACAAGCAACTAAGTACATTCACGAGTGACTCATTTCGTGGAAATCTAGGCCTATATGGAGCCCCATTACAAAACACAAACCCTGCTCTGCCACCACCGTCGTTCTTCCAAAAGGATAGTACAAAAGAATATACAAGTTGGTTTGATAGGAAAGCAGTAGGGATAGGCTATGCGTCTGGAATTGTGATTGGAATCTCCATAGCATATATTTCATGGGAAACTGGAAAACCCAAATGGGTTGCGCGAAAAGTGAGTTGGATGGAGAGAAGAGGAGCCAAATGGATGAAGAAGCCAAAGCAGAAAGCGATCAAATTTCATGGAGGCGTATGAAATTGTCAGACTGTGGTCCCTTTGAGCTATGTGCAATGTAGATCAAGGTATAGAGCTTTTGTGGATTGAAGTGCAATTTCTTATATGGATGCTTGTTTTTGTTGCGTTATCATCTTCTTCTCTAAATGTAAATTTCTGTATTGGGTTGATTGACTAAATAAACACGAAAGAGATCTTTCAAAAACTCGCTTTGCATCATTAACCCCCTATATGTCCTTTTCTTGGTCAGGGTACTCCATTCTTCTATCTCCACGGGAAAGAAAGAAAGAAAGATGAAGAGCTGTCGAAGCCATTGAGCCCGGGTTTAAGGATTACTAATTTTGTCATTGGTCCACTCCAAATTTCTGTTAAAGTTGAAGGTCAATTATAGATCGTTGACTTGCACCTATCATCTTAGAGGTTCAAACCTCAAGGCATCTTCAAAGTTCAATTCAAAGTAATCTTACTGTAAAATTCTAGTGTACCGTAGGCCAAAAAACCGAGACTTTTCCTTGATTATAGATATTGAAAGTTGCTGGTAATTTCAATTACTATTGGCAGAAAAAAATATGACCTTAACTGGCTAATTTAACTTGTCAATAAGCTACCAACGTCATGATGAATTTATCACTGTCGAAATTCATTAGTTAATCATTATCTTCTTTTACGTTCAACAAGTATGAAAGCAACTTACTAACATCGTGATGGGTTTGCCTTCTTCCAAATAACTTAGTAACTTTTTTTTTTTTAAAACTTTTACAAGTAAGATTAAGCAAATTGGAATGTTCAAAGAGATTAGTAAGTTACTGATTTCTTTTAAGTTTCATAATTATAGTTAGTAATTTACCGACATTGTAATGAATTCATTAGTGTTCAAATAAATTTGCAAGTTACCCACTTCTTTTAAATTCTACTGCTGCAATTAGTAAATTGCCATTTACAAGTATGTTATACTGATAAATAGATTTAAAGTCTTTTACGTGATTTTTTTAGAAGATGAAGTATCAATCACAGTCTCTTCAATAGGTTTATCCCCTCATTTTGTTCAGTGACTTAGCGAGAATAAGGGTGTGTTTAGTTTAATTTTTCCAAAGGACATTTCTTTTAGCTCAATACAACTTTCACCTAGCATTTGCATAAGAAATAAGAGGAAGGAGGCATCCATGACTTAAGCCATTCTATTAACTAATAAGTCATAAATAAACATCATTGAATTCTTTGATTTCTCAAAGGGGAAAAAAGGCTAAACAAATGATGATATAAATTGTTCATTTTTACTCCCCTTTTCTTGGATTAATCTATCATACTTATTAGTTATTAACATGTGCCAGTTGGTTGCATTAGCATTTTCCTTTGGATCTTAAGCATTGAATACATCAACAAGCAACCAAAGGTGAGTTCTATTTATATGAATGGAAAGATTCTTCATCTATATTATTATCGCTTATTTTTAACATTAATTACATTATTTGTCTATATATATGTGTGTGTGTGTGTGTGTGTGTGTGACTCTCTTCATTTTCTTAGTCATGTTCATGTTCTCTAGTATAATTCGATATGAGATCTCTTTGTAAATTAGCAAATAAAACAAAATACTTTTCGGAAATGATATGCTTTCCATTCTGAAGACAACGTATCAATTCCCAAACCTTAATTGGCTATTTTCCGTCCACAGCATGGACAATATAACTAGTGAATATATCAAGTTGACTCCTTCTAATAATTGAGCTAAGTTAATTACTTGATTTTATTTTATTAGTGCTTCGTGGACAATCATAGCCATCGATTGCATATCTAAATGAAAATTTGTCTTTGGAAATTGATTAAGGTCTATTTAATTTTAGTAAGTCCCAAATTGATTTTGTAACTTCCAATGTCACTTCGAATAAATGTGAGTACCGCTTTCATTTTTAATTAAGTTGGTGAATTTTCTCTTGCCGTTGCAAGAATCAAATATGGATGCATAGAAACAATACATTCCGAAAAGGTTGTATGGTAATAGAACTAGTAAGAAAAAAATGCCACAAAAAATAAACTGATTCCAGATAACATACGAAGATTTGTAAATTACTGAGAATCCACCTACGCAGATAAGAATAAAAAAAGTATGATATCTAAGTCCTCCATTAGAGTGACCACATTCAAGACACAATCGAGGCATTATAACCTCACTCACTTATGACAAAAGCCGGAGTCTAGTAGATCTCCAGCGCATTGCTATACTGAATGAAGCACACCAGTTGTGAAATATTTAATCCCTCAAAATCATGCTTGCAACGTCTGTGTCATACTCAAATGAAGCTATATGGACTTCAATACTTCAAGGGCTAGTGGAAGAGGTCGAGGGTGGTGGAGCGAGGAAAGGGATGAAGAGGTTGGCCGGGGTTTGGGAGAAAGATGGGAGTGGTGGGAACGTTAACCCTGGGAATGTTGCTCCCGGGAGTGGCAGGAACGTTGCCCCCGAGAGTGGCAGGAGTGGCGGGAATGTCCCTCCTGGGAGCGTCAGCAAGTTTGGAATGTTCGGCAACTACAGCAGATGGCAAGCCGCTTTGCACCGACCCATTCACTCGGCTGCAATGACTAGCACAAGTGCCAGAACGAATGCCATGAAAAAAGAAGCCACTTTTGGACGCCATTGATGCTGCTTCTTTTGATTATGAAAGTATATGCTACCTTGCAGGATGGATCAGAGCTTCGGATCCACGAAGGAACAAAGTGCAAGATCAACGATGGACATGAGGAAGAGAACAAGTTTCAGAGTGTATAAATAAGAAATGCACTGCACCGACTCCAACTAAATATAATGTAAATTCAGAGGGTGGAGTTAGAAAAAGATTAGGTGTGCGGGTGCGACAATGGCCATTGTTGACTTCCAGAAGAAAGTCGGCTTCCATGGGAGAGCACATATTGTTGCAGATCACTAAATCAGACATGTGCAAGTTACTCTCATCTAAACTATGATTTTCCTGTCTTAAAAGAAAGGGATGAGCATTAGGAAGAACCTTTCGGTTGACGTGATATGAAATGAGTCCTTTGTCCTTGCTCTGAATGAAAAAAGAAAATCAACAATGTCGAATTTAATGGATTCATTACTTAATATATGCTTTTGATCGAACCAGAGTAAGCTTTCGTCACTTAGACATTCTCTGCACCCCTTCAATTTGTCTAGATTGTAATTCAATTGGGATAATAAATGACTTGACCCAACGAAATGTGTGGAATTAGCGTATTTATAGTAGAATGCCTCATTAAATGGCGCAATATATAATCTTCCTTTACTACTTTATAGCATCATCATCATGATCATCATCTCTCTCTCATCCATTGTATGATCGTCTATTTTGCGAAGTTCTGAAGATTTCTAATTTGCCTAGATTTTGTAATTTAAAAAATTATCCACGTCAACTTTCGTTGGACGGCCAACGTCCATGTCAATGCGGGCCGGCCAAAATTGGTCAAATGAATTGAATTGATACAAATGCAAAATGTTTAACACTGAATCAGATTAAACAAAATTTATGAGTGAATTGATACAATTACAATAGATTTAGGAATTTTTTGGTAATTCTCATGCATTTTTCATGTGGCCTGAGATAGCTTTCTCATTCTTAGCGAAGAAAGCTTTCCCCAATCAATTGTTTTACCAACGAGAGCCAATTCCTTTTCTTTTCATTCCTCGATGGTGTCTTTCATCAAGATTGAGACTTTACATTTCGAAGGATTATTCCTTTCCTAACCTCTTTAAGAATATATTTTCAAGAAGAAACATCAAGAAGGCCTTTTCTAACGCTCGAACTCGATCTGCTGCGGCTGTGGCTTCGCTTTTCAAGGACACGAGGGAGAATAGCATTATTCCGCAGGGTTTGCCTCCCTTTCATTAGGGGTGAGCACGGTTCCCGGGTAGAACCGGGAACCGGAGAACCGAACCGGAGGGTCCGGTTCGGTTCCCGGTTCTAGGGAGACCGGTTCCGGTTCCCGGTTCCTCATTTCCCGGAACCGGAACCAGAACCGGAACCGGACCTGATCTGCTTTAGCCTTCAGCCACCTCACCTCCCCTTAGTCCTTCCCAAAAAACCCCCAATTCTAACCCTAATTTTTCCCCTTGCTAATTTTCTGGTCGGGTCTCTCTTCTCTCCTCCCGGTCCGGTCCCCACGCCTGACTTCTTGCCTTGAATCCTCGACCGTCGTCCGCCGCTCGTGGCCGCTCGTCCGCCGCTCTGCTCACCGCTAGCCCGCAGCTCCGCTTGCCCGCGGCTCCGCTCGCCCGCGGCTCCGCTCGCCCGCCGCTCCGCTCCGCTCGTCCACGCTCCGCTCCGCTCGCCCGCGGCTCCGCTCCGCTCGTCCGCGGCTCCGCTCCGCTCGCCCGCGGCTCCGCTCCGCTCGCCCGCGTCTCCGCTCGCCCACGGCTCCGCTCCGCTCACCCGCGTCTCCGCTCACCCGCGGCTCTGCTCCCCGCGTCTCTGCTTGCCAGTGGCTCTGCTCCCCGCGTCTCTGCTCCCAGCGTCTCTGCTCTCCTCTGCTCGACCGCGGCTCTGCTCCCAGCGTCCCGCGTCTCTGCTCCCAGCGTCTCTGCTCGCCCGCGTCTCTTGTGATACTTGTGCCGATCTCCCGTGCAAGTGATCGTTTCCTACAAGTTGATTGTTGTTGAGCCACAGATGTGATAATTCATCATCTTTGACGACATGGATCATTTGCTTGGACTGGTTCTTCAAGTACATCTTTGTTCGGATGATAACCAATTGTTTCTTGTTTTTCCATTGCTGCAGGGGTTGTGGATATCTTGTCCCTGATGATGTGTATGAGGTAAATGATGCTGCTTCCTATCACTTTAAAGTAGTGGATTTTCTATAAATCGTGGAGTTGTCTCTCGTCACCAAGATTTCATTTCACTTAGTTTCTTGTCTCTTGACTTTTGAAACCGAACGGTAAAACGCATTCATGTCCGATTGTCTATTATCAGTCATGCTTTGGGACATTCATTATGTCAATCTTTAAAGATCTACAAAGGACATATATGATGGTCTTTCCATTAATTTTAGGACATTTGTGATGGTTGTTCACAATTTTTATTCTCTTCTTACCTCAAGTCATTATATTTATTGCAGGCCCTGGTGAAAATTGGGTTCTCGCTCGACTCTCCATCATTTTACAGTGTCTGTGAGGTAACAAATATTTCCTAGTCTGAAAAGATTTTAGATTAAATGAAACTGCCCTCTCCATCTGCATCTATTTGTGCTTCTGCTTCTTTCCCGTCTTTACACTTACTTGAGTTTATCCTTGTATAGGGGAAAGCCTTGGCTTTGCATATTGAGATTGATGCTTGTGGTGATGATGCAGATAACTTCTTTGGAAATCGAGTACGTGTTGGAATGGTTGGACTTCAAAGATGGCGGAGAAGCAGGGGACGGAGCCTTCGCTCCCAATTCATGACGACCGAATGCTCATGGAGGACTTCACACGCGTGCCCGGTCATCCACACTTCAACTGCTGTCCAAACGGAGCCAGAAAAACTCTCCAACCATATTCGCACTTCCCCTTTGGAGGCCCTTGCTTGACTATCCTTGTAAGCATTTCATCTAACTAATTCACAATGCCCGTATGTAGTTTGTAGTTCGAGGCATGTGTGATTCTTGTATGTTGCCAAATCCCTTGCACCGCTCATATAGCTCGCCCGAGAATGAATTTTGATGTCTCCTTTCTCCTCTTGGGGATTAGAGATTTTTCGTTGATGAAGGTAATGATCTTCAATCTATGCTTGAACTTTGAAGCACATGGTTAGCACCCTAAATGAGCTGTGAAAACAGAATGGATATTTAGTATTGTTTGTGTTGGGAGATCACCGAAAGGGCTGCTTGAAGAACTTCTTGCGGATAAAAATTGAACACGGAGGAGGTTTTAGTATATACAAGGCTTGGCTTCTATTTTTAAGGGCTGTTCTCTTTGAAATGGCTGGAGACTCTAGTGATTTATGTAGTGTGACTTAAGCAATATGCTGCTTAGAATGGTTGCTTTCCTAGATTGTACAGTTTCTAGGGAAGGAGGTTCCGGTTCCCGGTTCCTCTTTTTTCGGAACCGGAACCGGTTCCACTTAAATGAAAAAAAAAAAAAAAAGAACCTGTTGGACCCTGGAACCGGAACCGGAACCTGTGAGAGGGTAGGTTCTAGGTTCCAGATTTCGACGGGTAGGTTCCAGGTTCCAAAAAATGAGGAACTCCGTGCCCGAGGGTAGGTTCCAGGTTCCAAGCGGAACCTGTAAGGAACCTGGAACCGCTCACCCCTACCTTTCATTTACTCATGAATTCAATATGACAGCACTTTCTAGGACATGGTTTGTTCTAGAGTTCAATGCAAAGCTGCGGGATGGTTTTTGACATGAATGCATCGGTCTAGTCTTTTTCCCTTTTCCGAGTGACGAATTTCGAAGAGTCCATCACGTAGGAAGGTAATAGACACTGATCTAGATGTCAACCATGTTAAACAATGTGCTTGGGTTCTCCATTTTGCAGAAGAAGTGATAGTAAATGACTAACATGCAAGTGTGCATCTTCATACAATAATTGCCATAGTTCATGATTGATCTTTAAATGCATGTTTCAGTGGAAATACATATGTGTGCATCGTGTCCAAAATCCTCCCACAAATCGTTGCACTTTCTGAGGTGTCTGTTCAAATATATTAGCAGCAGTAATATATATGCATAATGTAAAAGTATGACTGTGCTCCCCTGCCCTCAATTCAACATTAGATTACTGGTATCCACTATCCAGTTCAGAGTTTGAGACATTAAGAATGAACAATCAATCTCGTAAGTTAGATAATTCAAGAACATGATAATCTAGTTATGTGTGTCTTGCGGGTACTATCCATGGGAGCCGCAGACAATGGTTGTGCGGATTGCAGCAAACCATCTACACATGATATTTTTAGAAAAAGCTGTATTGGAAATTCTAAAACTTGTCATAAAAATATAATTGAATCCTAAAATTTATAACGAAAGTGCAATTGAGTTCTAAAATATTCAAAATGTGCAATCAAGTCTTAAAATTTGTTAAATTGATCTAGTCAAGTCTTTTCATTGATTGCTCTTTTTAAAACTTTTAGGATTTGATTATATATTTTTAAAGTTTTAAGACTCCATTTTGCTTTCGTAACAAATTTTAGGATTTTGTTGAAGTTTTTGAAAATTTTAGGATTTAATTCAACTTTTATGACTAATTGTAGCATGCTTGATTTTGTTAACTATGAAGTAAGGATCGAATCCTTAAAGTGGGCTACCTGCGAATGGAGAGTCTGGAAAATGGAATTCGGATGTCTCGTACGGCTTACTCAAGCATCGGATTTGGATGCCATTTCGACCGCAGTACTAGGCACAATAGAAACTACGTTCTGTGAATTTTTCTAGAATTTTTGGGAATATTGCAATTTTTGGCAATTTCTGGAATACTTCGAACTTCTGGAAAGAAAACTAGCATAGTTGGAATAATGCTGTTGCTCTCAGTAGACGCAAAATTGAATATTTATTATGTTTTTCATGAAAAATATTAGGGTTTAACTTTGGCTTATGAAGTAATTTTAACTGAAAATACATGCGTCCGTAGAAATTACATAAATTAATAAAATCTGGAAAGTTATGTTTTACATGTGCTAAAAATTATTATCTCCACTGCCGAGTGTCTGTCGTTTCATTAATCAATCATGAAACTGACTGGAAGACTTTGAATATGCACCGGCCCACGAACCTAAGACTAAATCTCGGTTGGCACTTTTGTAATTTCGACCAAAACAGGCTTTTTTGCCCAATAGATTCTAGTTGCTGTATTAAGTTAAAATTTTCTGATGATGGGCCTTGAATTATGTTTAGGACCGGAGGGATTTGTCGGCTAAATCCGTATAGTTAGTCTTTGCTAGTTGTCAAAGATAAGTGACTTTCCCACTTAATGCTTTTGTAAAATTCGCATCACTGAATGAATGAAAATTTAGCTATTTTGAGGCATGCTATTTTATTAAGTTGGATAAAGCATTATATGGATTTTCAAGTCTGCTACTATGCACATTGAAAATCATTATGTGGGTGAATTGTTTTGAATCCTATATCAGCATATTGGATACCATATATGTATATCGAATGATGCTTAAAGTTGGCCTACATTTTTTTTTTTGGTCGGAAGTTGGCCTACATATTGGGATATGATAGATGTGCATGTACTGGCTTTGTTCTGGAGCTTAATCATGACTGATGTAATTCTGGGGCTTAAGTACATCTATTGTGATTTCTGGCCTTTGTCACCTAGTGAAGCGTGAGTTTAGTGTTTTGGCATTAGAAATAAATATGATATATGTTGGCACTTAAATTTTTGTTAGAATATTGTCTTTACTTATTTTCCAAATAATTGGAACTTATTTTCCTCCCAAAATATTCTTTGAACTTTTTATTGTTGCATTTTAGATTGTTCAAGCAGTCAGAGCTTCTAAAGTAATCGGGGTTTCTGGGAAATTGTTGTGCACTTTTTTAGCACAAAAAACAGAGATCTTGTGGAAACAAAGGGTAGAGAAGAGAAATGGAGTCAACCTTAGGAAATCTTACGAGTGCACATTGGTTTGCGATGCGGCCTTGGTTTTTACGGTGCAAATGAGCGAGAAAACATCTTGAAGTATGTTCTTCTACACTTTACTGGGCTTTTAACCAATCTGGTAATGACTCTAAAATAATCATGAAGGAATCAGATAAAGCAAAGTTGCAATCGATAGGAATAGAGGATCCATTGAAAGCATAGGCGTCACCTTGGCAGAGGATTATTTGGGCTCACTTAGTAATCCGTTAAACCCCATTAAACTAATCTAGGAAGGGTTGGGACAATATCTTAAATCATTTATGATATTCACATGACTACTGATAAGTGGTGTTGCATGCTAGCTTAAGTGTGATTTTAATAACTGCATAATTATTGTAAAATTGCATCATTCATTGCTTATTATTTTGGTTGAGACATTTTCGTAAAATGATTTATATTGGTTAAAGGCTTTGTCTTTTATTTGATGAAAGGCCGATCATTCCCTAAATTTTGAATATAGATTTGGTATATGACAGCAACCATCACAAAGTTTTTGATTGCTTGCTCTTATTACTATTAATAACTCAGTTCCGATTAATTGTCTTATTAGTATAGTTGAAACCTACTTATTTGGCTGTCAGTAAATAAGGTTATGAGACAATAGAGACCGAAAACTCAACCTTTGATATTAAGAGCACATGCTAAAGCCAAAATAGCAGAAGATTTTCTTTTTATACATTTCGTTGGCAGATTTTCTTTAAATTTAAGCCTATTTAGATATTGCATGAATAAAATACAGTTGAAAGTTTGCACAGGTACATTTTCTACTGCTCTTCTTAAAAAGAGTATGTCAAGTTGAAATTTACATAGTAAAAGAGGTACCTAAATTATCCAAATATTCAATTATATTACTAGCGAAAGCAACAAATTCATCTCTCAAAAACGAAAGAGTAATCAGTAAAGCCACAAAAATGTTCGGAAAGAAAGTTAGCTATGTAGGAAGGGGAACCGTTTCATATTAACATAAGGAAAGAGTTCAATGAATAGCCATTTTGACGTTCTGCAGGCCCTCTCTTACGCTGCATCGTGTGCTGACAGTGGGGCCACCTTATGTACATTGTCCCCGACAATGAGCACCCTTGAGACCTTCTTATTATTATATCCATCAAGAAAAATATTATGCTCATGCGAATCTCTAAGGTCGCGGTTTTAACATTCCATTAGGGTTTAACCCATCACATGTGTTGAAGTAAGAAGAGGTGAAACCAGCGTGCACGTCTGCATGGAATTTGTAAACATCCATCAAGATTGTCAAGGTCTTTGTCGGGTTAGGTAATTGAAGTGTGAAGACGTCAAGATCTAAGGGGCTTTATGCGTCGATTTTGCATCCATCAAGACCCGTGCCTGCTTTGGAAGTCAAGATCTTTTGGGGTTTCGTCTGTGGTGGTTTTTGGATCAGTTGGCGTTGCGAATGGTCGTGGGAAGATTTACGGTCTCTATGGACTTTTAGTAGTGATGTTTGGCCCTAAGAATATCTGGCCCATCGCAAGGGGAAGGTCACGGAGCAATTTTCTAGCCGTCTCTTCTTTTGACTAACAAGCCTCGAACTTGTAATGCAGTGCAAGAAGTGGCAAATAAAAAAGCAATATATAGACAAACGTTAAGGAGGCGATGCGTGGAAAAGCTAGAAAGTGTTCATACACAAACACAACACAAAGCTCCTCATTTTACGTCACACTCCTCAACTTCAATCTCTCCCTGTCAAATGCTTGAGGCATTCAGTCCTAATTGCTTAGAAGCATTAGGCCATGTACAACAGCCACCCCGAATTATGAGTGCTACAATCACAAAGTCCGAGCAAAAAGATAAGTGACTGGTGTTGTGAAAGTTGCAAGGGACAAGCGAATTCGATAGTAAATAGAAGGAAAGAAAAAAATTGACTATCAGATTTACGTAGTACGATCCAAATATCAATACTTATATCTACAAGAGAACAATACAGAATTTTACTATAGAAATAAGCGATATAATGGAGATTGCAAATCACTCGAGCATTCGAACACTCTTTCGATATTTTCTAAGTCTCAACTACATCTAATAACTCATTCCGTATTTAGCCACTTACCATTCCTAGAGAAATCTCACTCAAAAAATTAGATAAATTTTAATTACTAGAATTTTACTTGCTATATCACTATAGAGTGTAATTGCAAAGAAAAATTTCCTTCTGTCGGGAGCTCTTTCGGAAAGCTCTACTTATCTCACTTCCAAGAGGTCCATTTATACTAGTTCCGTCAACATTGCACTTCTTCTTTCTTCTTTGTGTGCGGCCTTAAATAGAAAGGAAGAGAGGTTCACACCTTGCCTCATCATTGCTTGGGGCCTCCTTCAATTAATGTGCAAATAGGAGACAAACAAAGCAAACATTTCTCTATCTTCTTCAATTTCTCTCGCATTGAACATGTCAGATCTTCCAGTGTGACAAAGTGAAAGTCTTCTTCCTGCACCCCTTCATTTAATGGGGGCGTGTAAGAACAACCAAAGCAAAGTGTCCATTTCGTTTATGAGCAGCGGCCAATTGGAAGAAAATTAAACACGTCCGCCTGCTGGTTTCTTCATCTTCGAGCATCGTGTGCAAAAAAATTAATGTAAGAACAAATAAAATCAAAGGCAGAGCTTAGACTTTATTCGGTTAGACATGCTGGCTTTTATGTGGATCATGTTTATTCGAGGGGCTCAAATTCGAAAGATACTTCAACAACTCGCCTTCATTTTCTTCCCTACTAACAGTAGCCGATGAATGCATTACCATTTTCATGAGAACAGTATTTGGTTGTTGGCACCCCCACCTCAAGAAAAGCCCAAGGTTGTAGCAAGTGGGAACAGAATTTAGCAAGCTTTGCGTCAATCACGTAGTTCCAACAATACGAAACTATAAAATTTTGTCCAACAACTGAACCTTCACAATTAGCAACATTTAATAAGCGGGATATTAGCTATCCTTTAAAAAAGGCGTTTTGTGAATGGACTAAGAGAATGACAGAAATAGAGTAGCCAATCTATTTTGCCAAAAAAAGAAGAAGCTATTTATATTTGCCTCAGGGTTGATTATCAACCTCCAAAACAAAGGAAAGAAATCATGGGTTCACCAAAATTTGAGACACTAGTGCCTCTTCTAGCTTCCTTGGCCCTTTCCATAGTGCTTTTAGTCATCATTCCACAAGGTGCAATTCCTGCTTATTCCTACACTCTAGAAGCACAAGCCCTTCTCAAATGGAAATCCAGCCTTCAAAACCAAAACCAAAACCAAACCACCTCAAGGTTCCCCCGACTCCAACTCGACGGCTGCAAACCAGTGTAGGTGGGACGGCATCTTGTGTAACCTAGCTGGGAGTGTGATAGGAATCAATCTCACCAATTCAAACATTGTAGGTACACTTGATGAGTTCCCATTCTCGTCTTTGCCGAGTCTCACCTATATAGATTTGTACATAAATGAACTCTTTGGCTGTATTCAGCCTCAAGTCAGTCTTTTAGCCGACCTAACCCTCCTTGACCTCTCCTTCAATCAATTATCTGGGACAATACCACAGGAGATTGGTGAGCTCATGAAGCTCGAGGTGCTTCACCTTCACTTTATCGAGTTGATTGGCTCTGTCCCGTATGAAATAGGTCAGCTACGTATGCTGGACGAGCTTGCCTTGTGTTCAAACCAGTTAGATGGATCTCTTCCTTTTTCCTTGGGTAACTTGAGCAGCCTTGCTAGCCTATCCATCTCTTATAATTCATTTTCTGGTTCTATTCCTATTGAAATTGGGAATTTGACAAACTTGGAGGAGATTAACATAGGTCCCAACTTCTTGACAGGGTCAATTCCTCCCACTTTTGGGACATTGATGAAACTAACAACGTTGCACATATTTGATAATAAACTTACTGGTGACATCCCATGGGAGCTCGGGAACTTGAAACTTCTCCGTGAACTTAGCTTATACTACAATAATCTTACCGGTTCAATCCATTCAACATTAGGCAATTTGACAGAGCTTGCCTACTTGTGTCTATCCGGGAACCAGCTTTCTAGTAACATTCCCGATGAGTTAGGCAACCTCCAAGCTATGATCGAGTTGAAGCTGAGCTATGATCGGCTTATCGGTCCCATTCCTCCTTCTTTGGGTAATCTAACTGACCTATGATATCTATTCCTCCGCTAAAATCAACTTTCGAGTTCGATCCCAAGATCATTAGGAAATCTCTAGGCTATGCTCAACTTACATTTGCATGCAAATCAGCTCACCGGTCCAATTCCTTTTTTTCTTTCGATAACTTGACTAACCTAATCGATTTATCACTCCACCACAATCAACTTTCGGGATGGATGCCAATAGAAGGTTTCTCAAATACATCACTGGAAATAATTAGTTTGTCCAACAACAAACTTGAAGGCCCACTTCCGATTCCATCACCCTCCGCATATTATTATTCAATTGGAGATAATAAAGAAGAGGGGAAGATCTCTTCTTCGATATGCCTCGCCACGAACCTATCATTCCTTATCCTATCTAATAATCGCTTAGTCGGTAGCCCACCCGAGTGCTTATCAAACTTTTGCATTGGTTCATTGGTTTTTAACTTGCGAATGAATCGTCTTTCGGGCACAATTCCCAAAAGATTATCACAGTGAAGTCACTTGAGAACTCTCGACTTGAGTCAAAATCAATTCGAAGGCACGTTGCCACAATCCCTTGTCAATTACAAAAACCTGGAAGTTCTAGATTTCAGGAACAATAAGATAGAGGATAATTTCCTGACATGGTTGGGAAAGTTGCCTAAGCTAAAAGTTCTTATTTTGAGGTCCAACAATTTTAAGGGCCATTTGGATATTCCAATGGTAGCTCGTCTCTTTTCCAAGTTGCACATTTTAGACATCTCGGACAACAACTTCGCTGGTTCCATACCAGCCAATTTGATTGTGAAGCTTGAGGAGATGATGAATGGAAAAACTGGGCACAAGCCGCAAGGCAAATTGTTGTATATGGATCTGAATGGTATAGAGCTTGAGGTGGAGTTGCGATTAGAAACTCTTGAGGTAATGGGTGCTAATGTAGTAATTGACACAGATGGTGCTTGTAGTAAGGTGGAGCTTGTAAAGCTAATAATTGTTGTAACTGCTAATATCAACAAGGTACGTATTCGATCTTCTAACAAATATGGATGCAACAGTAGTTTTGTTTTATCTATGGTTAAGGAGATTGCGTTGGGAAATCCTTGCAGAGTAGTTAAAGATGCGTGTAGAGTTGGTGTTCTTATGAGGTCCTTGATTATGGCGAAATTCAAGTGGGGCTTCGACTTGGAAAATATCTGTGGTGGTTGAGCCCATCAGGGGCTGTGGGAAAGTAGCGGCAGAGTTCGAATTTTGAAGCAATTGTCACTTGGCTTAAACGTTGAGCCAAGATGGAGATTATTATAATATATCTCTAGTTTGAGCTCAACGGACAAACAAACCCTACCCAAGTTTATTTGGTATTACTTCGATAGATTAAAGTTCAAGATCGAGTACGTATATTGTTTCCTTTTACAATTTCGACTCGGTGAAGAAAGAAGACAGAAATAGAAACGTCAGAATTTTAGACTTTGTTTGAAATATTCGGAAATATATTTCTATGTTGAAGTCGGTGAAAGTAAAATACTGAAATCCACTTTTCTATTGCAAGTTGAAGTCACGGTCAAATTTGGGAAGTCCAACGTTGACTCGAATTGGAGCAGTCTTGAAGCGCCGGAAGAGTGCTTCAGAAGCGTGGGCTACTTTTGTGTTGTTCGTGCGGCAAATCTTATTCGTGAATTACATCCAAGGAGTTTGTTTTTAGTGTTTGTAGCTGTGAAATGTTGTAGTAAGATTTGTCAATTTCTTTATGAGATGGAGAGATTATTTTGCGAGGATTTGTGGAGTTAAACACTACGTAAGTTATTAGGTGTAATTGGGCTTGGGAAATACTGTGAATGTTTAAGTGACTTGATTATGATTGTAATCTCTGTGTATCGCTTGATCTATAGTAGAATTCACTACTGCTTTTCTCATGGACATAGGTCTCTATAACTGAACCATGTAAATCTAGTGTTCAATTTATTTTTCTTTATACTGTCTATTTTATGTAGAATTTCTCAATATAAATAACTAATAAATCAAGAACAAATTAGATCCATATATGACTGTAAAACACCAAAAATTATATGTATAACGGAATTGAAAACATACTTGTTTGAGCCATAGCTTCACTTGATGAAAAATAGATCAGACTGACGGTAATTAGTGATCTATTGGAATGCCAGATCTTCATCTCTATGATTTATTTCAATATAGCAGCTTTAATGGGATTAAGCGACTGATAGGTATAACCTACCCTTTTATAGGCTAGAGAGGGGACTCAGCAAACCTTAATCAATAATGTGTCAACTGGGCCCCTCCCATTATGGGCTTCAGTTAAACACAATTACCTACACTTTGCTGCTCAACTAGACCCGTTATTAATAGATACCAAAACCCAATTCAATAAGATCACTTACGGATTTAATATATATTGGAACATTCATTAACTCGATTATTTAAAATAGAAAATAGATTAATTAATGTAAGCCCATTATAGGAAATTTCCAACATTCTCCTACTTTGGCTACATTAATTAACTTATTTTTATTTTTGAAAATGACACTCTCAGATTAATAACTGAAAATTTATTTTATGTGGCCACAATTTTGAAAACAATATTCCAATAACGGCATCTCAAAACCAATACAATCTTATATAACCTCAATATAGGACTATGGTGATCAACATATTAAGAAAATATCGCAATACATAATCTTCCATAATCACATATAATAAGCATTATATTTTCATGGATTATGGGCCTAGCAATAATCGAAATAGTGTCAACATGTGATAAAAAATATACACTATTTCTTATTGATCCTCAATGCAATTTCTCAACGGCATGAAACTGAATTAATGCAATTTCTAAACAACATGAAATTACACAACTATGTCACAATCTAATATGAGATCTCATAATTAGTGACATCCAGTCATCTTTAAACTAAAATTTCTTTAAAAATACTATTTTATATTTCTATTTCTCGTCGATAGGAAAAAGGATAACAATAGAATCAACAATAATGATCATCAAAAGTAAATGCTTTAATGGACATCATAAAAGCATTATCAATTTGCATATAACTATAATATTCAAAAATACAAACTATATAACTCCCACTAACAAAAGAGATCAAAAGACTCTAAAACACCCATACTCTTTACATGTTCTTTAAACAAAATGGGTCGTAAACCTTTTGTTAAAGGATCGGCCAACATGGACTCAATTATAATATTTTCGATCACGATATCTCCCTTTTTGACCAAGTCTTTAACAGTATAATATTTGATCTCCATGTATTTGGACGCATTGTTGATTTTGTCATTCTTGGAATAAAACACAGTTGCAGTATTGTCACAGTAGATCATCATAGGTCTAGCAATAAAGTCAACAACTCACAATTCTGAGATTAAATTTCTGAGTCAAACAGCTTGAGTTGACGCACCGTAACACTCCATAAACTTAGCATACATTATAGAGTTCGTAACTAAGGTTTGCTTTATGCTCTTACAAGAAATAGCACCTCCAGCCATCATAAAAATATATCCAGAAGTTGATTTTCTATCATCTGAACAACCAGCAAAATCAACATCTGAATATCCAATCACCTTTAAGTCATCTACTCTACTATACACGAGCATGAAGCCTTTTGTTCGTTGTAAATATCTCATCACTTTCTTAGTTGCAACACAATGTTTATGACCTGGATTCGACAAATATCTCCCAAGAATATTCACAACAAAAGCAATATTGGGTCTGGTGCATACTTGTGCATGCATAAGATTGCCAACTGCACTAGCATATGGAACATTCTTCATTACTTCCTTTTCAACATTATTCTTAGGGCATTGTTCTATGTTCAATTTATCTCCTTTCACAACAGGAGCTTCACCAACCTTGCAGGTTTGCATATTAAATCTTTTCAAAACACGTTCTATATAATTTTTCTGAGATAACCTCGAAACCTTCTTAGATCTATTACGATGAATTTCAATGCCTAGAACAAAAGAGGCTTCTCCAAGATCTTTCATATCAAACTTTGCAGACAGAAAAGTTTTTGTGTCATTCAATAGATCAACATCACTACTAGCAAGCAAAATGTCATCTACATAAAGTACTAAGAAAATATAATCACTCCCACTTACTTTCATGTGGATGCATTGATCAAACTTGTTTTCTTCAAAGCCAAATGATCTCACAACTTTGTCAAATTTCAAGTTCCATTGACGTGATGCTTGTTTGATACCATAAATAGACTTCCGAAGTTTGCACACCATATGCTCCTTTTTAGCTTCTTTAAACCCTTCGAGTTGCTGCATATATACTTCTTCATCTAGATCTCCATTTAGAAAGGCTGCCTTGACATCCATTTGGTGAAGCTCTAAGTCAAAATGAGCCACCAATGCCATGATTATCCGAAAAGAGTCTTTAGTAAAAACTGGAGAAAAAGTTTCAGTATAATCAATACCTTCTCTTTGTGTGTACCCCGTTGCGACTAACCTTGCCTTAAATCTCTCTATATTGCCTATATTGTCTTCCTTGGTGTCACGCCCCGACCGAGCACGCGACAATCCCCTTTCTCCACTTACGGTCATTTGAATACGATATCCCAGGACGCGTTGCCGACCATTATTTTTATCTTTCCATTAAACACATGTGGAAGCAATAAATAATCCCCGTATAATTTAACAATCGGGATAGTCAGGAAAGTCAATCAAAAAACACCATCAACAGTGCAACTTTATTTATCTAATGATTAACCCTAGGAAGTTTACAAGTACAAGCCCTTATCACAGGCATCTTCCTATCGAGCCAACAACACCAACAGGGTCAGGGTTAATCTACTTCCTTCAACCAAAGCCACGAATCGCAACACGTGCCGATTCTTTATCCAATGGACCTGAAAATGATTATACAATAATCAGTGAGATAAAATTTTAGTAAGTTCGGGCGCTAAGCCTCGGCTAGGGTACCAATCCACCTCAGGGGTACCTAATAGGTATGTTTCTCAAAGTACTAACAATCAATAGTTAAACAATTCAAACACAACGGCCTTACCTCGCGATTGCACATACCCTGCATGATATTAGTTACACGACCATAAAGAGGCAAACCAATACTCACATAATTATGGTACCACATGTAGCATTCCAAGTACATACTAATCAGGCGTGTTCCAATCATGCACATCCATCAGTAACGCTTTCCCCGAAATCCATCAGGTATCCGAAATCCATCAGTTGCGTCTTCCGAAATCCATTGGCTATCCGAAATCCATTGATAACGCTTTCCCCGAAATCCATCAGTCGTGTCTTTCGAAATCCATCGGGTATCCAAAATCCATTGGTAACGCTTTCCCTGAAATCCATCCAGTAACCGAAATCCATCAGTCGCGTCTTTCGAAATCCATCGGGTATCCAAAATCCATTGGTAACGCTTTCCCCAAAATCCATCCAGTAACCGAAATCCATCAGTCGCATCTTCCGAAATCCATCGGGTATCCAAAATCCATTGGTAACGCTTTCCCCGAAATTTATCGAGTAACCGAAATCCATTAGTCGCGTTTTCCGAAATCCATCGGGTATCCAAAATCCATTGGTAACGCTTTCCCCAAAATCCATCAATCGCGTCTTCCGAAATCTATCGGGTATCCAAAATCCATTGGTAACACTTTCCTCGAAATCCATCGAGTATTCGAAATCCTTCGGTCGCGTTCTCTTTTACGTGATCATAGTAGCACAACTACCACTCATGCAAATTTCCTCTTTTCTCATCAATCAATACAGGCATGGTTGTGCGTATATATCAAATTACCACAACTCTCACGTGTAAAGAAATATAGTTAAGTAATCCCCGTGTGCAATTAGCAAATCAATCAATTATTACCTCAGACCATATTCGCCTCGCAATAATGTGACGACCAATAATTCCGGTAAATCACTATTCACCACAATTACTTATCAAAAAGTAATTAATCCAAATACGGGGAATTATCATAATTAACAATCATTAAGCACAACAATTACCAACAATATAATTTATTATTATCAAAATAATAATAAAATAATATTATATTAATTTCGGAATAAATAAATAAAATAATAAAATAAACACATAATTAGCCTAAATCACCATTAGGCTCTAATTACCCACCACTAACCCCAATTAACCAAAATAATCATAACTAACCACCTAATTCAGATTAGTCTTAACTAAACTAACCCTAAACGAAATTAACACGTCAAACAAGGGTTTAGAGCCTAAACTTACTGTTTAACGACGATGAAGGTGTGACTGCGACGGGGGCGACAAGGCGAACACACGAGCACCTCTAGGGTGTCGAGATGGGCGACACGGCGGCCGAATTTTGGCCGGAGACCTGTTGTCCGTGTGGCAAATGAGGAACTAAAGGAGGAGAAGGCGTCTAGTAGCTCGGGTCTGGTTGGGGATGCCTCTCCAATCAGCTGGGGGATGGCGGCCGATGGTTTGGGAGGCGATTGGTGACAATCGGTGGCTAAAACAGCAGCAACAATGGCTGGTTCGGTCGAAACCAGAACTAAGCGAGGGAGAGGCGAGCTCGGCGAGAACAGGCAGTCGACTCGGGCAGGGACGGCGGTTGAGCGGCGACCTTCGGTGTCGACTAAAGCAACTGGATGGCATGGAGAGAAGGGGACGACCCGCGAGCGGCGATGGCGTAGCCTGATGTAGAAAACCTGTGTAACGGAGGAATAACCAGAGAGAGAGAAGGAGCAGTAGATAATCGCGGCTGTCGGGCTCGACGAACGGCGGTCACGACTAAGGCAATGCCAAGCGATGGTGCTCGGCTGGTGAGACCAGCTCAGTCGAAACAGGACGCAACGGAGGAAGGTCGGGCAGAGGGGAAGAGA
This sequence comes from Corymbia calophylla, assembly GCA_014182845.1. Classification (NCBI taxonomy): domain Eukaryota; kingdom Viridiplantae; phylum Streptophyta; class Magnoliopsida; order Myrtales; family Myrtaceae; genus Corymbia; species Corymbia calophylla. Next base: position 19,840,449 of record CM024700.1, on the reverse strand, counting down.
AAGACAAAAGCAAGATGAGGCCGGTTGGCTCGAAACTGGCGAACGGCAACTCGCCGACAACTTGGTAGCAAGTAGGGGTGGTGGCGAAGTTGCGGTGGCGGTCAGTGAGGCGGCGGTACAACAACTCGGCGGCAGCAGCAACTCTATTTCCGGTCGGGTAGAAAGTCGAAGGAGAGAAAGAACCGAAGAAAAAGAAGCTGAGGAGAAAAAGGAAGCAACGCACGTTCGTGCGATTTTCAGCTGAGAGAGAGAGAGTGTGTGTGAAGTTTGACAAGGTCAAACTAGTAGAAATGAGGGGGAAGGACAACACGTGGGGGGCTGGCGACAAAAAAGATGGAGAAAAGTAGGGGGAAGAGACGTGAGGGAGAGATGGTAGGTGCGGTAGCAATGGGAAGGAGAAAAGTGCGGAAAGAGGAGAGAGAAAAAGAAGAGAGAGGGGGAAAGCGCACGTGGGAGAGAGAAAGGGAAAAAGGAAGGGAAAAACGATGGGGTCTTGGGTCCGAATTTCAGCTCGGCGGTCCTACATCTGACGTTTCCGAGTACTCAAAAATTTTGGGAAATAATGAGGCCAAAGTCCAATAATTTAGTTCCGACGTTTGAAAAACCCGACAATCGAATTTGGATAGAAATCATGGCCAAGTCAATCAATCGCAACTTCAGTGTGTCTCAGACTCACGAGTGGCTTTTTCAAGAATCGCGCGTCCACGAAGTCTTTTGTAGCCTCTCCCCTTCGATTAGTAGCTCATGAGTGATTAGTTCAAAGCGAGATCGACTAGCAGTGCATTGATGACTACGCATTCATAAAATCCGCCACAGATCAGAAAATCTAGGACGTCAGAACTCTTCCCCTCTTATAAAAAATTTCGTCCTCAATATTTGCACCACTCATTGAACCCTTGAAATTTATGTTACTACTCAACTCTTCAAACAGGTAGGGGTATTGATGCCTCATTACTTCATTGCTTTCCCATGTGGCTCTTTCTGTTCCATGATGTTGCCATAACATTTTGACCAAGACAAACGTCTTGTTCTACAGTACACACTCCTTATGGTCCATGATTCGCATCGGTTTTTCCACATACGATACCCTATCGTCCACGTCTATTTCCTCGAAATTTAGTATGTGGGTCGAATTTGGCTCGTACTTTCTCAACATTGACACGTGAAAGACATCATGCACTTGCATTAGTCTCGAAGGCAATGTAAGGCGATAAGCCAAAATCCTAATTCTTTCCAAAATTTCAAAGGGTCCCATGTACCTTGAACTCAGCTTTCCCTTTTTGCCGAACCGCGAAGTACCTTGCATTGGCGACACCTTCAAGAACACATGATCACTAACTTAAAACTCCAACGGTCTACGTTGCTTATCTATGTAGCTCTTCTGGTGACTTTGCAATGTCCTTAACTTATCCTTGACAACCTTAAAAACATCCATTAACTGTCAGACAATCCTTGGACCAGTGATCCCACCATCTTGGACCTCATTCCAATAAACTGGAGTTTCACAAGCTCATTCATACTTTGCTATGCCACTTCAATAAAAATCTTATTCTCTTGGCCGGTGCATAGTCCATTTCATCCTCGTCATCTTCAACATCCTAGAAGCCTGCCAAGAATCGCTCATTGCTCAAGCTCTCTAGCCCAGGCGACCACTCCCCGCCCTCGTCGGATTCGTCGATACCGGCATTCTCGAACTATACACCAATCTAGAAAAAAAATCCTTTCTTGAGATGGATTAACTCATAGGGGTATCATCCACTTTGGCTCGCCCCATATCGACCCTCACGGTTTTAATCTCATATGAGCACTCCAAACTGCAAAAGCTTCTTAAGTTCGCCAATCCATGAGGTCATTACTCGGGATCATTCATCCACACTCGAACTATAATCCACCGAATTTCCTTCAAATCGCAATCTAGATTCTCGCAATTCTTGATTCATCATTGACAATCCATCCATTTCAATTACGCACCCGCTCCAAAGGTGCCAACAAAACTATTCAAAATTTAGTGCAAATCAATCTTCATATATTGCACTAAAAACCTTTGGTATCTCTTCGAGTCTACTAATACCTCGACATAAATCATTGACAATGATATCTCATCACTAGTCCATCTAGTATTACCACGGAATAATTAATCATCAATCCACCAAAGAAAAACATCAATTTCCTCCAATCCCAATCTTAATTGTCTCCCAAGATGATCCACCAGGAACTCTTTATCTCTTATAGCCATTCAAGCTTACAACTTCAAAAATCAATTCCTATTACACTAAATACCATCAAGCAGTGTCTCCAAATCTTTTCAAATGACCTGCCAAGTAGTCCAACTCACGAGACCTTAATTGTCTCTCAAAATAATTCACTGATATTCTTTACAATGTTTGAAACTTCTAAACGTCTACCATAATCTTATCAAAGATTTTTGCCAACTAAGAAATCATCATTTATGATCCAACACATTTGACTTCTCAAATCATCAAGATAAAACTTGTTTGATTTCCATTAGATCTAGCAGCCTCAATCGTCGTGACGCATATGCAACCGGCCTTTCTTGTTGCCTTACGACGTAATCCAATCCCTTATACGACGGCTTATAGTAAATCTCATAACCTCCAATACTATATCATATCCTCAAAATTGGTGCAATAATCAACTCATACTTAAGCTCTTAAAAATTATTCTCGCACTTATCCGTCCATCCAAATTCTACGTCTTTCATTAACCTTTACATCAGAAGTGTAGATATCGTAGAGAACCTTTCTACGAATCATCTGCAATAACTTGTCCGTTTTAGAAAATTATGAACCTCTGCCATTGTTAGAAGTCTTGGCATATTCATGAATTGCCTTGATCTTAGCGGATCTACAGAAATTCCTTCATCCAAAATCACCTGACCCACAAAAGCTATGCGAGTAATTCCAAACTCGTACGTACTAAACTTGACATACTATTTATGCTCTCAAATGGTCTATAGTAGCATCCTCAAGTGCTATTTGTGTTCCTCTATATTTCTCGAATTTCCAATGTATCGCTCAATCCATCAAATCCATTAAAGCAACTAGCGTATTGGTCAATTCAAACAATGTTATAGTAGATTTTGTAGCGACCATATCGCATTCAAACACTATCTTAAGCATATCCTCCTTTTTAATCAGCCAAATATAACCCATCCTTGGGTCTATCTCGGAAGGTACCAAAACCCTTGGAATTGGTCAAACCAGTCATCTTTCTCCACAATGTTACTTGCTCATGACCATGCCCCAAGCTAAACTTCTAACACTTGATGCAAAGGTACAATGTTTTAGCCCGTTTCTCTTATAACCAAAACTGGCAATCCCGACGGAGACGCGCTAAACAATTAGATCCTTCTTCCATTAAACCTTGCATCCGTGCATTGAATTCCGTTACTTCCAACAACGCAACTCGATAAGATACCTTGAACTTCGGCTCCAATCTAAGACCAACCCAATCATAATTTTCCCCATTGCTCACTTTGGGGTTAATCCAAGCAATTCCTTTTGAAAAACATTAGAATAATCCCACATAACAGTGATTTTTTCAATCCTTGGTTCCTCATCCCACATATTACTACAGTCACCTAATTAACTTTGGCAATCCTTATACAATAACTCAGTCACTTGAGGTGACAAAATCAAATGAATTGAGGATCCTCCTCAATTTCCAACAGACTCACAATCAACCGTTTCCAACGGGTTAAACTGGACTGCTTTCCAATAGCGATCCATCATAGCTCGTTACTTGGTGAGCCACTCACTCCCGATAACGATATCCAAGTCATACACCACTAAGATAGTCAAAACCATCAATCCCTCTTGATCCACATGGACTATCTTAAAAACTAAACATCTTACCACAGACAGCACCTCGTCCCTTATTTGGGTAGAATTACTAACAACTGTTTCCAACGGTTTTGATCTTAACCCCATTGACTTAACAAACAACTCAACCACGACCGTCTTTCCTTACTTCGTGCACTCCAGCAGTGTGTAGACTTTCTCCAGTCCATTGATCCAAAGAGTTGTTATCTCAGAATCTTTCATCCCAACAAACTCGGACAGTTCTAACTCCAGGAACAATTCAACCAACTTAAACATTGACCAATCGCCATTCTTCTTTCCAACAAAATGAACTTCACTAAGTGATACGATAACAGCAACGATGGCAGTAGCAACTACACAACAATAGCTTAAATCCAAGCTAGCTATGCCCTAGCAAAACTCAAGGTTTACAAGGCCTACAGGACCTTACCGAATCTAGGATCCTTTGGTGCCTTCCCTCTAGCACCTGTTTGACCTTGACTTGCCCTACCTCTAAGCCTCACGAATCAGGATTGTTCATCTATCAGGACTCTCACAAAACCTGCGTTCCAATTCCCTCAAGGAATTAAGAACCATGAGCAACCCGCTTGTAGCGAAAGATTCTATAAGCAATCATAAGCATACGAAATAAATGTCATTCCTATCTTACTATCCCATAACCCATCTCACCATATCACTCTAGGTACTAACTAGGCTCTAATACCATGTCCGACGGGGATGTCGCGTCCCTACCCTCGAGCACGCGATAATCCCCTTTTTCTCTTTTGGTCATTTGAATGCGACATCCCAGGACGTGTCACCGACCATTCTTTTTATCTTTCAGTTAAGCACATTCAGAAGCGATAACTAATTCCCGTACAACTTAACAATTAGGATAGCCAGGAAAGTCAAACAGAAATACAATCAATAGTGCCATTTTATTCATCTTCTGATTAACCTTAGGAAGTCTACACAAACAGGCCCTTACCATGAACAACTTCCTATAGAGCCAACTAAACAAATAGGGCCACAGTTAATTTACTTCTTCCAAAATGCACCACCTGTCGATTCTTCATCCAACGGACTTGAAAATGGTTATACAATAACCAGTGAGATAAAATCTCAGTAAGTTTGGGCGCTAAGTCTCTAACAATCAATAGCAATTCAATCACAACGGCCTTACCTTGCGATTGCACATACCCCGCACGGCACTAATCCACCTTAGGGGTATCTAACAGGCATGGCTCTCATAATAACAACCAATGATTAAACAATCCAATCACAAGCAACCTTACCTCGTGGCCGGAGGCCCGCTGTCCGACGGCCAGCAGTTCAGGGCCGGCTGGGGGCGGCTCCTCGATGACGTCTGGACAGCGGCTAGCAGCTCCGGCGACGGGAAAACAGAACCGAGAGAGCAAGAGAGAAAGAAGAACGGCGGTCGGCTGGCTGGGATAGGCGGTCGAGCGACAACCTTCGGTGCTGGCTTACGCGACTTGATGGCAACGAGAGAACAGGACTATCAGCGGGCGGCGGTGGCACGGCTTGACTTGGGAAACCAGTGAAATGGAGGAAGAACTGGAGAGGGGAGGAGGGCCGGCAAGGTGGCGGTTTGACCGCAGCTCTCGATGGTTCAACAGCGACCAAGCAAAGTGCCGTAAGGCGCTGCGCGCGATGGACGACGGCCGGCCAGAGGGACGCAGCAGCGGTTGCAGTGGCAAGCGGAGAAGGGAGAGGAGAACCGGGGCTGGCTTAAGCTCAAGACTAGCGGCCAGCGGCCCACAGGCGATCCGGCGGCAGGCAAGGGCGGCGGCGGAATAGCAACACAGCAGTAGTAGCAGCTCGACCAGCGAAGGGGGAGAGGAGAAGCAACAGCAGAACTGAAGAAGAAGAAGAATAAGCAAAAAGGGAGGAGGAGAGAAGCAGCAGCATCGATGCAGGTAGGGAGAGAGAGAGAGAGAGAGAGAGGGAAATGTTTGAAAAAGTCAAACGGAGAGAGAAGGGGAAAAAGGATAGCAGAGGAGGGGTAGGCGACAGAGAAACAGAGGGAAAGAGATGTGAGGGGGCAGTAGGAGGGGACGTGAGAGAGGGAGAGAGGACGTAGCAGCAACGGGAAAGAGAAAAGGAAGGGAAAGAGGAGAGAGAAAAAGAAGAGAGGGGGTAGGCGCACGTAGGAGAGAAAATGGAAAAGAGAGAAGGGAAAAACGGCTGGGTCTCGGGTCCGAAATTCGGCTCGACGATCCTACGTCCGACGTCTTCGAGAACCCGAAAAATTTGGAAGATAATGAGGCCAAAGTCCAATAATTAATCCCAACGTCCGAAAAATCCGATTCCCAAATTTGGATAGAAATCGTGGCCAAGTCAATCAATCACAACCCCGGCGTGTCTTAGACTAACGGGTGGCTTTTTCAAGAATCGCGCGCCCACGAAATCTTTAATAGTCTCTCCCCTTCAGTTAGTTGCTCATGAGTGATTAGTTTAGAGCGAGACCGACTAGCAGTGCATTGATGACTACGCATTCGTAAAATCCGCAACGGGTCGAAAAATCCAGGATGTCACACTTGGTCTTGAATACCCATTTGCAACTAATCAGTTTATGCCCATCAGGTAAATCAACAAGTTCCCATACTTGATTATTTGATATGAAAGTCATCTCATCCTTCATCGCTTTTAACCATTCATCTACCTGATCACTATTAAGAGCTTCTTTGAAGGTTGCTGGATCAACTATATGTTCAATGCCAAAATCAGCTTCTCTAAAATAGATATGATAATCATTTAGAAGAGTTGGTTTTGTTTGTTGTTGTGATCTCTGCATAGGCATTTTTGGAGCCGAATCATTCGTCTGTGGAATTTCGTTTGTAACAGGAAGATCTGCCATCATATCTCCTGTATCTGCTTCTTGCTGAATTTCCACTTTACAAGGCTCTCGCGTGGAATCATCATTCAAGATGGGTGATGGAATAGAAACTGTTTTGTTTGGTTCTTCCATTTCCAAAGATTGAGCAGAATTCGCTTAAGCAATATCTAACTCCAGGAATTTGGCAGTTTAAGACTCAACAATTCTAATGCCACGAGTAGGACAATAGAATCTATACCCTTTGGAATGGTCAGGGTAGCCAATAAAGTAACATCTAATAGTCCTGGGTTTGGTCTTTTTCTAAGAAGGATCATAAATTTTCACCTCTACAGGACACCCCCAAACTCAAAAGTGATTCAAGCTTGGTGTTCTCCCCATCCACAATTCAAAAGTTGTTTTCGACATTGATTTACTAGGTACACGATTCAATATATAAGCTGTTGTTTTAATTGCATCACCCCATAAGTATTCAAGCAAATTAGAACTACCCATCATACTTCGTTTCATCTCCATGAGTGTGCGATTGCACCGTTCAGCTACACCACTCTGTTCAAGACTCTCAAGCATTGTATACTAAGCGACAATACCACAGTCCTGTAAATATTTAGCAAACGGTCCCATTTGTTGTCCAGTCTTGGTATATCGCCCATAATACTCACTACCGCGATCAGATCTGACAATTTTGATAATTTTTCCTAGTTGTTTCTCAACTTTAGTGCGAAACACTTTGAATATGTCAAGAGCATCAAACTTCACCTTAATTAGATAAACACAACAATAACGAGAGAAATCATCAATGAAGGAGATGAAGTATTTATTTCTACACAAGGTGTTTAAGTATAGCTCACTAATATCCATATGAATAATCTGCAATAGATTTTGACTGCGAGTATCATCTTTCTTCTTAATTTTAGTCAATTTTCCCCTCACACAATCAATATAAGTCTCAGTATCATCTGAGTCAAGAGGAGAAAGAATATCAGCCTTGATGAGTCGCTTTTCCCTTTCTTTGGAGATATGTCATAATCGCTTATGCCATAACAATGAAGATTTCTCTTTGATCAATGATCTCTTAGCAACATTATTCTCGATATTGAAGTAACAATATGGTCTATCGGGAGATAAGGATAATCGATATAATCCATCAGACATAACACAATTTCCAATAATTCTAGAATCATAACTCAAATCCACTCTTTTATTTGCAAAATAAAGACAATATCCAACTTTGTCAAGCGAAGAAAGAGATATCAAGTTTATCCTAAAACTAGGAACATAAAAGACATTGTTCAAAATAAACTTAAAACCAGAGTCTAAATTCAAAACAACTATGCCTATGCGCTCCACATCAACTCCAATATCATTTCCAACTTTAAGCTTTGACTCCCTCAAACTTAGATTTCTTAGACTTGTAAGACCCTGTAAGGTAGTAGTCACATGAATAGTAGCACTAGAATCAAGTCACCAAGAATCTAGAGGAACATCAACCAAATTTGATTCAAAGCAAACCAACAACTCACCTTGGTGACTTTCTTTTTTCCTTTTAGCCAAGCTTTGAACTTGTAGCAATTGGCTCTCTTGTGACCCTACTTCTTGCAGTAAAAACACTTGAAATCCTTATCTCCATTTCTCCCATTTTTCTTGAAGTCTTGACCTTTCTTTGGAGCATGAGTATTTGACCCTTTAGACTTCCATTTTCCTTTAGAGGAACTCAACTTGGCATTGGCAATTAAGTGGGCAGACTTATACTTCTCTTTCTTTAACATCTCCTCCTCAATCACACATTTGGTAATCAAGGCATTAACACTCCAAGTCTCATTCTGAGCGTTATAAGCAATCTTAATCTGGTTGAATTTAGTTGGCAAAATATTTATGGCATGATGCACAATATAATCTTCAGAAATGACAATTTTATGGGCCTTAAGTTTGAATTGAATATGGACCATCTTCAGTATAAATTCTCTAACACTCATAGCAGCATTATATCTCATGTTCGTTAACTCACTCAACAAGTTTCCAGCTTCAACCTTGTTTGAGACTTTATATCGTTCTCCCACTACTTCAAGGAACTGTTTTGCATTCGTATTTTTCGGTAAACCAGTAATGAGATACTTATCAATTGACCTCTTCATAGCAATGAGGCTCAATCAGTTGGAATTTTCCATCTAGCATAATGGGCCTTTTGATCTACAGTACTTTGATCATTGGACTTTGAAGGTTCATCCTCACATAAAGTCAAATCCATATCCACAATTCCCAAAGCAAACTCTATATTATGCTTCCACCTCTTGAAATTTGATCTAGTTAACATTTCAACCGTGTCATTATTATTGTTTACAGCAAAAGCAACTATTTATTACGCATAATGTAATAAGATCAATTATGGGCAATAAGCAATTTCACAAAAATAATTAGTACATTATAAACTCCCCTTTAGGCAGAGTGTATAATGCACCATTATTTTTCACAACATGAAGATTGTAAAACGACAACAAGGAGAATGACATATAATTGTCAAGGATTCATCCCCTTTGGGTATACAAATCCTTTAAATTATACATCTCTATGATATCAATATATCGAGACGATAATGAGAGTTATATATAATCATTAAGGGCTTATTCGCTTTGTGCAAACAATACCTTTAAATTATACATCTTTATTATCTCAACATAGAGGGGAATTACACATAACTCTAAAAATTTATCCCCTTTAGAAAAATAGAACTTTTGAGTCCTACATCCCCATCAATCATCTCTATTATATCAATGTAGAGGGGAATTACATATAATTTTCAAAAAAATTTCCCCTTTGAGTAGATAAATAATTTTCATTTATACATCCCCATCTTTCAAATTGGGAATTTCTCTTCATGTAATTTTCAAATTAATATACATAATAACCCCCTTTGGACGAGTAATTATATATACTAATTTTTATTAATAGAGAGCTCCAAAAAATTTATAAATAATGTTACATTTAATCAACACCCAAAATTCATCAAACAATATGAAGCACTTTACGACATATGCTTCCCAAGATCATATTGCATTTATCAAACAACAATTTTTGCCACAATTTTTTAAAAATTGCTATTATTATTATTGTATTTATTTATTTTTGGGAGAATTTTGGCCAAGTGGGCTCGAGCCAGAAAATTCTAGTCACCAGCCTACGCGAGCCAACTGGTGGTTCTGGGCTCACGCCCAGCTCCAAAACGGGCCTAGAAGCCAGCAGGAGTAAGACTCTTGCCCAGTTGCTCCACTAGAATGGGCGGGCCAGTATTTTGACCATAGCCCGCGCGACCTCTTCTCATGCCTAGAAGATGGGCTTATGCCTAGAATCTAGTAGCCCAAAATTTTTTTTAAAAAAATAATACTAAGCCTAGCCCGCACCTGGCCTGGCTGGAGGTCTTCTTCAACCTCCAGCCGGAGCCCTGAATTTTGCAAACCGGGTTGTGTGACCCGGTTTCGACCTAAACCTTAGAAAAACACATATTATGGCCGATTTTGATGAAATTTTCCATGGGTTTTGCTTCTACTATCATTATAAATTGATTAAAGTGAATTAAACGAAGAACAAACGAACAAATCATCCATATTCAAGCTTAAAAAAAAATTCAGATCTAACATCCATGGCTGAAATTTGGTTTGCTCAAGTTTAGCCAAAAAACTCACCTTAATGCAACCAAAAGATTCTAAAGCATATATATAACAATACCCATGGAACAATTTATAACATACATCATTCAATTGCAAGTAATTTAAAAATTCTAGAACTTTTTTAAGGTATAAACCCTAGAATTTCAAATTCGAAATTCTCTCTCAATTCTCAATGAAACTATATAAATTATACATGATTGGAAAGATCTAAACATGTAGAATAAAAACCCTAACGTTTCAAAATCTGTAAGGACCTGGGCTCTCACTGTACATATATTGTCCGCTTTGGGCCGAGACTCGCATGGTTTTGTTCCTCTGGGTCTCACCTAGAAAATGCGTATATACAGTTAGAGAACCCAAGTGCTTATCAATTAGCCTATGACTCCCCTCCTAGGCGATGTGGGATAAGAGACGTGCCCCTCCCTGCGCACGTCCAAGGACTCCGCCCCGCGCACCGCCGCTTGGACCGTCACAATCTCCCCCCCTTCAAGCACAGCGTCCGCGCTGTGGTCCCACATGTGGTCGGGAGTCAACTTTGATACCATTTGTAAGGACCCGGGCTCCCACTGTACATATATTATTTGCTTTGGGCCGAGGCTTATACAGTTTTGTTCCTTTGGGCTTCGCCCAAAAAACGCGTATATACAGTTAGAGAACCCAAGTACTTATCAACTAGCCTAGGACTCTCCCCACAGGAGATTCCAAGCAAAATTGTGGAAAACAAGTACGGTCTGAACAATTCGTTGTCCCAGTGTGCACGTTATGGATGGAAATTGTATACATCAATCTAGAAGTTAAGGACTTTGTCGAGTTAGGTAACTCAATTGTGCAAGACGTCAAGATCTTCAGGGTTTCGTTCGTTGATTTTGGACGATCAGATCATAACTGCACGACCGAATAGACATCAGGAAGTGAAGTCTTTGGGGCTTTATCTGACTCATCGCAGGGGAAATGTCATGGAGCATTTTCCCAGCCATTTCTTTTCTTGACCGACGCACCTTCGAACTCATAACGCAGCATAAGAAATGGCAGATGAAAAAGGAAAATATGGACCCGTTAAGGAGATGATGCGTGGAAAAGCTGGAAAGTGTGCATGCACAAACACAACACGAAGCTCCTCATTTTACATTGTACTATTCATTTTCAACCTCTCCCTGTCAAATGCTTGCAAGGCGTTCAGTCCGAAGTGCTTCAATAGAAAATATATATTTTTGAAATAAGACAATTTTTTTCAAAATATTTATATAGTCATAGTTATTACATCTATTAGCAATAGCTAAAGTAATAAGTAGAAAAATTAACTCTACAAGAATGAGAAAATAAATTAAATCTATAAGCTTGCATATAATTGACTCTATTATGCATGATACACGATTTGATATATTTACAGAAAAATCTATATGAAGAGCAAAATTGGCTTGGAAGGCATTCAGTCCATTGCTTTTAGAAAGGAAGCCTTAGGCCATATACAACATCAAAAGCAGATCTGCTTGGTATTGAAAAAGTTCAGTCAAATTATGAGTGCTACAATCACAGACTGAGCAAAAAGATAGCCACCGGCCATCATTTTTCTTCCCTACAATCATAAAATCTGACCAAGAGAATGACGGGAACAGAGTAACCAAGCCTTTTATATACGCCTCAGAGTTGATTATCAACCTCCCGAACAAACAAAAGATATCATGAGTTCACCGGCCATCATTTTTCTTCCCTACAATCATAAAATCTGACCAAGAGAATGACGGGAACAGAGTAACCAAGCCTTTTATATACGCCTCATTGTTGATTATCAACCTCCCGAACAAACAAAAGATATCATGAGTTCACCGGCCATCATTTTTCTTCCCTACAATCATAAAATCTGACCAAGAGAATGACGGGAACAGAGTAACCAAGCCTTTTATATACGCCTCATTGTTGATTATCAACCTCCCGAACAAACAAAAGATATCATGAGTTCACCAAAATTAGAGACACTAGTGCCTCTTCTAGCTTCTTTGTTCTTTTTCACAGTGCTTTTAATCATCATTCCACAAGTTCCAATTCTTGCTTATGCCTCCACACTAGAAGCACAGGCCCTTCTCAAATGGAAATCCAGCCTTCAAAACCAAACCCAATCCACCTCTTCTCTATCTACATGGACTCTCCCACCTCAAAAAGCGATCGACTCCAATGGAATAGCGGCAAGCTTGTGTGGGTGGTACGGCATCTCATGTAACCTAGCTGGGAGCGTAATTGGAATCAATCTCACCAATTCAAACATCAAAGGTACACTCGATGAGTTTCCGTTCTCGTCTTTGCCGTGTCTCACCCATATAGACTTGTACAAAAATGAATTCTTTGGCTATATTCCACCTCAAGTCGGTCTTTTAACTAATCTCACCCACCTTGACCTCTCCATCAATCGACTATCCGGGATAATACCGCAGGAGATTGGCGAGCTCACAAAGCTTGAGGTGCTTGACCTTTCCTCTAACAATTTGAATGGTTCTATCCCTAATGAAATAGGTCAATTGCGTTTGCTGAATGAGCTTGCCTTGCATTCAAACCAGTTGGATGGACATCTTCCTTCTTTCTTGGGTAATTTGAGCAGCCTCGTTAGGCTAGACATTTCTAGCAATTCATTTTCCGGTGCTATTCCTCTTGAAATAGGGAATTTGACAGACTTGAGGGAGCTTCACATGGATGCCAACAATCTGACAGGGCCAATTCCTCCCACTCTTGGGAAATTGATGCAACTAATAGATTTGAGAGTATCACATAATGAACTTACTGGTACCATCCCACCGGAGCTAGGGAGCTTGAAAGTTCTCAGACTTGCCCTCAACAACAATAATCTTAACGGTTCAATCCCCTCAACGTTAGGCAATTTGACAAAGCTTGCCTATTTTTATTTATCTGTGAACCAGCTTTCTAGCAACATTCCTAATGAGTTGGGAAACCTTCGAGCTATGATGAGTTGGATGATGAGCGAAAATCAGCTTACTGGTCTCATTCCTCCTTCTTTGGGAAATTTGACTGGCCTCCAGTATCTTTTTCTCGGCCAAAATCATTTCACCGGTCCAATTCCCTTTTTTTTGGGTAATTTGAATAACCTACTCTTTTTATCACTCAGAAACAATCAACTTTCAGGACGGTGGCCACTAGATGGTTTCTCAAATACATCATTGTCATTTATTAACTTCTCCACCAACAAAATTGAAGGCCCGTTTCCACTTCCATCACCCTCCACAATTTTCTATTCAATCGAAAACAATAAAATAGAGGGGAAGATCTCTTCTTCGATATGCATCGCCACCAGCCTCTCATTCCTCCTTTTGTCTAATAATCACTTAATCGGTAGCCTACCTGAGTGCTTATCAAATGGTAGCATTGGTTTATCAGTTTTGAGATGGCAAAATAATAGTCTTTCGGGCACAATCCCCATAAAATTTTCGCCACGAAGTAGCTTGAGAACTCTTGACTTGAATCGAAATCAATTAGAAGACACATTGCCACAGTCCCTTGTCAATTGCAAAAACCTGGAAGTTCTAGATTTAAGCAATAATAAGATAGAGGATAATTTCCCGGCATGGTTGGGAGCATTGCCAGAGCTAAAAGTTCTTATTCTGAGGTCCAACAATTTTAAGGGTCGTTTGGATTTTCCCATGGCAGCTCATCTCTTTCGCAAGTTGCACATTTTAGACCTCTCGGACAACAACTTCGCTGGTCCTTTACCAGCCAATTTGATAGTGAAACTTCAGGGGATGATGAATGAACAAAATGGGATAGAGTCGCAAGACCAATCATTGTACATGAGGCATAACTATCTTACCTTGGCCTATTATGATTCCGTGAAAGTGATCATGAAAGGAATTGAGATTCAGCTAGTGAGGATCTTGACTATCTTCATAACCTTCGACTTATCGCTCAACTCTCTTGAAGGGAACATCCCAGATGTTATTGGACATCTCCATTCTCTTGTAGGGCTCAACCTTTCCTACAACCACCTCACGGGCTCCATTCCTCCAACCCTTGGAAACTTGACTAATCTTGAATGGCTAGATCTATCTTCAAACATGCTTAGTGGGAGGATTCCTAGAGAATTGGGAGATTTGACATTCCTTGGGTATTTGAACCTCTCAGAGAACCAACTCACAGGCCGTATACCTCAAGAGAAGCAACTAAGCACATTTATGAGCAACTCATTTCATGGAAATCTTGGCCTATATGGAACCCCATTACAAAACACAAGTGATAATGAAGCTCAACCTCCTTTGCCACCACCATCATTCTTCCAAAAGGATAGTACCAATGAGTATGCGAGTTGGTTTGATAGGAAAGCGGTGGGGATAGGCTATGCATCGGGAATCTTGATTGGAATATCCATAGCTTACATTTCATGGGAAACCGGAAGACCCAAATGGCTTGTGAAAAAAGTGACAAGGATGGAGAGAAGAGGAGCTGAATGGATGAAGAAGTCAAAGCGGAAGGCCATTTAATTTCATGGAGGCCAATGAAATTATGGGGTTGTGGTCCCTTTCAACTATGTGCAATGTAGATCAAGGAATATAACTTGTGTGGATTGAAGTGCAATTTCGCATATGGATGCTCATTTTATTGTGTTGTCATCTTCTTCTCTAAGTGCAATTTCTGTATCAGGTTGATCGACTAAATAAACATGAAAGATATCTTTCAAGAACTCGCTTTGCATCATTAGCCACCTATATGTCTTTTTCTAGTTTAGTGTACTTCATTCTTATATCTTCATGGAAAACAAAGAAAGATGAAGAGCTATCGAAGCCATTTAGCCCGGAAGTTAAGGATTACTAATTTTGTCATTGTCCGGCTCCAAATTTCTGTTGAAGTTGAAGGTTAGTAATGGATCGTTGAATTGCATTTATCATACTTGTCTGCAATAGAACGAGGGTACTAAAGATTCAAACCTCAAAGCATCTTCAAGTTTTTGATTCAAGGTAATCTTATTACAAAATTCTAGGTCCCGTAGGACTAAAAAAAGTAAAATTTTTCCTTGTTTGTAGATTTTGGATGTTGCTGGTAATTTTCAAATACTATTGGTGTTGGAAAAGTTCTTCAAATGCGGGGAGAACAATGAAGTGAGACTTTGAGGCATGATATTACTTTCTTTAAGGATTTATTTGCCCATGAAGTCGCTAATGGTCACTGGTTAATTTTCTCTAGAATACAATAAAGTCTCGATGAGAATATTATATAGTAATTCTAGTATTTCTCTAAGGTCTTTAAAGAGAAACAATTCGAAAAGATGGCTCTAGTTTTGGAAAGAATACTCAAAAGATACTAATAATTCATTTTCTCAAAACTTGACATATTTATATTGGTCTTAATGAACAAAAACATCCCTTTGAGAAAAGTTGCAAGATGAACAAAGACATCAAAAATATCCCTTCGAGAAAAGTTGCAAAATTGTGACGTCGTGGAATTTTTTGAACTATTTTGGGCTTGAATTATGAATGTTTCGTCAATGCATTCTTAGTTGAGTTTCGTTCTGAACTGATCACTCATGAAATACTAACCGAAAGGGAAAGGCTATTGAGGACTCGTGCGCACGCAGGAGTGCTAAATGCCGTCCGTTAGTCTGAGACCCACTAAAGTTGCAATTGATTGATTCGGCCATGATTTTTAATCCAAATTTGGTTTTCGGAATTTTCGGACATTGGGACTAAATTATTGGACTTTAGCCTCATTATTTTCCAAAAATTTTCGAACACTCAGAAACATCAAAAGTGGGATCACCGAGTTGACAATGTGAATCAAGATCTCACCGTTTTTCTTTTCCCTTCTTCTTTTTCTCCCCCACGTGCGTCCCTCCCAATTTCTCTCTCTCCTCTTTTCTTTTTCCTTCTCCCGCGCACCCCCTGCTGCTGCGTTCACGTCCCCTCCATCGCTCTCTTTTTCCCTTTTTTTCTTTTGCAGCCCCCACCTGCCTTGTCCTTTCTCCCCACCCTTTTGACTTTTCAAAAAATTTCTCTCTCTCTCTCTCTTGCTGAACTGACGTTTAGGGACGAATGATAATATTTTTTAATCAGAAATTAATTTTTAGAAGAGAAATAAATTTTTCTATTTTTATTTCTGGATGAGTTTTTGAGCCAAAAACACGTTTGATAACGACAAAAAATGAGAATAGAAATTCGTTTGATAATTAATAAAATTTTACTTTCCCGAGTGGTGGCAGCAATGGGAGGGGTGGCGGGTGGTGACCGGCAGTGGCGGTGGGCGGGGGTGGTGATGGTGGTGAGCGGCGGACGGCAAGAAACTCCTTCGGATGAGAAGTAAAAAAGAGAGAAACAATTTCTGATTTCTATTCTAGAAATAGAAAAGTAAAATTTTTTTGTTTCTAATTTTTATTTCAAACCTATTTCTGAAAAAGAAATCTGTTCCAGAAATAGAAAAATGAAATTTATGTTTTACATGTGCTAAAAATTATTATCTCCACTGCTGAGTGTCTGTCGTTTCATTAATCTATCATGAAACTGACCGGAAGACTTTGAATATGCACCGGCCCACGAACCTAAGACCAAATCTCGGTTGGTACTTTTGTAAGTTCGTCCAAAACAGGCTTTTTTGCCCAATAGATTCTAGTTGCTGTATTAAGTTAAAATTTTCTGATGATGGGCCTTGAATTATGTTTAGGACCGGAGGGATTCGTCGGCTAAATCCGTATAGTTAGTCTTTGCTAGTTGTCAAAGATAAGTGACTTTCCCACTTAATGCTTTTGTAAAATTCGCATCACTGAATGAATGAAAATTTAGCTATTTTGAGGCATGCTATTTTATTAAGTTGGATAAAGCATTATATGGATTTTCAAGTCTGCTACTATGCACATTGAAAATCATTATGTGGGTGAATTGTTTTGAATCCTGTATCAGCATATTGGATACCATATATAGATATCGAATGATGCTTAAAGTTGGCCTGCATTTTTTTCTTTTTTTGGTCAGAAGTTGGCCTACATATTGGGATATGATAGATGTGTATGTATTGGTTTTGTTTTGGAGCTTAATCATGACTGATGTGATTCTGGGGCTTAAGTACATCTATTGTGATTTCTGGCCTTTGTCACCTAGTGAAGCGTGAGTGTAGTGTTTTGGCATTAGAAATAAATATGATATACGTTAACACTTAAATTTTTGTCAGAATATTGTCTTTACTTATTTTCCAAATAATTGGAACTTGTTTTCCTCCCAAAATATTCTTTGAACTTTTTATTGTTTCATTTTAGATTGTTAAGGCAGACAGAGCTTCTAAAGTAATCAGGGTTTTTGGGAAATTGTTTTTTTTTTTGTAAAGGTAAGTATTATATATATGAGATAACCAACGGACAATTATACAAAGGGTGAGACTCGGCACCAGTCCACACTCAACGGGACAACACATCACTGGAGTGGGGGGGGCGAGTACACAAAACAACAGAGAAGTTACAAGAAAACAAGGGCAACATACCACCCCAAACTAATCAAAAATTTTTGAGTCAACTCCCCAGCACCGCTGCAATCTCCTATTTCTCGAGTTCTCAGCTACCGAATTAAAAGAGAGAGCTTTGTCTTTGACCGCCTTGGTCAGTTGTTGCTTCATAGAGGGCACATAGAGGTTGGAGGACCAAAAAGTGATGTTATTCCTAGTCTTCCAAATAACGTAGCAAAGAGCACCGAAGGAGAACTTTGCAATGTCAAAATAAAAGTCACTTCCAGAGAGAATGTTGGAAACCCACCGAAAATTTTCCACCCATGACCGGTTATTCCAAGGGAGGTTACATTTTGCAGCCCAAAAGGAAGCGAGTGAGTTAGACACATGACAGTCAAAAAAGAGGTGGTCTATAGAATCTGGCCTAGAGTTGCATAGAGCACAATGAACCATAGGTAGCCTATTGAAAGACATTAAAAAAACCTGGGTAGGAAGCCGATTTCAAATGATGAGCCAAAGGAGGAATTGATACCTAGGAGCCAATGCCTTGCTCCATACAAAAGAAGCCCACAGGACTAGCGTCACTTTCCTCCGAAATACTAACCAAGCGGATGCAGTAGAGAAGATGCTCGAGGGGTGCTCGAGCCAGGTGAAAGTATCCTTCGTAGGGTTCAGCAAGGGAGGAGGAACTTGCCATAAAAGTAAATCATGCAACACTAGCTGACCATCCTGAGAGAAAAGGTCTGCGACCTTAGCATTCCTGGTTAGAGCCGATTGGTAAATATAGGCGTCGTCGAAAATTGAGTTTAGGAGGCCTATGTCCAACCATGGATCAAACCATAGCGAGGCATCTCGTCCATCACCAATCCTCCATTTGAAGGAAGATATGACTTCCCCCCGCAACCCAAGTAATTTCCTCCAAGCCCATGAGCACACAGTCGGGGGGGAGGTGGTCCAGAAATACTTTCCTTTGAGGTGAATGGCATGTATCCACTTGCACCAAAGTGATTCCTTATTAGAGAAGAGGATCCAGATATGTTTAATCATGGCAACTTTGTTGCCATCTCGGATTTTTCTAATCCCAAGTCCCCCTTCTTCTTTTGGGAGACAAACGTCATCCCAAGAAACTTTGGCTCCCTCGGTTCCAAGGCCGGGTCCTTTCCATAAAAATTGCCGACAAATTTGTTCTATTCTATCAACAACCGATGATGGGAGCCAAAAGATAGACGCCCAATAGACTTGTATAGCATACAGTACCGATTTGATAAGTTGTAGTCTACCCGTGAAGGATAAGAACCGGTGGGTCCAAGATTGAACTCTAGAGGTGAGTAAACATACCAGGGCATTACAGTCCGCTTTGGTTAATCGTGATGTGATGATTGGGACTCCAAGATAGCGTACTGGAAGGGATCCCCTCCTGAAGTTCAGGATTTGTGATAGCTGAGTTTGGGTAGCCTCCGATCCACCCGAGAGAAATACTTCACTTTTGGTATTATTTGGGAGTAGACCACTCCATTGGGAGAAGGTGTTTAGTCCTTCCTTCATACAGGAAACCGAGGCCAGATTACCTTCACTGAAGATGAAGACATCGTCTGCAAAAAATAGATGAGAGAGATGGGGATTTTTACATCTCCAATAAAACCGATACTCAGGCCGACTTGCTTGAGACTCCAGGATACCTGTCAGCACTTCCATTGCTAGAGTAAATAGATAGGGCGACATCGGGTCACCTTGCCTGAGGCCACAACCACTATTGAAGAATCCATGGAGTTCTCCATTTAGTGAGAGCGAGAATTTGGGGGTGCGGACACATACCATAATCAGCTGTATGAGACGTGGCGGAACCCAAAAGCTGTCAAAGTTTCCTCCAGAAAATCCCAGTCCAGAGTGTCATAAGCTTTCCTGAAATCAACCTTGATAGCACATTTAGAAGAATAAGTGTCCAAGTGGAAGCCGCTGAATAATTCTTGGGCCAACAAGATATTGTCCGAAATGCGCCTCCCTTTAACAAAAGCCGTTTGAACTGGGCTTATAATAGAAGGAAGTACTGCAGAGATTCTGTTAGACAATATCTTTGTGATACATTTATAGATTGTGTTACAACACGCAATAGGCCTAAAGTCATTTACCGAAGATGCGTTCGGTACTTTTGGGACCAGCGCAAGAATGGTACAATTTGACTCCCGTAGAAGTCGCCCAGAGTTGAAGAAGTCTAGGATAGCCTCAGTTACTGACGAACCAACCACCTCCCAATTCTTCTTGA
Organism: Corymbia calophylla; assembly: GCA_014182845.1. Taxonomy (NCBI): domain Eukaryota; kingdom Viridiplantae; phylum Streptophyta; class Magnoliopsida; order Myrtales; family Myrtaceae; genus Corymbia; species Corymbia calophylla. The sequence continues at coordinate 19,820,424 of CM024700.1, read as the reverse complement.
AGAAATCTGAGTTATACCCATCAGGACCTGGGGCTTTGTTTCCAGCCAGAGAAAACATAGCTGCCCTAATATCCAAAGAGAAAATAGGCTCAGAAAGTGATCTAACCTGATCAGCAGTAAGGGTGTGCTTTAGAACTGCCTTGATCTCTCTGGAGGATACTCGTACGGGCGTATTCACCCGACTCAGAAGGTCTTGAAAGTAAGACACAAAGACTCGCTGAACATCTTCAGTATCAGTAACCATATTCCCCACACTATCTTGGACTGAAAGGATACGATTTCGTAGATGATGGTGTTTGACTGAGTGGTGGAAGAAACTAGTGTTCTGATCACCCTCCTTTAGCCATCGAATCCTGGATTTCTGCTTGAAGAAAGATTCCTCGAGGGAGCGAAGTTTATAAAGCTCACGAGTTTGGGCCGATTCAGTCTCCGCAAGCATTACATTCCGCGGGTCCCGAAAGAGCGCTTCCTGGGTATCAAACAGGACCTGCTTGGCAGTTGCAGCTTGCAAGGAGATGTCAGCATATACCTCTTTGTTCAGGTTCTTTAACCTGTTTTTCAGCAGTTTAAGCCTAGTGTATAATTTGAACATCGGAGTACCTAGAATGGGGGTATCCCATACCTGGGAGATCATGGTATTGAAATCCGGATGGGACATCCAGAAGTTGAAAAATTTGAACGGCCTTTTCTGTGGTCGAAAGGCCTGAACTCTGACCAACATCGGGGAATGATCCGAGATACCTGGGGGTAAAAAGGTGGCTTCTGAGTAAGAGTAGACCATACTCCATTTGCTATTGACTAGTACTCGGTCAATTTTCCTTTGCTTGTGGTGGGGTCCCGATGAGGTTGACCAAGTAAAACGCATCCCAACATACCGGAGATCATCCAATTCGGCTTGGCAAATGCATTCACTAAAATCGTCAAAAGAGGGGAGCCATATGTCCGGGCTCCCTAGGAGGTCCGAAGAGTCCCGTATTGCGTTGAAATCACCTGCCACTAACCAGGGGTCATCCGAGAGGGTGGAGCTCAGGCGGATAATATCACTCCATAAAGGCCTGTGAGCAACAAAAGTGTGTTCTCCATACACAGCCGTAAGATACAATGTGAGACCAGTGTGCAGAACCTTCAGTGTGCCATGAATAGCTTGGCTTGACACATAACAGCTATTAAAATCAACCTGGAGTGGGTTCCAACCAACCCAAATACGGCCTCTAACTAAATGTTCATAATTTGCAATCCATTTCCATCCCAAGCATAGACTAGATGAGATGGAATAAAAAAGGTGAGGCGATACCTTGGTTTCCATCAAGCCAAGAAGCAGGTTTTATTCTCACGCACAAAATGTCTAACTTCAGCTTGCCTCACCGGGTCAACAAGACCCCTAATATTCCAAAAAGCTATGTTCATACAAAAAATAGGGGTAAGAGGCCTACTTACGCTTCCCATATCGTAGTTTGCTGGCCGGCGGTTTTAGAAGGGACTTGTGTTTTGCCACTGGGCTCTTCCTAGCTTCTAGAGGCTGGTTATCCCCCAGAGAAGAGGGGAGTTTAGCATTCTCTGCAATAGGGAGCACCACTTGAAAACCCGAAGAGGGGCCAGCCAAATGGCGGGCCTTTTCAGCAACCAACGAGCCCTCCTCCTTCTTTGTTTCACCATCAGGAGAACTAGCAGAATCAGTTTCCTCATCCAAGTCATCCACTGATGCAAAAGAGTCTTGGGGGCCCTCTGGATCATGTTGAACCTTGCTGGTTAGTTCCTGCACTGCCACGTCAGGAATGGTAAGGTTTTTCTTCACTTTGACTGCAGGAGGAGACTTACCGGATAGGCCATCTTGCTTGCACTCCGCCGGTACTTGTTTCTGGCGTCCTGCTTGTTTACCAAGCTGATATTGCCACTGAGATGAGGCCTCCGAATGCTGCTGAGAATCTTCCTGAGTTCGGACCCTTCCTTCACCTGTTGTAGCTGGTCCCGTAGTGAGATGAGTTGCTGAAGACAGACCCGCTGTTGTATTGGGCGCTCCAGAGTTGCTGGTCAGGGGGGCCGAAGGAAGGCCTGCTGCAGGACAAGGATCTTGAGCTGCTGGAGGAGTTGTTTGGCCAGTTGAGGGGCGATCACAAAGAATCGCTTCGGAGGAGTCGCTGGAAGAGGTGTTGCTACTGGGATGCCACCGGAGCTGCTGTGAGTCGGGGGAATAGGATTGGGCAACACATCCACAGCTTGCTCCGATTGGCCTGAAGAGACCTCGAGGGGGGTTGCATCGATGCCCGAACGTACCACATAAAGAGCAGCTAATTGGCCTCCATTCGTACTCAACCGACACCCTTCTTATTGCTCCTTGTAGCTGCACCAACACTTCATCTTGTCTAGGATCCGATGCGATAACTCAACACGAGACACGAGCATACGAAAGCATCTTCGCTGTTGCTCGGTATTTTGGTCAACATAAAGGGGGTTGTCGATTACACTTGCAATGCCACTAATGCCACGCGATGACCACAATGCAAATGGTATATTCCTCAATCTAATCCAAACTGGAACTTTTGAATGGTTCCCTTTCTTGAGCTCTAGGAGCGGGTGCCATTGTTGAAGGATCAATGGCACTTGCGCAATAGTAATCGAACCACTATCAAGTAGTTTCCTTCTAAAGTCGGCATCAGGGATTCTAAATAAAAAGAAACCTTGATCATCAACTCTAACATCAATCAATTTAGAACCCCAAGCGTTTTTTAGGGCGGCTTCTACCAATTTAAACGGCAACTTCTTGCCTATTAGGTAACCCACCATACACTCACACCACATAGGGTTCGCGGCATCAACGATATCATCATCAAAAACAGCAAACACTTTCTTATCAACACGAATGGGAGCATAATAACTCAAGGTATAGCCTTTTAACGCGGTCCGAGCTATACTAGCCCATGTCCGAGGAGTCACACCCTCCTGCCCATTCTGATTTGGGGCTTGGCGATGGGGTTTGTTTGGCTAACCATTACCCAGGGGGGGAACCACATTGAAACCAAAATTCCCTACGGTAGCAGCATTTCTACCAGGTTGAACAGAACTGTCATGGCCTAGAGAAGACCCATGAGGCGCAACAGCAGGAGATACCGCAGAGGTCCCTGCTCTATTTTGACCAGACCGGCCTCGAGAGGCAGGGCGGTGAGGAGGAGGCCTACTGCGGCTCCTCCGGCAACTGCTCTCCGCCTCAATGGGCGGGTGATTTAGTACCAAAGAGTTCTCCATCGAAAATCAGCAGTTCAGCAGTAGCACACCAATAAGCAGGAAGACATTGCAGCAATGAGCCCTAATTCGCAGATCTAACCAATCGGGAGATCTGGGCATACCTGGCTTGAATGGTTTGGAGGGGACGACAACCTGCTAGGGAGGAGGAGTTCCTCTAATTTTGGTCGCAGGAGAGCCCCTGAGCCTGCCGGAATGAGCTCCGGCGTCATCGTGCGGGCAGAGGCGCGGAGCAGGGGGTTAGAGAGAGTATGAACAGTGTTGTGTGGATATTCTTTCTTATTGGGTTAGTTTCTGGGAAATTGTTGTGCACTTTTTTAGCACAAAAAATAGAGATCTTGTGGAAACAAAGGGTAGAGAAGAGAAATGGAGTCAACCTTAGGAAATCTTACGAGTGCACATTGGTTTGCGATGCGGCCTTGGTTTGTACGGTGCAAATGAGCGAGAAAACATCTTGAAGTATGTTCTACACTTTACTGGGCTCCTAACCAACCTGGTAATGACTCTAAAATAATCATGAAGGAATGAGATAAAGCAAAGTTGCAATCGATAGGAATAGAGGATCCATTGAAAGCATAGGCGTCACCTTGGCAGAGGATTATTTGGGCTCACTTAGTAATCTGTTAAACCCCATTAAACTAATCTAGGAAGGGTTGTGACAATATCTTAAATCATTTATGGTATTCACATGACTACTGATAAGTGGTGTTGCATGCTAGCTTAAGTGTGATTTTGATAACTGCATAATTATTGTAAAATTGCATCATTCATTGCTTATTATTTTGGTTGAGACATTTTCGTAAAATGATTTATATTGGTTAAAGGCTTTGTCTTTTATTTGATGAAAGGCCGATCATTCCCTAAATTTTGAATATAGATTTGGGATATGACAGCAACCATCACAAAGTTTTTGATTGCTTGCTCTAATTACTATTAATAACTCAGTTCCGATTAATCATCTTATTAGTATACTTGAAACCTACTTATTTGGCTGTCAGTAAATAAGGTTATGAGACAATAGAGACCGAAAACTCAACCTTTGATATTAAGAGCACATGCTAAAGCCAAAATAGCAGAAGATTTTCTTTTTATACATTTCGTTGGCAGTTTTTCTTTAAATTTAAGCCTATTTAGATATTGCATGAATAAAATACAGTTGAAAGTTTGCACAGGTACATTTTCTACTGCTCTTCTTTAAAAAGAGTACGTCGAGTTGAAATTTACATACTAAAAGAGGTACCTAAATTATCCAAATATTCAATTATATTTAGCTACTAGCTACAAAGCAACAAATTCATCTCTCAAAAAACGAAAGAGCAATCGGTAAAGCCACAAAAATATTCGGAAAGAAAGTTAGCTATGTAGGAAGGGAACCGTTTTATATTAACATAAGGAAAGAGTTAAATGAATAGCCATTTTGACGTTCTGCAGGCCCTCTCTTACAATGCATCGTGTGCTGACAGTAGGGCCACCTTATGTTCATTGTCCCCGACAATGAGCACCCTGGAGACCTTCTTATTATTATATCCATCAAGAAAAATTTTATGCTAATGCGAATCTCTAAGGTCGCGGTTTTAACATTCCATTAGGGTTTAAACCATCACACGTGTTGAAGCAAGAGGAGTTGAAACCAGCGTGCACGTCTGCATGGAATTTGTACACATCCATCAAGATTGTCAAGGTCTTTGTCGGGTTAGGTAATTGAAGTGTGAAGAAAAAAAAAGATATTTATATTTGCCTCAGGGTTGATTATCAACCTTCAAAACAAACGAAAGAAATCATGGGTTCACCAAAATTTGAGACACTCATGCCTCTTCTAGCTTCCTTGGCCCTTTCCACAGTGCTTTTAGTCATCATTCCACAAGGTGCAATTGCTGCTTATTCCTACACTCTAGAAGCACAAGCCCTTCTCAAATGGAAATCCAGCCTTCAAAACCAAAACCAAACCACCTCTTCTCTATCTACGTGGACTCTCCCACCTCAAGATTCCACTGACTACAACTCGACGGCTGCAAACCAGTGTGGGTGGGACGGCATCGTGTGTAACCTAGCTGGGAGTGTGATAGGAATCAATCTCACCAATTCAAACATCGCAGGTACACTTGATGAGTTCCCATTCTCGTCTTTGCCAAGTCTCACCTATATAGATTTGTATGTAAATGAACTCTTTGGCTGTATTCCATCTCAAGTCAGTCTTTTAGCCAACCTCACCCTCCTTGACCTCTCCTTCAATCAATTATCTGGGATAATACCACGGGAGATTGGTGAGCTCACAAAGCTCGAGGTGCTTCACCTTCACTTTAACGAGTTGAATGGCTCTGTCCCGTATGAAATAGGTCAGTTACGTATGCTGAACGAGCTTGCCTTGTGTTCAAACCAGTTAGATGGATCTCTTCCTTCTTCCTTGGGTAACTTGAGCAGCCTCGCTAGCCTATCCATCTCTTATAATTCATTTTCTGGTTCTATTCCTATTGAAATTGGGAATTTGACAAACTTGGAGGAGATTTACATAGGTCCCAACTTCTTGACAGGGTCAATTCCTCCCACTTTTGGGAAATTGATGAAACTAACAACGTTGCACATATTTCAAAATAAACTTACTGGTGACATCCCACGGGAGCTCGGGAACTTGAAACTTCTCCGCGAACTTAGCTTATACTATGATAATCTTATTGGTTCAATCCCTTCAACATTAGGCAATTTGACAGAGCTTGCCTTTTTGTGTCTATCTGGGAACCAGCTTTCTAGTAACATTCCTGATGAGTTAGGCAACCTCCAAGCTATGATCGAGTTGAAGCTGAGCTATAATCAGCTCATCGGTCCCATTCCTCCTTCTTTGGGTAATCTGACTGTCCTACGATGTCTATTCCTCCGCTATAATCAACTTTCGAGTTCGATCCCAAGATCCTTAGGAAATCTCTGGGCTATGCTCAACTTACATCTGCATGCAAATCAGCTCACCGGTCCAATTCCTTTTTTTTTCGATAATTTGACTAACCTAATCGATTTATCACTCCACCACAATCAACTTTCGGGACGGATGCCAATAGAAGGTTTCTCAAATACATCGCTGGAAATAATTAGTTTGTCCAACAACAAACTTGAAGGCCCACTTCCGATTCCATCACCCTTCACATATTATTATTCAATCGCAGTTAATAAAATAGAGGGGAAGATCTCTTCTTCGATATGCCTCGCCACCAACCTATCATTCCTTATCCTATCTAATAATCGCTTAGTTGGTAGCCCACCTGAGTGCTTATCAAAATTTTCCATTGGTTCATTGGTTTTGAATTTACGAATGAATCATCTTTCGGGCACAATTCCCAAAAGATTATCACTGCAAAGTCACTAGAGAACTCTCGACTTGAGTCAAAATCAATTCGAAGGCACGTTGCCACAATCCCTTGTTAATTGCAAAAACCTGGAAGTTCTAGATTTCCGGAACAATAAGATAGAGGATAATTTCCCAACATGGTTGGGAAAGCTACCTAAGCTAAAAGTTCTTATTCTGAGGTCCAACAATTTTAAGGGTCGTTTGGATATTCCAAGGGTAGCTCATCTCTTTTCCAAGTTGCGCATTTTAGACGTCTCGAACAACAACTTCGCTGGTCCCATACCAGCCAATTTGATTGTGAAGCTTGAGGAGATGATGAATGGAAAAACTGGGCATGCGCCAAAAGGCAAATCATTGTACATGAGGTATAGGTTTGGTAATGTAACCTATTTTGATTCCAGCATAGTGATCATGAAAGGAAATGAGATTCAGCTAGTGAAGATCTTGACCATGTTCACAACCTTCGACTTATCGCTCAACTCTTTTGAAGGGAACATACCGGATGTTATGGGATTTCTCCAATCTCTCATAGGGCTTAACCTTTCCCACAACCAGCTCATGGGTTTCATTCCTCCAACCCTTGGAAACTTGACTAATCTTGAATGGTTAGATCTATCTTCAAATAAGCTTAGTGGGAGAATTCCTAGAGAATTGGGAGATTTGACATTCCTTGGGTATTTGAACCTCTCAGAGAACCAACTCACAGGCCGCATACCTCAAGACAAGCAACTGAGCACATTTACAAGCAACTCATTTTGTGGAAATATCGACCTCTATGGAAAGCCATTGCAAAACACAAGCCATGATGATGCTCAACCTCCACGACAACCGTCATTCTTCCAAGAGGACAATGCAAAAGAGTATGCAAGTTGGTTTGATAGGAAAGTAGTGGGAATAGGCTATGCATCTGGAATTGTGATTGGAATCTCCATGGCATATATTTCATGGAAAATGGGAAGACCCAAATGGCTTGCAAGAAAAGTGAGAAGGATGGAGAGAAGAGGAGCCAAATTGATGAAGAAGCCAAAGCGGAAGGTGACCAAATTTCGTGGAGGCCATTAAAATTGTTGGGAAGTGGTCCCTTTGAGCTTTGTACAATGTACCAAGGGATACTACTTTTGTAGGATTGAAATGCAATTTCGCATATGGATAATCGTTTTTATTATGTTATCATCTTCTTCTCTAAGTGCAATTTCTGTATCAAATCGATTGACTAAATAAATATGAAAGAGATTTTTCAAAAGCTTGCTTTGCATCATTAGCCCCCTATATGTCCTTTTCTTGTTCAGTGTATGCCATTCTTATATCTCCACGGGAAAGAAAGAAAGATAAAGAGGTGTCGAAGCCATTTATCCCGGGTTTAAGGACTACTAATTCTGTCATTGTTCCACTCCAAATTTCTATTGACATTATACGTAAGTAGTTAACTTGCACCTATCATAATTGACCGCAATAAGGAACAGTGGTATTCAGGTTCAAACCTCTAAGCATCTTCAAAGTTTGGATTCAAAGTAATTTTATTGCAAAATTCTAGGGTCCTATACGCCAAAAAACTGAAACTTTTCCTTGTTTGTAGATTTTGGAGTTCGCTGGTAATTTCAAATGCTATTGGCAACTCGCTAATTTAACTTGTCAATAAGCTACCAACGTCATAATGAATTTACGAATATAGTATAGTAATTCATCAGTAAATTATTCTCTTCTTTTACATTCGACAAGTATAGAGAGTACTGACATCGTGATGAGTTTACCATTTTCTAAATAACTTAGTAACTTCTTTTAAATTTTACAAGTAAGATTAAGCAATTGCAAATGTTCAAATATATTAGTAAGTTACTGATTTCATTTGAGTTTCATAACTATAGTTAGTAAATTACCAACATTGTAATAAATTTATTAATGTTCAAATTAACTTCTTTTATATTCAACGACTATGTCTAGTAAATTACCATTTACAAGTATGATTTACTGATCATGATGGAAACGAATTCCAGAACACCGAAACTTGAACGATCAAGAAACATGCCCAATAAATTCTACAAACGCTAATAGAATAAGTATGTCACACAAAGAACATACTTGTTTCATAGATTAAATGCTATCAATTACAGGTCGAGAGTTCCTTGGTGGATCGTACATTAGGGAAGAAGTGAAACGTCCAGCGAAGAGAGTGGAATTTCCAAGGAAGAGAATAATGTCATTTCTTCTCTTTTTCTTAAAGATAACTCACGCTCATCTATAACAATATCTCCCTGTTATTTTATTTGAATTGTTAAGAGCAGTTATCTATCCGCAAGTAACCGCTTATGGGTCATGGGCTGGATTATCCTAACATAGGCAGCCCATCTATAAATCTATAATCTATTTATCTCCAACTCGCCCATAAGGGGCTAAACTTATCTCTTTCTTCTCTTTAAAGTTCATATAAGCAAATAATCTATGCAACCAGCATACATCAAGGACTCATTACCATACATCTGTTAGGAAAATATGGCATCTCAAATTGGATATAATCACTTAAGAGTAGACTTTGTATGCCATACCCTAGATCAATCAGTCACATTTATATCTCTCTTGATCTCTTTAAGTATTTATATATGTATATATTGTATTCACAATTATGCTTAACATAAATAATCATAATTGGTCGACCTATGAATACAAAAGTGGATTGTGACATCAATAACAAATTGATCTTCCTTTTCCCTTAAATCTCTTAATCTCTATTCAAATTGCTTCAGTAATGTTTGGTTTGATTGAATCATCCATGATCATTAGCGACATTCTAAGAAAGCAAACACTGAATAAAATTTTGAGAATAAGTAATAGTCATAAGGGCACATTACTATCTTCTCCCTTTTCTTTACAATTTAATTTAGTCATTGCTTTACATACAATTTTTTTTATTCACTTTTTAAAAATGTTTGATCTACTACCAAAATGAATGGACTTATAGATGCTCATTAGGAAATAAAATCGCTCAAGATTTTTATTTCCTAACAAGCAAAGAACAGTTGAAAATTTACGCGGATAAATTTTCTCCTACTCTTTTCTGGAAGAGTATATCTAGTTAAAATTTACCTTGTCAAAAAGGTATACTAGCCACAAAGCAGCATCCTAATTTCTCAAAAAAGAAAGAACAATCAGTAAAAGCCAAAAAAAAAAAAAAGTTCAGAAAGAAAGTTAGCCATATAAGAAAGGCAACCATTTCATGTTAATGTAAAGAGGGAGTTAAAAGAATAGCCATTTTAACATTCTAGGCACCCTTTCTTACACTGCAATGCATGATGACAGTAAGGCCACCTTCTCCGCATGGTCCCCTACAATGAGTACCATCGGGAACTTATTACCATATCTCATCATGAAAAATATTCTGTTCATGTGAGAATCCACAGGTCGCGATGAGATTCAATTAGGATTTAAACCATTATTCCGGTCAAAGTAAAAAGAATTGAAACCAGCATGCGCCTATGGATGGAATTGTTACACATCCATCATGAAGTCAAGGTCTTCGCCAAGTTAGGTAATTCGAATGTGAAGAAGTCAACATCTTCGGGTCTTGTGTGTTGACTGCACGATAGACTAGACATTTGCCTGCTCAGGAAATGAAGGTGTTTTGGGGTTGAGACTGGTTTTTGGATCATTAGGCATTGAGAATGGTTCATGGGAAATTATGATATTTATACAGAAACACGACACAAAGCTCCTCATTTTACATCACGGTCTTCATCTTCAACCTCTCCTTGTCAGATGCTTGCAAGGCATTCAGTCCGAATTGCTTCTCGAGCTTTCAACTTTTGACCAGGTCTTTAGAATAAAATTTTTATGTTTTTGAAATCGATGGTTTTGATGACAATGGGAAGGACAATAACTAGTAAAATTTACCTGAAAGAAAAAATATTTTTAAAAACAAACAAGAGAATTTTCTTTTAAAACATTTACATAGTTACAGATATTATATCTATTAGTAATAGCTAAAGTAATAAGTAGTAAAGTTAACTCTACAAGAATGAGAAAATAAACTCAATTTGTAAGTTCCTGTAAAATTGACTCTATTGTGCAATATAGACGGTGGATGTATCTATAGAAAAATCTGAATGAAGAGCCAAGTTGGCTTGGAAGGCATTCTGTCTGAATTGCTTTTAGAAAGGAAGCCTAAGGCCATAAACAACATCTAAAGCAGATCCAGTTTGTATTAAAAAAGTTCAGTCAAATTATGAGTGCTACAATCACAAAGATTGAGCAAACAGACAGTCACTGGCCTTCACTTTTCTTACCTACAATCATTTAACTATGATCAAGAGAATGACAGAAGTAGAGTAACCAAGCTTTTTATATTTGCCTCATTGTTGATTATCCACCTCCCAAACAAACAAAAGAAATCATGAATTCACAAATTTAGAGACGCTAGCGCCTCTTCTAGCTTCCTTTGCCCTTTTCAAATGCTTTTAGTCATCGTTCCACAAGGTCCAATTCCTACTTATGCCTTCATACTAGAAGCGCAAGCCCTTCTCAAATGGAAATCCAGCCTTCAAAACCAAACCCAATCCAACTCTTTTCTATCTACATGGACTCTCTCTCCTCAAAATGCCAACGACTCCAACGTGGCAGCGGCAAGCCTGTGTGGGTGGTACGGCATCTCATGTAACCTAGCCAGGAGAGTGATTAGAATCAATCTCACTAGTTCAAACGTCAAAGGTACACTTAATGAATTCCCGTTCTCGTTTTTGCCCTATCTCACCTTTGTAGACTTGTCCTTCAATGAACTCTTAGGCAGTATCTGTCTTAAGTCGTCTTTTAACCAATCTCACCTACCTTGACCTCTCCAACAATTGACTATTTGGGATAATACCACGGAAGATTGGTGAGCTCAAGACGCTCGAGGTGCTTCACCTTGTTATTAACGAGTTGAATGGCTCTATCCCTGATGAAAAAGGTCAATTGCGTTTGCTGGAGGAGCTTAGTTTGCATTCAAACCAGTTGGATGGATCTCTTCCTTCTTCCTTGGGTAGCTTGAGCAGCCTCGCTAGGCTACGTAATAAAGGCAATTCATTTTCCGGTTCTATTCCTCTGGAAATGGGTAATTTGACAAACTTGGAGTATATAGGCTTGGCTTTTAACTACTTGACAGGACCAATTCCTCCCAATTTTGGGAAATTGATGAAACTAAAAGAATTGCATGTATTTCATAATGAACTTATTGGTTACATCCCATCGGAGTTAGGAAACTTGAAACTTCTCTGCAATCTCATCCTATACTACAATAATCTTACTGGTTCAATCCCCTCAACATTAGGCAATTTGACAGAGCTTATCCATCTTTATCTATATTGTAACCAGCTTTCTGATAATATTCCTAATGAGTTAGAAAATCTCCGAGCTATGTTTGAATTGGATGTATCCAAAATCAGCTCACCAATTCAATCCCCTCAACATTAGGCAATTTGACAAAGCTTACCCTCTTTCATCTATTTGGCAACCAGCTTTCTAGTAGCATCCCTAATGAGTTAGAAATCTCCGGGCTATCCGCCAATTGGATCTAAGCCAAAATCAATCTCACCAGTCCAATTCATTTTCCTTTTAGTAGTTTGACTGACCTAATCTATTTATCCCTTTTCAACAATCAACTTTCGGGACGGTGGTCAATAGAAGGTTTCTCAAATACATCATTGTTATTAATTGATTTGTCCAACAACAAAATTGAAGGCCCTCTTCCACTACCATCATCCTCCACGAATTACTATTCGATAGAAAACAATAATATAGAGGGGAAGATCTCTTCTTCGATATGCAACGCCAACAACCTCTCATTCCTCATCTTGTCTAATAATAGCTTAATCGGTAGCCTACCAGGTGCTTATTAAACTGCAGCACTAGTTTATCAGTTTTGAACTTGGGAATGAATGGTCTTTCAAGCACAATCCCTGGAAGATTTTCATTATGAAATCGCTTGAGAACTCTTGACTTGAGTCAAAATCAAGTTTGAAGGCACATTGCCACAATCCTTGATCAATTGCAAAAACCTGGAAGTTCTAGATTTCAGTAACAATAAGATAGAGGATAATTTCCCGGGGTGGCTGGGAACATTGCCAAAACTAAAAGTTCTTATCTTGAGGTCCAATAGCTTTAAGGGTTGTTTGGATTTTCCAAGGTTAGCTCATCTCTTTTCTGAGTTGCACATTTTAGACCTCACAACAGTTTTGCTGGTCCTTTACCAGCCAATTTGATAGCGAACCTTCAAGGGATGATGAGTGTACATATTGGGCAAGAGCCGCAAGACAAACCATTTTATATGAGGTATACGTTTGATTCCATTGCCTATGAGAATTCCGTGAAAGTGATCATGAAAGGAAATGAGTATCAACTAGTGAGGATCTTGACCATCTTCATAACCTTCGACTTATCACTCAATAATTTTGAAGGAAACATCCCAAATGTTTTTAGACATCTCCATTCTCTCATAGGGCTCAATCTTTCCCACAACCACCTCACAAGGTCCATTCCTCTAGCCCTTGGAAACTTCACTAATCTTGAATGGCTAGATCTATTTTCAAACAAGCTTAGAGGGAAGATTCCAAGAGAACTAGGAGATTTGGCATTCCTTGGCTATTTAGACCTCTCAGAGAACCAACTCATAGGTCGCATACCTCAAGACAAGCAACTGAGCACATTCATGAGGGACTCATTTTGTCGAAATCTGGGCCTACATGGAAATGATGATGCTCAACCTCCTTCACCGCCACCACTGTCATTCTTCCAAGAGGACAATACAAAAGAGTATGGAAGAAGTTGGTTCAATAGGAAGGCGGTGGGAATAGGCTATGCTTCTGGAATCGTGATTGGAATCTCCATAGCGTACATTTCATGGAAAATTGTAAGACCCAAATGGCTTGCGAGCACAATGAGAAGGATAGAGAGAAGAGGAGCCAGATTGATGAAGAAGCCAAAGCAAAAGGCGATCAAATATCGTGGAGGCCGATGAAATTGTTGGTAAGTGGTCCCTTCCAACTATGTGCAATGTAGATCAAGGAATACTACTTTTGTGGGATTGAAATGCAATTTCGCGTATGGATGCTCATTTTTATTATGTTATCATCTTCTTATCTAAATGTGGTTTCCATATCGAGTCGATTGACTAAATAAACATGAAAGAGATCTTTGAAAACTTGCTTTGCATCATTAAACCCTTATACGTCCTTTTTCTTGTTAAGTGTACGCCATTCTTATATCTCCATGGATAAGAAAGAAAGATGAAGAGCTGTCGAAGCCATTTAGCCCGGCTTTACATTATTGATAGTGCCATTGGACATTTGTCCTTAAGGATCACTAGTTCCATCCTTGTTCCACTCCAAATTTCTGTTGAAGTTGAAGGGCAGTAGTAGATAGTTGATTTGCACCTTTCATACTCGTCTGCAATAGGGAACAGGGGTATTGAATGTGCTTGACCACAGTAATATTCTTGCCTAGATCGGCCTTTACATGATGCATGAGTTGGCCACCTGTTGACATCTAAATTTTTGGCCTCACATAGGAACATTTATTTGCATAAAAAAATTTGAGGGTCGATCCGACCCCTAAGCAAAATTGGCATTGCATAATTTTACATTGCAAGGAGAATACCTTCGGTTGATGTTTTTATGGATAGAAAATTTGGAAGGAAATCAATTGGATACATGGGGTTGCAATTTCCACAAGGAGGAAACCAATCAATCACAAGAATCTTATCTCCAATAAAATTTGGAGGAATTTGTGGCAAGATAGACAAAATGGAAGGAAGAAAATCAAAGCATTTGTGGAAAGTGCGGGCTACTGGAATTTACAAAAAGAAACTAATGAGCTGGCCATAAAATTCTGATAGGAAATTAAGGGAAATAATTAAGTTGGTCATGGAATCGTGAATGGAGATGAGTGAATTTGGACGCGTTCGCAAGAATGTGAATAGAAGCTAAAAGGGAAATCAAAAGATTTGAAGCGCTAATTTGGAAGTGAATTAGAGTGATTCACAATCAATTCTCGGTGACAAATCAAAGCCAAAATTGAGCAATTTTCCAAGAATCATCAATTGGCTCCACGGATCCTGACTTTCCAACAATACACGGGAGAATTTTTGCTATAAAAGGAGGTGAGGAGTTGAAGAGGAGAGGGAAGGATTCGAAAAAAAAAATCGAATGAAATGTGGGGGAAAATTTGAGAGAAGGAAGGCTCCGAAAAAAAAGTGAGTGTGGAGGACTCGAAGGCTGTCTTGGATTGTTCGTGAAAACCGGAAGAAAGACCATCAAGACCCTTGGCTGCGCAACCTCAGTCCTAGCCAAGGCCCAGTCAACGCTGGCGATCGTCACGGACTTGAGCGTGAACGGCTTGGTGAGCACATTGAGCAGTGGGGAGTTGACCATCGACGTGGCAGCGAGAGTCAAGCGGAGACTGCAGTTGGGTTTGTAGTGTGTGGCCGTGTTCAACGTGGACTTCTCGTTCAGGGACTTGAATTTCACAGCTCCCTCCGACGCTGTTTGTGTTCAGCAATTTTCCGATAATCCCCGAGTGTCGATGCTTCAGCTGAGTTGGTGCCACGGTTGAGATTTCCAGATTACCCACAGCTTCTTTTTGTCCTTATGAAATTGTTGAATATGTGTTGAGCTGACCACAGATGGAAGCATTCTGAACCAATGGTCTACCAACGATCATCAGTCCATGAACTCATCGTCATCCTCGCATTGTTCTTCGCCGATCCCATTGCTCAAAAGTAGATTTTCTAAACTAGGTAATTTCTTTAACATAATTTAATTTGATTATTTTGTTACGTAGTTTACAATTCTTTGATGTTGATCATGATTGTTGATTTTGATAGGCATTATCCAATTAAGAAAATTGTCATGTTGATAGTCATAGTAATCAAAAATACTGAATCGAGAGACATCGGATTAGATTTTTTATTATCGTAATCTTCCGTCTTTAGTCGTGATGAGTTATATGTTTATATAGTCATGTTCATTGTTTGCGTTGGTTTTATATTAGTAAATTTTCCCATTAATAAAAATATAAAAAATTTTCACATTGCATCGCATGGTAGTTTGATTGCATGGTGGTGTGGTAGTTATGTTGCATCCTAGATTTATATAATATTTTTAGATGAAATTTTCTAGTTAGACTTAGCTTAGTTTTGGATTTTGATTTTAAAAATAAATAAAAAATAAAAAAAGATCATGCATATGCATATGGCAAAATACATCATTCATCCCATATCATGTAGCACATGCATATTTAGTGTCATATAAAATAGATTGCACACATGTTATAATAGTTTTCAATTAACATATGTCATTAGAGTTAGGCCATTTGAATTGCACGTCATATGTCAATAGAGTAAGAATCATGCATGATAAATCTAGATTATGATCATATGTAATTAGTTTTTAAAAAAAATCAAAAAGAATTTATGTGACGTCCTGGAATTTTCCGAATTATTTTTTTTGGACTTCGGCCTCATTATTTTCTCAATTTTTTTCGGGTTCTCGGAAGCGTCGGGCGTAGGGCCACCGAGCCGAATTTCAGACCTGAGACCCCGTCGTTTTTCCTTCTCCCTTTTTCTTTTTCTCCCCCCCACGTGCGGGCGCGCGCACGTGCGCATCTCTCTCTCCCTCTTCCCCTTTTTCTCTCTCCTCTCTCTTTTCCCTTTTTTTTTTCCCGTTGCCACTGCACCTCTCTCTCACGTCCCCTCTTCTTTCCGCTCTGCTCTCTGCCGCCTGCCCTCTGCCCCCCACGTCCTCTCTCTCTGCCCCTGTCCTTTCCCCTCTCTCTTAGTTTTGACTTTTCAAAACTCCCTCTCTCTCTCTCTCTCTCTCTCTCTCTCCAGCTGCTGCGTCGAAGAGCTGCCCCCCCTCCTTCTCCTGTTCTTCATCATCTTCTCCGACGTCCCTTGGCCGAAAACCGACCACCGCCACCGTTGCATTCTCGGTGCCGCCGCCTCGCCGGCCACTACCACAGCTTCGTCTCCCCCCTGCTCGCCGGCGAGTCGTTCGCCGACTTCGGACCGACCGCCCTCCCCCCCTGACCAGCTTCTGCTCCGCTCTCCTCCTCCGCAGTTCGCAGCTGCGTTCCCTCGGCCGGCCGTCACCCGTCACCGCCGTAGCCCCCTCGGGCTGCCTGCTCGCCGTCGAGTCACCGCGAGCCGTGGCCGGGCCACCCCCGACGCCAACTTCTCCTCTCCTCTCCGGTTTCCTCCTCTCCCTGGCTTCGAGTCGAGCTTCGTCGCCGCCGCTCGCCCGTCTTCCTCTCCGCCGTAGCAGGCACGCCGACTGACACTGGAGGCTGCTGCTTGACCGCCCCTCCCGTCCGAACCAGCCGCCATCCTCCTCGCCGGACTTTTCTCTCTCTCTCTCGGCGCTGTGCAACTGAACCAGCTGTTGTTGCGGCCGTCCCGACCTCCGGCCACCGCCCTGACCGCCGTCCGCCGCCCCCCAGCCGACCAGAGAGCCGTCCCCAGCCGGCCCTGAGCTACTGGCCGCCCCCTCCTTCTCCGGTTCTCTCCTTGGCCGCACGGACAGCGGGCCTCCGGCCAAGATCCGGCCACCGCGTCGTCCGTCCCGACACCCCGGAGGTACCCGTGCGACCGTCTCGTCGTCCCCGTCGCAACCACGCCTTCGCCGTCGTTAACCGGTAAGTTTTGGCTCTAAACTCTCTTTTAGCGTGTTAATCGCGTTTAGGGTTAGTTTAGTTAGGATAATTGGGATTAGGTGGTTAGTTTTGGTTATCTGGACTAATTGGGGTTAGTGGGGGTTAATTAGAGATTAATGATAATTTAAGTTAATTATGGGTTTATTTTATTATTTATATTTATTTATTTCGAAAATTATATAATAATGTTTTATTTATTAATAAATTATATTGTTGATAATTATTGTGTTTAATAATTATTAATTAGGGTAATTCTCCGTAATTGTGGTAAATGGAGATTTACGGGAATTATCGGTCGTCGTATTATTATGAGACGATTATTGTCTGAGGCAATAATTGATTGATTTGCTGATTGTTTATTTATGCTTTATTGATTAAAGTACTTTTATTCTAAGAATTATGTGGTACTTCCGTATAAAACTAGTTGATTATTGGATTATCGCAATGTGGCGATTGATGGATAATATGTGGACTACTTACTGTTTTGTATATGGACTTCATGTACGTCTTGTGCGGTTCATGACGTGTGCGTACGAGTTCACTTGAGCCCTGAGGTGTGTTTACACAGGAAGGCAGAGGAGATTGTGCCCTGAGATGTATTTACACGAGAAAAAGGTAGAGTCCTGAGGTGTGTTTACACGGGGGAAGATTGTGTGTATTTACACGGGGAAAAGGTAGAGCCCCGAGGTGTGTTTACACGGGGAGGTTGAGGAGATTGTGCAAAAGGTTGAGCCCTGAGGTGTGTTTACATGGGGAGGCAGAGTGATTGTGCCCTGATGAGTGTCTACATGGGGATGTGCTTAATTGGAAAACGCCTGACCGTTGGGTTCATGGATAATATGTGGACTATATTTTTGTATATGGACTTCATGTTTGTGCGGTTCAAAAAAAACACAGGGAGGCGAGAGGAGATCAAAGATTGTGCCCTGAGGTGTATTTACACGGGGAAAAGGTAGAGCCCCGAGGTGTGTTTACACGGGGAGGTTGAGGAGATTGTGCCCTGAGATGTGTTTACACGGGGAAAAGGTTGAGCCCTGAGGTATGTTTACATGGGGAGGCAGAGTGATTGTGCCCTGATGAGTGTCTACATGGGGATGTGCTTAATTGGAAAACGCCTGACCGTTGGGTGCATGAGATGTATCTATTGTGTTCTGATTATACGATTATATGTTTGCCCTATATTTGGCACACGCGGTTTTTGTCATGCAGGGTAGGTGCAGCTACGAGGTAAGGCTATTTTTATCGAATGGTTAATGATTAAATGTTATTATGAGAGCCATGCCTGTTAGGTACCCCTGAGGTGGATTGGTGCCCTAATCGAGGCTTAGCGCCCGAACATACTGAGATTTTATCTCACTGATTATTATTTAACCATTTTCAGATCCTTGAGAGATGTGCCTAGCAGTGGATTTTGGACTAAGTAGACCTCGAACCCTAAGGATAAGGGAGGAAGTAGATCGACCCTTTTTGCCCTGTGTATTCTCATTTGGTTTTGGGATTAGTGCCCAAAGATAGTTGTACGAGTATCCCTTCTTAAGGATTAAAGGAGGTCGTTTTGAATTGTCTATGTTTATGACTATCCCTATTATTAATGTTTGACTGAGGTTTATTAATTGCTTCCGCATGCGCATAATTATCTGATAGAAATAATGATCGGCGATGCGTCCTGGGACGTCGCACTCTTCGACCACGAGCGAGTAAGGGGATCGTCGCGTTCTCGAGGGTCGGGGGCGTGACAATTTAGATGACATCCCTTTTAGAAATTATGTTCAGAGCATGCGTTTTTTATAGCTTATTTTGCTTTAAGGTCGATCATGATTCTTACGTTTATCCTTCTGGAGCTGTCAAATGTCATTTATTGTGATCCGCATGCTCACTTCTTTCCATGTTAGTGGTTTAGGTTAAAATCAACCAAGACGGCTTGCAAAAAAAAAAATTATTTTTGAAACTTATAGAGAAATGATACTGAAAGGATGCTAGTTTAACTTAGCGTAATCATGTCCCCAAACTTATTGAATCTCTGGTTCACAGAAGTAAAGTATTCTCCCATACTTTACTTGGGTTTCTAATCAACCCTAATCGATTAGTGGCGGTTCCTAGTTGAATAAAATTGCATGTTTAAGAATGTTAAATTTTGAGTACCAAGTTGCGGTCGGTAGGGCTTGGGAGAGTCTGCACTAAATCTTCGGACTTAGTAATCCATTAGTCTTCCCATGGTGTTTCATCCTCAAGAAGGTCGCGAAACCACCAAACCAGATTCATAAATGGTATGAGTGGGATCATGAGTTCCGTGAGCAGTTTTATTGAGCTCAGCCGGAAGTAACTCTGTCCAGTCAAGCTGACTCAATTACAAATGAATTATTGGAGAAATACATCGCAAGGTTGACGAAATTGCAAAAGAGTTGTCAAATTAATCTGATTAATAGAGAATGCGTTATAATTGTCCAGAAGTGGCTGAATTTCAATATTAAGAAAATAGTAAAGCCAAGTATGTGCTATAGTGAAAGTCCTTTTCTGAGACTGACTCAATAAAGATCGAGAGTAAGGGATGCTGCAGTAGATACTTGACATGGCTTTCGTCTTCCTTTCTCATTTCTCATGCAGCCTTAGCAGCTTTCTCATTCTTTTCATCACTAACCTCTACTTGATGTAAAAAAAAAGGTATTGTTAACATATTCACAGAACACTCGGTCAGTCATACCTAATAAAAAAAGTTTTTCATTTTCAATGCAGATGAGCATAAGGGTTGTGGTAAGGAATGATATAATGCATTTGGTAATAGATGACTAAAGAATAAATCCAGTAACTTAATTGAAATGTTATTAGTGTGCATGAACGGAAACCTATATATTACAAGTATGCCATGTATTAAGGAATTAGTAACCTACATTGCGTGAATAGCTAGCTATGAAATCTCTCTTTGAACGCTATACTTGAGAATATCAAGAGGGTAATAGCCGTTTTACTCCCCGAGAAAATCTTTAAAAAAGAAAGAAAGATGGGAAAGTCATCTAAATGATTTTGCTACTTATGCACACGAGTTACGAATATTGAACTAAAAGACCCCGTTTTTTAAAGTTGAATCCCGTACCCGGTGATGAAGATTGAGGACTTTGAATTAAAAGACTTTGGAACACCAATAAATATAGGATTAGTAAATTTACTCACATAACATAATTAGTGTAAAATTACGAAAGGCAACATACATAATTTTTTTCTCAACACTACACAATTAGTTATGTAGTTTCATTATTTATCTACCTTTCTTTGTCATAAAATTAGCGTTATGTTAGTCAGAGATAATATTATTGTAATTATTTAGTGAAAAAGGTAGATGGTCGGAATAAAAATCCTATATTCTCCATTATAAGAGAAAAGGTAGATGGTCGGAATAAAAGTTCTCTATCATGTCCATGTGACATCGAATAATCAACAATTAGTAAAATATCGTTTCTTAAACAAGAACTTAATGTGAATTCGTGCAAAGCACGGGTAAAACAGCTACTTGGCTCTAAAAATCAAGCCATTTATTACTAATGACTAAAAAAGCCATATGTTCCGACATAATTATGATGTAAACCGTCCTTAATTTAACAAAAGTATACTTAATTTTTTTCCGACAACACAATCAATAATTCCAATCGCTTGCGGACAACGAATCAGAAAGTTATCATCCACTAAAAATACTTACATATTAACACTACCCAAAACGGCATTCACTCCGGACATACATATTGGAGTTGCCCTCGTTTAACATCAATAGAAGCAGATGGGCTTGGCTCCACCTCCGCACCTCTTCTCGCCCCCTGCACCGGCGTCTCGCTGGAGCCTTCTCCGGTCTCTGACGAACGGCAACACAGAAGGTTCCACGGGCCCATCTTTCGTGTCGAGATAGATACACGAGCACAGCTCGAGAGACGTGAAAAAGGCAGCAGCAACGCCACGAGCGACCCGCGAAGCCACCCCATCAAGCATCTCGCTGGCAGGGGTACAACCGATGCCACTTGAGTTCTGGGCCTTGGTCTGTCCGAGCCGTTCAACCAGCTCACGGCGGCCCTTGCGGGTGCATCTCCGGGAATGAGGATGATGAGAATGACGACTCATTGAGGGTTAAAGTCATATGGAGCGCATGATGGCGCTATAAAGGAGAAACTAGACGAATCTGATCGGTATTAGGTTTTAAGACGACATTTTGTAGCTTCTAGATCAAACACCATCAACTATTCTTACTAAAAATATGCTTTGTCCTTTTATTTTTCGAAAGTTATAAGCACCACGTTCATTCATGGAGAAAAGTGTGAATATAAGATACGAATTAAGCCCTTTTACTCTTAGGTATACCCTAAGATTAATTCGAAATGAGAACATTATGGTCGGCCCGAATTTTGAAAAGAAAAGGTTCTTACTTTAGGCAGTGGGCTATGATTATTCCGAGATGCAGGTAAAGGAAAGAACTTTTATTTTTGGGAAGCTTATGGATAGAGCCCTAATAATTAGCACAATAATCAAGCGATACAAATAACAACTAGAAATGGCTGCTTTTATTATGAGGAAACTGGAGCAAATTAGATATCGTGTAATAGATATTAAGAGGGATTGATTTGAAGATTGGTAGGTTTAAGACCATGAATTTAAAACCTATCCTTTCAAAGTCGGTTTCCTGCCTAGAACCGAGCTAACCTGTTCCAAGATAGATCCCGAAGCATGCATTCTTTAAATGATATAAATATTATTTGGGAAAATATACCATTTGAACAATTTAGAAGGTAAAGGCATTACTTCGTAGACTTCACAAGTTCGAAAACCTTATCCAACATATCTATCTTTCTTTCAAATAAATTAAACAAAAGAAACCTCAAAATTGATCAAGGCCACTATCCCAATCATTCATCCAAGAACTCAGCCGGTTCCAAGTAAACCAGCCTGGAATTGACTAGGTATGGCCAGTTCGGTTCACCGGTCCGATGGCTAACCGTTAGTAGAAACTTTTTTGAAAGTCAAATTTATATGTTAGAATAGGGCAAATCCAATTATCGTAGGGGAAAATACATTATCGGCATTAAACACATGATATAGTTTGTGGCAATATTTTCTATAAATTAAATGCTTAGACCATTAATTAAGTAGTGGATAAAACTCAGGCTTTTCTTTTCTTAATCACACGAGGAAATTCTCCCCCAAAAAAAAGTAAAAGAAAAAAACCACACGATACAATGCAGTCATTCCCCTGTGAAATTAATTGCCATAGAATATTGTTTTCACACCGTCACTCAACGTTTTCGCAAGGAACAAAAGATCGAAGAGAGAATCGGGTAAGGAATGGCTTTTCATTGTGGCAAGGATAAAACAGAGATGTTTGCTTCCTAATGGAGCGATGCTTTGCCCGTATCCCAATGTTGGAATTGAAAAAGAGACGGCAAAATAGAAGAATTTCACCCTAGAAACTTATAAAGCAAGAAGTGAAGGGCCATTTGTAGATTTTTTATATACTTTCTCTCCTTTTTATCTTTACATATTATATCTTTCTTTGGCACTCCCTTCGTTGTATAAAGTGCATAAAGCTACAATGACGATGTTTATTAAATATAGGCCGGAGCTGGAGTACAACTATTTCTATCTCTAAAGAAGACTAATTTCTACGTCAAACTTGGAGGATCAGCCAGCTTAATGTTTCTTTAAAGGGTCGTGTTTTTTTGTTAATTTAAAATTCTGATGTGAAAATTTCCTAACCCAACACGTAACTATATCCGGAAAGAGTAAGACTTAACAGATTTTAACATTATCTCTCTCTCTCTCTCTCTCTCTCTCTAGTATATATAACATATATTTATATATCTAATCTCTGTCGTGGCGGTAATTAGTGGTTGCTATAAACCAGCTTAATGGGGGTCGCAATGACACTGGTGACCACCGTTGGTCGCCCTTTACATTGTAGATCCCGGGTTTTTTGTCTGATGGTTGTGTATTTAACGTTTTTCTATCCAATCATACACTTATGTTCATCAAACACTTGAAACACTTCATATGATAGGTTATAGCCATATGCATCACTACAACCGATTTTTAAATAAATGATATAACATATGATGAATTTGAAGGATTTTTATATTGTTATCTTATTATATCCTTCCCTATCATATATGACTCTATGACTTTGGGTTTAACTCCTCGAATGTATGTTGTTGATACCTAGTTTTATCTCGTATCAAGTTTTTTCCTGCCTCGACAATAAGTCAGCGTCCTCTTTTCTCACCTAAGAGTTTCATCTGCTAACAGGGAATCTCTCAGAATTGCTAAAGAGAAAAGAGAAAGGAGGAAAAGCAGAGTGTATGGAAAAAAAAAAGCAGAACTTTGTGGACCAGCAATTTTTGTAATTCCACTTTCATGCAAATCTTCAAGTCTTGCAAAGAACAATAACCTCTTTGGGTCCATCCAAGGAGGAAATCCCCCACTACATTCCTTTCAATTTTCATATAGCCAATGTTTTTTACTTAAATACTCATACTCAATCCACACAACTTTCTTAGGATAGGGATAAGTGCTCTAAAAACTCTAAAACTTATCACAAAGTACAATTAAGTTTTAAAACTTTCAAAAAGTGCAATCAAGTCCTAAAACTTATCACGAAAGTGCAATTAAGTCCTAAAATTCACAAAAATGCAATTAAATCTTAAAATTTCCAAAAAATGCAATCAAGGGCAAGACTTAATTGGACCAATTTTACAAGTTTTAGGATTTGATTGCTTTTTTTGAAAATTTTAGAATACAATTACACTTTCATAATAAGTTTTGAGACTAAATTGCATTCTTTAAAAGTTTTATGATTTAATTGCATTCTTTGAAAGTTTTAGGATAAAATTGAATTTTTGAGACAAGTTTTAGGTTTTTCAATACACTTATCCTTTAAAATATATGGATTGCCATATAGCCGTGAATAGGAGACAGTCTTAAGGCAACTTCACCATTTTGTTCATATCATGATGTTTTATCTCAAGTATCACTTATCTAACATGTGGTGGAATTTTATTTCTTACTAGTTGTCACGCCCTGACTTTTGAGTACGTAGCAAACCCTGTTTACTTGTAGTCAAATGAGTGCAATGTCCTAGGACGCGTTGCTGACCATTCTCTTTTATCTTTTTAATTATGTGCATGTGGAAACGAAACTCTAAACTCTCGATCAAATAACAACAACAAGGATAGTAAAAAAGACAAGTAACTCTATGGCGGCCTCGCCATTTTTATTTATATATCATATTAACACAAAGAAATAGTTACATATACAACCCTATAGGTGAGTATTGTTCCATTAGCCATAAAAAAGATATAAGGGGCAAAGAAATCAATCTACTCCATCCCTTAGAAGTCGAGGTCAGGTCTATCCAAAAAGTCAGCAGCTAAGCATGCCCATTAGGGACTTGAAATATAGTTAACAATACCGAGTGAGTAATATATCTCAATGGGTCAAAGCTCTAAACCTCAGTTAGGGTACAAATTCTCCTTGGGGGTACTTAACAAGTAAGTCCAATATGACAATCAACCATCAAATTCGACTCGCAGGCAACCTTACCTCGCAGCTACACATACTCTACATGATACCAATCACATGTGCCAAATATAAGGCAAATAGATAATCACATAATCAGAACACCACATATACATTTCACGTATATAGCAGTCAAGTGTGTTCCGATTATTACAACCCTAAGGGCCACGGCATAACTTGAAGATTGACGGTCTTCCGATATAACCGGACATTATTCTGCGTAAATACGCATCAAGACCTAAATATCTCCCTGTGTAAATACGCATTAGGGCTCTACCTTTTCTTTGCGTAAACACACAATAGGATACAGCCACCTTCCCACGTAAATACGCATCGAGGCTCCACCATTTCCCCGTATAAACACACATCAGGCACAATCATCTTCCCCGTGTAATCTTACACATCAAGGCATTACATGATCACATGAGCACCTTAGATTGTTCAGTTAATATTTAATTCTCAAGGCACTTATACCATGATCCACTCGGGACATGCATAAAATCCACATATAATGCACTTAGTGTCCCACTTAATATCCAACATAATATCCATGTAACATCTCATTGCAATAATCACATAATCCACCATTCACGTACGTCAACTTTCACGGTCATCAATCATTATAGGAATAATTAATTGATGTATAGAAATTTATCATAGTTAATTATTGAAATAATAATTAACTATCACCAAAATAATTAATCATAATTAATTATTATAAACAATAATTTTTTTGCACTAAATGTAATTAATCAATATTTAATTATTTCCAAAATAATTAAATGTAAGTAATTATTCTAAATTAAACTTAACCATTTAATTAGCATAAATCACGATTTGACTAGGATTAACTAAATTAATCGTCAGTAAACATCATTAACTATAACTAACCACCTAATCTGTATTAACTTTAAACTAATCTAACCATAATCGAGATTAATACGCTAACAAAGAGATTAGCGCAATAACCCACCGTTTCACAACGGCGACAGCACAGGGATGACGGGGCAGCAAGGGGAACGCGCAGATGTCTTCAGCATGTCGAGGCAAGATGGTTCAGAAATTGAGTTTCGACCGAGGAGGGTTCGACCAAAGAGAAACCCGAGAGGGCGAGGGGGTGTTGCGCTATTCCGACACAGTTGAGCCGGTTTAAGGTCGGGACAGTGACCGATGATGGGGTTGGTTGGCAGTGAGGTGATACCTGCTCAACCCAAAACAAAGCCACAAGAGGAAATGAGGGAAAAAAGGATGGCTAGTGGCTCAAGTTGCTTGACAGTGGCTCAAGGGCAGTCGCACGACGATGAGGGGTGGCTGAGGTGAGCAGTGAAGTGGTTGAAGCAGTTGGCGATGGCGGCGTGGCTAGGACCAACACGAAACAGGGGAAAAAAAAACAGAGAAGAGGGCGGCTGTTTTTCTTGACTGCTGAGGGTAGCTCGATCGCTACTTGTGGTGGAGGGCAGTGACTTACCAACGTACCAACGATGAGTAGGGAGGCGACCGGTCACAACAGCATCGGCCAAAACAGAAGAAAGGAGGGAGAAAGGAGGAAAAGTCGAAGAGGAATAAGAGAAGGGCAGGCGGCGGTTGGGCGGTTCACCGGTGGATGGACGCGGCACAGTAGTCTGGTGTGCGGCTAGCGGCTGGACCGCGGTGGTGACCATTGACAAGGGCGGCAACGGAAGGAGAAATGTAGCAACCAAGCATCGAGCAAGAAGAAGACAGGAAAAAGGAGAATGGAGGAAGAATGGCATGCGGGTGGAGAGAGGCAGCTGAGTGGGACAGAATGGAGAGGAAAGAGAGAGAGAGAGAGATATCAATTTATCTAGAGCGTGGTGTCCCCTGGTACTCTTCATTGACCTATGAAGAGTACCAAGATCTTTTAGCAAAGGAAAGAGATGCTAAAGACATCACTTTGCATCGTCTAGCAGAAAACAAGAGTTGGAGGTGTTGCCAGCAGTGTCGTAGAATGATTGAACTCCCTTAGGGTTGCTACAGTATGACATGCTGGTAAGAGGAATTGTTTGTTTATGAGCGATGACAATTTCCTACGTGTGGGCTAGAATGCTCAAAATGGCTTCGAACACTTTAATTCTTACCTGAAAATATCAAGCTTTATTCTATTTTCCAGAATATTAGGGTACTTCGACCAACATGGTAGTCTGCACTTGGAAGTATGGAGTAGATATTCTAGAAATGTAGAAGAACTTGGCACTTTAGCAATTACCTCACCATTAATGGAACTTGAATTATTTGTGTTCTAGCTAGGTGTCACAGATGGGAAGGATAGTTTCATCGGTTCCAGTCATCAGGTCACTTTGAGGTTTTCCATGAATAAGTTAGAAGGCTCTTGCATCCTTTATGCAAGGCATGTACCTGGTGCAGTGTCCCTGCATGATATCATGTAGTGAAGAGTGTTGTCTATTGCACAAGATAATGAATGCTAAACAAATCGATAGCTTTTATAAAATTTGTTTACTCAATATTTTGTCAATCAGGTGCTTAGAAAAAACGATTACTTTGAGGATGGTCTCACTAGTTTAAACACCGAAGTAAAACTTGCACATTATTTCTTAAACTATTTTTAGAAAAAAGAACCTTTTAGAACCTGGAATTTATAATAGGGTAGATTCCAGGTTCCAACGAGTAGGTTCTAAATTTCAAAAAATGAGGAACCTATACCCGAAGGTAGGCTCCAACTTTCAAGCGAAACCTGTAAGGAGCCTGGAATTGCTTACCCCTAGCTGGTGGGGGATGGACATCCAGCCACCCACCCCAATCGCTCATCCATTTCCCTGAAATTTTGTCCCCTTCCTCATAAATGGTGGGAGGGCCAAAACTGTCTTTTCTTGCCATTTTTTACCACCAATTCCCAAAATGCCCCTTGCATCAAGACTGAAGAGTGGCAAAGTCTCATATCTAAATTTTCGACCCGATAATCCTTTTTCCAATGCTAACTAGAAATTTGGGAATTAATGAGGCAAAATTCCAATAATTTAATTCCGACGTCCAAAAAGTTCAATAACCGAGTTTGGATCAAAATCTTGGCCTAGTCAATCAATTACAACTTTAGTACGTCTCTGACTAACAGACGGCTTTCAGTAGTCGCGCAAAATCCGACCCATGGTTAAAGTAATATTAATCCACGTTTGAGCCTCCTCAATCCAAGGACAACCTCGGTTATCATGTAATTATAAGGGACCAATTGCTTGACCCTCAATAATTCTTATGGTTGAATCGTCATCCATGTTGGAGTTCTCTGGTCGCGCTTGCACTTGAATCCTTAATAACGTTTTCCCTTCAGTTAATATCTTATGAGTGATCAGTTCACAGTGAGATTTAACTAACAGTGTATTGACAAAATATTCATTCATACAACTTAAAATAGGTCGAAAATTTAGGACGTCACACTAGTAGAATAGGTAATCCAATCACTTTGAGTTTGTTATGAAAGTAAAACCAAGCAGATTGAAATACGAAAAGAACAAAAAGAGAACAAGGAATAAAGATGCAAGATTTATGTAATTTGATCGATGATGCGTACATTCACTCCCAGGATGACATAAAATGTCACTAGAGATAAGTGATGTGGCTAAGATAATAGTGCTTGGTTGATCAATTAAACACTAATAGCATTTCCTAGGTCCCTATTATACTCAATAATCTCACAAGCAAGCCTTTTGAAAGAGTTCTTACAAAACTCTCTCTAATCTCACAAAGGACTTTTACAAACCCTCGTAAAACAACTTTATAAATAAAATTACATTAGGAAAAGAAAAGGAAAAGAAATAGAGGACAGAGTTTATTAGATATCAACCAGAGGCCAATGAGCGCCGCGGCAAGGGATTAGGAGCCCAGTGAGCACTAACCAAAGGCCACTAGACCTCAGCAAGGCGGGGTAATGTTGCTATCAACCAGGGGCAAGATGAGGCGACCCCAAGTGACCAAAGGTGAGGCAATGACCAGAGGTGAGGAGAGGCGAGGTGAGGTGACCCAAGGTGAGGCAAAGTGGAGGTCATTTGATCCCAGCAAGGCAACACCAGTGTCGTGCAAGCCCAGGCAAGCAACACCTAGGTGAGGATTGTTGATGTCATGACCCCAAGCAAGGTGACGTCAAGGTCATGCAACCCCAAACAATGGCAACGGTGATGGCATGGCAAGCCTAGGTGACCAATGTTGAGGTGAGGCGTGACGAGGCGACACTAAAGTCACGCCACACAAGCAACAGCCATCAAGGTCGTGAGGCCCTAGGCATAGTTGCCGGTCTCCGCCAATCAGATCTATTCAGCTTTTGAGGTTAAGGTCAAAATTGGAATTCCATTAGTTTAGTGAGGGCAAAGTTGAAAGAAAAAAATGCATTAAAGGCATTTACTTCAGCAAGCATCCAAATAATCAAAATCCACAATTCTGTGATTCATGATTCCTCGATCCATCGACCCGTTGAAGAAAGTCTTATGCTCTTTGGAACGAAATAATTTCCCACAGGTTGTGTTTTCTGAACTTCAAGAAATATTCCCATTCTCACTTCGAAATTTTACGTATATGTTCTCATCATCTTCCTTCACATTATCTCTCGCTTCTCCTTTATCACTTACTCGTTACGGCATGCAGTAGACGGTGATTCGTGGTCCAGCATCTTTGCTTGAATGAGACGGAGTTCATTCGCATACCCTTT
Organism: Corymbia calophylla; assembly: GCA_014182845.1. Taxonomy (NCBI): domain Eukaryota; kingdom Viridiplantae; phylum Streptophyta; class Magnoliopsida; order Myrtales; family Myrtaceae; genus Corymbia; species Corymbia calophylla. The sequence continues at coordinate 19,790,959 of CM024700.1, read as the reverse complement.
TTCTCTCAAAAAAGAATAATTTGACATCATCCCTAACCTTTCTTTGAACCATTTTTTCGTATGTCCTCAGTACTGCATGTGGATTATCAGTGGGTATCGGTAGAGTTAAACCAGGCGTACCTCTTCGTGAGACATTCGTTTCTTCAGATTGTGGGCGGAGAGTTTTTGGAGATTCCTCTGGATTATTTTGAGAAGAAACTCTTGAGATTGTCCTTGAGTATCTTCTGGAAGTCTCGTGTGAGGTCGAAATGTGTCGCAGTCTCGTCGACTCTTCTTCCTCCTCTCCTGAAGAATCTGTTGATCTTCTTCTTGGAGATGGAGATCTTGATCTGGATACGGAGGATCTCGAAGCCATGTTCGAAGAATGTAGGTTTTGGAGAAGATTGATTTAGAAAGCGTTTTCTGTGTTAGGTTTGTAGACAAAATGTTCTCAAGAGTTGTGAGGAAAAGACCCGACTTTTTAGACGTTTTTATACCCTCGTTGAGAGAACAAATGAACAAGTCGCAACCCAAAACAGATTAAAATGGCGGTTATTCTAATTTTAACAAGAATATTCAATCATCATAGACATGCCAAAAATATGCAAATCAATCAATCGATCAAAAAACTTACTAAAGTTTTACCGCATTCAAATAAGGAAATAACATACCATCCTAAAATACCACTATTTCCTTCTTCAATCTTCTTCAAAGATTAGTCTATCCTGCATCGATTTCTTCCATCGACTTTGTCCTGTTCTCATAGAATTTATAAAACGGGTTAATAATATTTAATCTTCCACATATATATCTCCATTTTGCACATGGTCTCTAATAAAATGATGTTTGATCTCAATGTGCTTCGCCATTTGGAGTGTAGATCGGATTCTTGGTAAGATTTATTGCGCTCGTATTATCACATCTTATTTCCGTACAGATTCCTCCTTTCCATAGTCTCTTAGTTCTTTGTCTCATCTACGAATTTGTGAACAGCAATTTCCAAGCGCAATATATTCGTTTCCGCCGTTGAAAGAGCCACGGTATTATGCTTTTTGGAAAACCATGAGACCAAGATTTTTCCCGAAGTTGGCATGTTCCCGAAGTGCTCTTCGTTTCGTCATTTTGCATCCTGCTTTAAATCTCGCATCCGAGTAGCCAAGAAGTGTAAAATCTGTTTCTTTTGGATACCATAACCCCAAGTTTGGATAAGTAGCTATATACTTAATTATACGTTTAATGTTAAGATGTGATTCTTTAGGATTTACTTGAAATCTTGCACAAAAGACAAACACTATATAGAATATCTAGTCTAGATGCAAGAAGATAGAGAAGAGAACCAATCATGCTTCTATAATTCTTCCGATCAACCTTCTTTCCTTCTGCTTTCATCTTGATCTAGTTTGATGGAGGTTGCCATTGGAGTCTCAGTCCTTTTGCGGTTCTCCATTCCAAACTTTTTAATCAAGTCTTTGGCATACTTTTCTTGATTAACAAAGATTCCGCGTGGTTTGATTGACCAAGTCCTAGAAAGAATGTCGGCTCTCCCATCATGCCTCATTTCAAATTCTTCCCCATAGACTTTGAGAAGTTCTTGCACAAGTGCTCATTAGATGAATCAAAGATAATATCATCTACATAAATTTGTACCAATAGTATATCTTTACCTTCCTTCTTAATGAACAAGGTTGTATCTACCATACCTTTCTTGAATTTATTGTCTAGTAGAAACTTGCTCAATCGTTCATACCAAGCTCGAGGTGCCCTGTTTGCATCATAAAGTGCCTTCTTTAATCTCGTATACATACCGGCTTTCTTGGTTCTTCGGGCCGGAGGCTGCTCTACAAAGACTTCTTCTTTGATAAACCCATTTAGAAAAGCACTTTTCACATCCATTTGATATAGCTTGAAGTTTTGATAGCACGCATATGCAAGTAGTAGTCTGATTGCTTCTAGTTTTGCAACTGGAGCATAGGTTTCATCATAGTCTATTCCTTCGCATTGTGAATAACCTTTTTGCCACGAGCCTTGCCTTGTTTCGGTGACTTTTCCAAGTTCATTGACTTTGTTTCTGAATACCCATTTGGTACCAATGATAGTTCTTCCTTTGGGTTTGGGCACCAATTCCATACATCATTTCTTTTGAACTGTTGAAGCTCTTCTTGCATTGCCTCTATTCAGACTTTCATTTTCCGTGAGCTTCATTAATTCCTTTTGGTTCAATTTCAGAAATCAATGCAATGTTACTGTGTCCTTTTTATTTCTCGATCTGGTTTGAATCCCCTCGTTGATGTTTCCAATCACCAGCCTTTAGGATGACTAGACTTGTGCTTCCGAGTTTCGGCTTGGAACTTCATCATTATTGGAATCTTCTCGTCTGCAGAATATCACATCTGGCGAATTACTTGTTCTTCATGAGTTGCTCCTTTGACCATTTCCCTCGGGAAGATTCTCGCTTCTTTGTTGAGACCCGATCTTCAGAACATCATCGATTCTTCAATAGTTGTACTGCTTTGTTTTGAAACTTCTTTCTCCAGAAACTTTACGTTCATGGATTCTTCCACTGTCTGAGTGTTCTTGTTGAACACTCTAAATGCTTTACTAGAGTTTGAATAGCCCAGAAAAATACCTTCATCGACCTTTCTTCAAACTTACTAGGTTGATGATTAACATTTTTAAGGATATAAATAGACAACCAAAGATTCGAAAGTAGGAAACAATAGGTTTTCTTTTCTTAAAAATCTCATAGGGGTTTTCTCAAGAATTGGTCTAAGAAATACTGTTAATAATATACAAGAAGTAGAAACTCCGCTTCGCCCAAAACCGAGTTGCTACCTTGCTTTCTATAAGCAATGTTCTAGCCATTTCCCGCAAAGATCTATTTTTCTTTCCACCACTCCATTTTGTTCGGAGTGTAAGGAGATGAAAAAAAATCTTTATACCATATTTGTCACAAAAATTTGCAAAGTCTTGATTCTCAAATTCTCCCCCATGATCTGTTTTGATACTTGAAATGGAGTATCCTTTTTCATTTTGGACCTTCTTTGCAAATGTTGAGAAATATGAAAAGGTATCTCCTTTATTTGCTAAAAAATATACCCATGTAAATCGAGTAAATCATCTACTATCACAAGACGGTATTTCTTACCTCCAATACTGGGTTGGTTGGTCCAAATAAATCCATGTGGAGAAGCCGTAACACACGATTAGTAATGTCTGTTTTATAGATTTGAATGAGTTTCTTACCCGTTTTCCCGGTGTACATGCAAAAGCAAAGCTCGTGTTCTTGTAACTTAGTGAAGGCAAGCCACGAACGAGCTTTTTCTTGGCAAGCTTGGAAATTTGTTTCATGCCGACATGGCCAAGTTTGCGGTGCCACATATCTCAGCTTCATCTTGAACCGATAATAGACATTTTGCGGTGTCTTCATTTATGTCCGAAGATAAATGTTCCCATGCCTTCGTCCAGTAAAAGTCTCAGTGAAGAATCATTGCTTGTTCGAACATAGATTCTCTTTGAAGTTTATTCTCAAAACCGGCATCACATAAACGGCCCGATGCTCGAAGATTGTAGTTTAATCCTTTGACTAGAGAAACGTTGTTGATGATTAAGCTACCGATCTTGACAGCTTCCCAGTCCCTATAATGTTTCCTTTGGAGTTTCCTCCAAACGAAACTGTTTCCTCCCTTGATTCTTTCGAATCCAACGAGTGAGGAGAGGCGAGGTGAGGTGACCCAAGGTGAGGCAAAGTGGAGGTCATTTGATCCCAGCAAGGCAACACCAGTGTCGTGCAAGCCCAGGCAAGCAACACCTAGGTGAGGATTGTTGATGTCATGACCCCAAGCAAGGTGACGTCAAGGTCATGCAACCCCAAACAATGGCAACGGTGATGGCATGGCAAGCCTAGGTGACCAATGTTGAGGTGAGGCGTGACGAGGCGACACTAAAGTCACGCCACACAAGCAACAGCCATCAAGGTCGTGAGGCCCTAGGCATAGTTGCCGGTCTCCGCCAATCAGATCTATTCAGCTTTTGAGGTTAAGGTCAAAATTGGAATTCCATTAGTTTAGTGAGGGCAAAGTTGAAAGAAAAAAAATGCATTAAAGTCCTTAAAAAGCATTTTCAAAATGCAGCCCAAAAACTGTACCCAAGTTGCCTTGAGTTTTAAGCTTACTTGAGATTTTGTTACCAAACACCAAAATTTTAGCTCAACACCCTTCGGAGGTCCAAAACTCTTCGAAAATGGTATGCTAAACGCAGCAAAAGACACCTACAACATAATTCTGTTTGGTATGTTTTCTAGTTGCCCGACGAGACCATAGAGCCTGCTGTACCACCGAAATATAGACTCAAAAGGACACTTCCCGTCCCCCTTGAAAGTGCCTGGCTCCACCTCCTGATGCCTGGACATGCACAGTCGGCCGACTTTGTAGCATGAAGTGAAATAATGCCACATAAATAAATTGCGGTGAGCAATTTACATGGTTGTCTTGTGACGAATTACAAGTGAGAAGGATGAGATATTACACCATAATATGACAGAGATAACGACAACTCAAACAGATGCTAGAAGTTTCCCAAACTCCAATTATATCCAGTAATCTTCACCAAAATGAAGGAAAAATAACTAGATGTCCTTTGCGGATAAAACTCTTTTTGAATCTCTCTGAGGCTTTCTAAAGGCCGATCACGAATTTAGGTCTAAACAATGTTGCATTCGACTGACTCATACTCGCCATATGCTTTTAATTGAAATAGTGTAAGCTTTCTTCACTTGGATATTCTCTGTGCAAAACCGATTAAGTTGTTCAACCACATTTAACTTACCAAGATTGAAATTCAAATGAGATAAGACATGACTAGAGCTAACAAAATGTGGGGAATCAGTATATTTTTAATCGAATGCGTTATCATATGTCATAATATATAGTTTCTCATTACAACTCTACACAGCACATAAACTTCCACAATAAAAAATATTTACGATTTTACAAGATATGTACTAAGTAATCTGCAAACTACGGGTTAAAAAGCTAGAATTTATACAAGAGATTGGTTTTAATGAGGTTCAATTAATGATAAATTAGTAAGCTTTTAATTTGTAATGCATTTAATAATAAAAATAAATTTTTACATGATGAAGTGAATGAGGTGCATTTCATGATTTCATGATAAAATCTGTTTGGTAACTTTTTTGTTCATGGAAATATATTAAAAACAAAATGAAGAAGTGAAAAATAAATTTATTTTTTTTCCTAGGAATAACTCTAGAATCAAGCCCAATTCTTTTTTTTCCCCTCTTTTCTTTTCTTCTTTTCCTTTTCTTCTTCTTCTTCCTCTAACCGGTTGTCGGAGATGCCACATAAGATGACCGCTAAGCCCCAACTGGCCAAAATTGGTCAAATGAACTAAGTTGACACAAATGTAAAATATTTAGGACTCAATTGACCAAAAAAAAAAGTTTAGAACTGAAATGGCACAATTATAATAGGTTTATAACTTTTTTGATAATTTAAGTCACATAACCAATATTTCAAGAAAGTCATTTGTTTGCTGACATCATGATCATGTAAGTCGTGCTTAAGTTCATATACTTTATTTTATCTGAAATACAATCAACAGGTCCAATACTTACCTAGAACAAATCCATGTACAAATACGTACATATACCATTAACTGAAATGGCATGCACTCCGACCATACATCTATTTTAATTGCTCTCGTTCAATATCGAGAGTAGCGGCGGGGCTTGGCTCCACCTCAGGGCTCCACCTCAGGCTTCTTCTCGTCCTCCGCACCGACGTCTTGCTGGAGCCTTCCCTGGTCTCCGATCAGTGGCGACCGAGAAGGGTCCTCGTAGTCATCTTTCGTGCCGAGACCGATGCACGAGCATCGCTCGAGAGACATGAAAAAGGCCGCAGCAATGCCACTGATGACCCTGAAAGCCATCCCGTCGAGCTTCTTCTTGCATGCAGGGGCACAAGTGACGCTGCTCGAGTTCTGCGCCTCGGCCACCATGGGCTGTTCGACCGGCTTGCGACCGCCCATGCAGGCGCACCAGCGGGAGACGTGTCTCCAAAGAGGAGGATGATGAGAATGAGGATCCATTGATGTTGCAGTGACATGGAGTGCATGATGGCTATAATAAGGAAAACCGGGGGATCTGATTGGAATTAGGCTTTAATACGACATTTGGTAGCTTCTAGATCAAACACCATCAACTGCCAGAACTATAAACATGCTCTCTTCTCTGACAAGTTTTCTTTTTTCTTAGAGAACAATGGGGCCGTAGAGATATAAGGATCAAAGATTTGATATGAAAGTAAAACATAAGATATGACTATGATTTGGTAAACATTTTTGAAAGAGAATATTACGGTCGGCCCGAATTTTGAAAAGAAAAGGTCCTTACCTTGGGCAGTGGCCAATTATTATTCGGAGATGAGTAAAGGAAGGAATTTTTTTCATTTTTTTTTGGAAGCTTATGGATAGAGCCCTAACAAATGACGGAAATAAAATAAGTAATTTGGAAATATCGATGGTTATTATGAGTAATTTGGAGCAAATTAGAAATCATGCAGCAAAAATTAAAAGTGATCTGTTTCAGATGATTAGGCTTCAGACCAAGAACATGAAGTGCTACCCACCATAGAACTTATCCCGTTAGAGTCGGTTCCCTTAAAAATCAACCAAGTACTGAATCGGCTTGACTTGTACAATTCCAAACCAGTTCCAAGATCAACCTAGGAACCGGGCCTGGCTTTAAGTAACATAAACATTATTTAGAATTAATATATTGTGTGAACAATTTGTGGCATAGTGATTACAGCTTTATAGGTTTTTTGGACTTACCAACATATTTATCTTTTTCTTAAACAAAGTATAAAAAATAAATAAATAAAAAAGATAAAAACCGGTTCTAACCGAGAATCTAAAATATGGAATTGAACCAATCAAGGCAGTTCCCCAATTTTTTACCCATAAACCTACCTAGTCCCTCTGTGAACTGGCTTAGAACCAATTGGATAAGGCCAATTCGGTTGAGTTTCCCAATTGAATCCACTCGGTTGCTCAACCCTAGTAATTTTTTCTTTGTGAACGCCAGAATCTATAAAATGTTAATATGTCAAATTGAGGTAAATCCAATATTAACGAGGGGAAAAGACGTTGTTGGCGTTACGCACTTGATATAGTTTGCGGCATTATTTTTTATAAAATGCTTCGACCATTAGTCAAGTAGTGGATAAAATTCAGGCTATTCTTTCCTTAACCACACGATGTAATTCTGCCATTCCCATTGAAATGCATTTACCAAAGAATATTATTTTAACGCCCTCACTCAACGTTTCGCCAGGAACAAAAAGAGAGAATCGGGTAAAGAATGGCTTTATTGTGTCTCAAGGAGAACATAGGAATGGTTGCTTCTGAATGGAGCGATGCTTTGCCTGTTTTCAATGTAGGAATTGAAAAATAAAATAAAATGGAAGAATTTCGTCCTAAAAACTTTCGGGGTAAAGATAGGTCGAAGCTGGAGGACAACTCTATTCTATTTCTACCAATAAAAGGGAAGAGTTCCCAAATCGAGTTTGGAGGATTGTCTAACTTATGGTTTCTTTAAAGTGTTATATTTTTTTTGCGCAAAAAATTAACCAGGTCGTCAATATAGAGAGAGACATGCGACTAAAATGCAAGTTATTATTAAACATGTGAGCAATCACCAACAATCATGAGTAATGTTATTGATGTTGACATACATCGATGACCACAAATCCAGTATCAATATACGATGACAGTTGATGATTATGAAAGTCATAGTATAGTTGGTTGGCAAAGATATCAATTAGAGAGAATCATCGTGTGAGACTCCGAGCAATGAAGGGTTGTCTTGGAAGCGCGTAGAAACAGCAGTATTTTATTCTAATTTGAGATTATTTGTGGAAGAGACAGGGTCAAAGTTTAGTAGATCGCGGGAAAGAGGTGAAGTTAATATGATAATTGTCCAAAAAGTCCTAAACCTATTGTACGATAGCCAATTTAGCCATAAACTTTTCAATTTTACTAATTTAGTTCTAAATATTTTGAAAACTTGATAATTTAGTCCTAAACCTTTTAATTGTGCCAATTTAGTCTTAAACATTTTGATAATTTGCCAATTCAGTCTTAAATCTTTTGACAATTCGTCAATTTAGTCATTTTGGTCAATTTTAGCCGAAAATCACTAACATGGATGTCGACCGGTTGCTAGTCATTCTCCGTGGTGTTGTTAGTGGTGACAAGGATAAATTTTGTATTTTTTAAATTTTTAAATTTTTAAATTTTTTTCCTTTTTACTTTTCTTTCCCTTTGGCCTGTGATTAGTACTCGGTCAATTTGATAAGTTTTAATACTCCATTGCATTTTTATGGTAAGTTTTCAATACACTTATCCTTAAAAAAAAGTAAAAGCAGTGACTATGGAAACAAAAGCACAGCTTTGTTGACCAGCGATTTCTCCTGTAATTCTACTTTCATGTAAGTCTTCAAGTCGGCAAGGAACTATACTCTTTGTGGACCATCCGATCGAGGAAAACCCCCCACCATATTCATTTCAATATCCATATAGTCATTTTCCTAACACACTAATGCTCAATCCACACTTCTTTTAAGAATATATGGGTGGATTTCCATATAGCCGTGGATAGGAGTCGGGCTTGAGGTGACCTCACCATTTGATTCCAATAACGGTGCTTTATCTCGAGTAATCTATTACTCATTTATTGCTTGGAATTTCAATGCATGTAACCCTTTGTTTTGGTCTATTTAATATGCGGCAGAATCTATCTTCCTTTGAGCATAACTTGTGTAAACGCAATGTTTGACTAATTATGAGCCATGGACTCAAAGTCTCGATCTTATCTTCTACCGTCGAATTGATCCAATCTACCATGTGATCACGAAAGAAACAAATTCAATGAAGAATTTCCTCAACATCCGATGTTATGGCAAGCACTCACACCAAATCATCGGCAAGATGTTCTCTCTTCCTAGCCTTCCGCTCTCATCATGTGAAGACCACCACCTTTTGGATTACCAAAAGCAAAGTCAATGGCTCATCACAAAAATTCCCCAAACTATTCGTTAATTTCCCACCGATGTTCAGGCTGAGGTTTCTTGGCCCCAAGGTAATTGCAACCGATGATATCACATGTCATGGTCACTTGATTGGTGGCCCAAAAAGTCCAATGGGACTTGAGATGGACGTCTTGTCTCTCTAGGAAATTCTAGAACGTTGCTAAATCGGTTTTCGATTGCCCAATGAAAAGCCAGAGGCGGAGATAACTTAACGTCCACTCCATCCTCCCTGTATCTCACGAGCAGACAGGAAGAATAAATGAAGGGACAGCGTTGAAATTCTCTTTGTTGCGGTGGAATGTTTTTTTGTTCTACTATTTGTTTCCTGTTTCCGAAATTCGGTTCACGAGTGACTAGCAATGAGTTAAAACAAGGAGAGATTAAAATAAGTGATAAACCTATTACACTTGTGCGAATTTAGTTGTAAATTTTTTAATTTGATCAATTTAATCCTAAACATTTAAACAATTGTCGATTTAGTCATTTCAACCAAGTTTGGCTAGAAATCACAAATATGGGTGCTAGCATTGTCAACATAGGATGATCAGCACTGATATAGATAATTTTTATAATTTTTTCTTTCTTTTCCTTTTTCACTTCTAAGCCTAGTGAGGGCCGACAAACCTCATCGACCACTCTCACCTCCCTCGCCGGCCCATGCCCAAATGACCACTAGGTGAGGGCCGCACCCCACTTCATAGAAAAAAAGAAAGAAAGAAAGAAAGAAATAATAAAAAATAAAAAATTCATAATATTTTGAAAAATAATAAAATATATTTATGTTAGCATCGGTCATCTTATATGGCGCTATTGGCGTCGACATTAGTGGATTTCAACAAGACTTGGCTAGAAAGACTAAATTAGCAAATCGTCAAAAGGTTTATAAATAAATTGGCCAAATTAAAATATTGATGACTGAATTAGTACAAAAGCAAAATGTTTAAGACTTTTTTTATAATTTTCCATTAAAATAGCATCCTTATGGGTTTGTTCACTGGCTTATGAACCTATTTTAACATTCCGTAAAATTTGTGAAACCTTTATGTTGAAATTCATAAGGATAGTCATGCTGGTCGTCCCTTACTTTCTTTTTAATAAAAAATCCAAAAGTTAGAATAGGAAAAGTCTACGATTTACGGAAAGATGTTCGAAAAGTTCATACACACACAACAACATGGCTTTTATTATTTACCCTAATTGATAATAACTAGCTATTCTCCAAATCAATGATACTTTTCTAAAGTTTATTCTCCATTGGCCGTGACCTTTAACTTTCGTAGTGTCATCGATTTCATTAAAGCGTTTTACACTGATTATGGCATAAATTTTTGACCAACACTAAAGATATTCGCAATGCTTATGAAAAACTCAATGCAAAAACTTGCTAAATTAATTAGTGGACTAATTTTAATATATATTCTTGATAAAATATAGATAATCTTAGATTAGCCAGATTTCTCTAACTCTTTTACGTCGTGGAAACCGAAACATTCCTGAGATACGGTTATTCGCTCTTGGTCAAAGCTGATATAAAACAAGTCTAAAATCTATGACATCGGTTCACATGATCTGTCTTCATTCATGTGCATCTTTGACATTGGAGGCACAAAGAAAGAAAATTCATTATTTTTTATATTTGTTCGTTTATTGTTGATAAGTTTGAACCGACCTGGAACGTCTAGATAAGGGATGGTTGAACCAAACGACCTTCTTTTTTAACTTTTTGAAAACTTAGGGGGGCACGAGTGCATAGACTCGATTATCAAAAAACTCATGAAACAATTTGTAAATTTACGATTAGATTAAGTTCAAATTTTTGACCTGTGTAGATGGTCTAATCCAGAACAGTTGGCATATGATTTGTGAGATTTGAACAAGTGACTTTTAATTTTTGAGTTAAAAAGGTTTATGAATCAATTAATTAATTTGATAGATTTAGAATTGAGCTAATAAAAATTCGATAAATTTATGATTTTTTGGATAATTTCTCAAATAACATAACTATGAATGCTACACATCAATGAGTGGCCTGTTCCACATGGGTTCAACTCTAGTATTTAGACGGTGATCTTATAAAAAGGATTTGTCGTATGATACTAGGGTCCTCATCAATGCTACTCTCGAGCTCTGGAGCATATCGAGCTGCTAGAATATAGTTATACTCAAGAAGTTCACTCTTTCGGCTTCTACTGGACAAAAGAAATGGTTTTCATATAATACTCCATCTTTCAAAGAACTGATATCAAGATTCCTCACATAATACCATTTGTCATTGACATAGCCATGTCAAATCCGGACACAAGTGTAGATAAATGTCTCTTACAAAAATGCTAGATATAATTGCATGTTGAATGTGTATACAATGATCGACTTATTTATATACCGCTTTCAATATGACGCGTCTCTCCAAAACTAAACCAATCTTGTGAAGTTACTCTTTCGTTTTGCCACCTCCGATCTCCAGCCGTGCAGCAGAGACTAAACGCACTTACCGACCCAACACTTAACCCTATATCTTTCTCAGCTTTCCTGTCTTTGGACTTCGATTCCTTGCGGTCGTTCTCTCATAATGAAACGCCAATAATTTCTCTATGAATCTTCGGTTCGATCCCACCGAAATTCTCTATGCCATAGTCTACGTCAATGATGTCCCAAGTTACCTCGGTTCACACGTACTTTAGTTGACTTTAACTATACGCTCTCCCCACCTCTCCCTACATATATAAACCGTCAATCCCTACTATTCTTCATCAAAAAAGATGGCCAAGATCACAACCCTTTTCTTGATGTCTCTTCTCCTCTGGGCAATCTCATCCTGCTTTGCTCGCCCCGAGCCGGTGTTTCTCGATGTTACTCCGGTCATGACTGAAAATGTGGTGGGTTGTTTATTTACATTGGATTTTAATAGCCCATTTGGCCCAGGTTTTCAAGCCTCGACCTGTCGAAGTTCTTATTCAAGTGATTGCCATTACATAACAGCTTAAACTTTTTAGAGCAATCAGTCATGTGTGCACTTGAACATTTGTGTGGGTAAATTTCTTCTTAGGCATTTGTGTTCTCTATTCTACAGGGTATTGAGATGAAGCATGATGATGAGCTGTTGGATGCGAGCTGCAAAGGAGTTGGCGAAGAAGAATGCTTGGTGAGGAGGACACTGGCTGCGCACATCGACTATATCTACACCCAAAAGCATAACCCTTGAACTTAACTTCCTATGTTGGTGAAAGGCTTGAACGGTTTATTGGGCCTCTACTAACTTTGTTGTGAATTATGAAATATTTACCATGATGGGAATGTGAAATTCGCCCATCACTGAGAGTAGATTCCGAGTAAGTCTGCTTCTGAGAGTTTGTTTCTTATTTTCAAACAGATGTATCTTTTGTCCCACCAATCTCTTTTGAGATTTCTTTATTGAGTGTCTGCTTCTGAGAGTTTGTTTCTTATTTTCAAACAGATGTATCTTTTGTACCACCAATCTCTTTTGAGATTTCTTTATTGAGTGTCCTTCCAATCATGCTTCTTCTTCTTCTTTTTCTTCTTTTGTTATCCGACAAGGTTCTCAAGTTCTAATAGTAAAAGAGGTTAAGGAAGAGTGCGTTGACCTCAACAATATGACTTCAATTCCCAAAGACATTAGTTACCAACTATGACTGAAGTTATATAGTATTTTCTTGACTTTCACGAGCTGCAATGAGAAAGAGAACAAATTTTTAAAAAATGAGAGTTATGATAGGACCTAAAAAAAAAAAAAAAAAAAACTCAAAACCAATCCTCTCTCACTCCCCCGAAAGAGAAGTCGAAGATTCTCTTAAATGTGGGTTTTCTACATTTCCAATCAACCACCGATACCACTCCTCTCTAAGTTCCCTCTGAGACTCTTATCTTCTTTCTCTTTTATGCTCCTCCTCCCTGCGCGGCACCACCGCCACCTCCCGCAACCCACCTTTGCCCATATAAACATCCATCATGTCCCAGCCTGTCTACCGCCGCTTCTCCACCGCTGATCCAGATCACCCAGGCCCACCATGGCCTCACCAGCCAAGGGTGAGGCCGCCTTCACCCACGACAAGGCCATGGCGAGGCTAGCCTAGCTCAAATCTGGACAAAGCCGCCTCGCTGGGCCCCTAGGCCTCACTTAGGATTGGGTGAGGCCGCTGGCAAGGGTGGGGAGGTCTGGCCAGGGCTGCTGCCCTCGCCAAAGTTCACCGGCCATGGCCACCTGGGGAGGGGGGAGAAGGCAAGGGAGGAAGGAGTGAAAAAAGGAAAGGAAAAAATAAAAAAATAAAAACTTTGAAAAATAATAATATATTATTAAAAAATTATCACTAGTAATAGCCGGCATCCACATCAACACTGGCAAAACAAATTTGGTCTAATGGACTAAATTAGTATAATTGCAAAAGGTTTAGAATTGACTCGATAAAAAAAAAATTAGGATTAAATTGACATAATTACAATAGATTTAGGATTTTTTTGGTAATTCTATCTTGCTCATTCCTAGCATACTAATGCTCATTCCACACAACATTTAAGAATATGTGGATGGATTGCCATGTAGCCATGGATAGGAGTCGATCTTGAGGTGACTTCACCTTTTGGTTCCTAAATGTCGTTCTATCTCAAGTAATCACATTGATTGCTTGGAATTTCAATGCATGAAAACATGTATTTTGATCTATCTAATATGTGAATCTTATCTTGACAAGATGAAGAGACATCATAAAAATAAAAATAAAAGGAATACATATAGAATATTTATGAAATTTGGTCGATGGCACGTACATGTACTCCTAGAATGGTAGCAAATGTCACTAGAGATAGGTGGTATGGCAAAGAGATTATAGGTTCTTGATTGATCAATCAAACACTATTACCATTTTCTGGGTTCCGATTAATACTCAATAATCTCACAAACAAGCCCTTCGCAAGAGTTCTGGCAAAATCTCACTCTAATCTCACAATATACTCTTACAAACGCTCTTGACAGCTCTAACAATTTATCACAAAATTAGGTCAAAATACAATAAATAGTGAAGCCCATTTATGTCCGGGCGTCCGTTAGAAGGTGGCCAATACACCCGACCAAAGCTTGGCGAAGCCAGGACGTGGGCGGAATGTATGGACTGAGGAACTCACCTCCAGCTTGGATGCCAGCCATTGTATGGCCTGACGTCTAAGTCTGATCTTCTGGATGCTTGTCACTCGTCCTAACTCATCAAATCACATTGTTGGTCATTCTCACATATCAATTTGAGATGGGTCTTGAACTCTTGATCAATTGCAATCAAATCCGAGACATTAATCTCAACATATGATTTTTTTTTTTAATTTAAAAGCAATGGGAAGTCTTGAATACACTAAGTTGTTACAGGTCAAACATAACTCGGTGTAAACATAAAGTTGACTAATTAAGAGCCGTGGACACAAAGTCTTAGCCTCGTATTCTACTTTGTTATTGATCCAATCTACCATCATGTGATCACAACTATTTCAAGCGAGAATTTCCCCAACACCGAATGCTTTATAGCAAGCACTTAGACCAACTCATCTACAAACTTTGTAATGGCATAGATTTCCTCTCCCAAGCCTTCCAATTGGATTACCGAGAGCAAAGTCAATGGACAAACAATTAAATCATAAGTGGCCAAGCAAAAATTCCCCAAAACATCCGTTAATTTGCCACCACTAAGTGATTGTGATTGATGAAATCACATCACATGTCGTGGTGGACTTAAACTGTAGGCCGAAAAAGTCTACGGAGCTCGAGATGGACATCTTGTCTTTCTAGGAAATTCTAGAATAATGCTAACTTGATTTTCGGTTGCCTAATGATGGACAAAAGACGGAGACAACTTAGTTTCCACTCTATCCTCCCTGGATTTCGCAGGAAGACAGGAAGAATAAATGAAGGGGACGCGTAGAAATTCTCTTAGTTCCTTATTTTTGAAATTCGGTCCACATGCAACAAACAATCGACTAAGTAGTGTCGGTAGGGCTATGGTGACCGGCTCATAAATTTAGAGGGCTGGCCTGCTTGGTTACGGTCTAAATAGAACATTTCGCTGCATTTGTGGGACCCTTATGCTGATATCTGGAGGGGGTAAATTGTGTGAGTCACCCCTTCTCATCCTTTACTTTTCTTTATTAGAAAAAACCTAAAACTCGATGCAGCAAAAGTCTACAATGGACGAAAAGATATTCCAAAAGTTCACATACGCGTGACAAGAGCATAAGTTCATTCTATGGTATACATATAAAGATTAATGATCATAACTAACTCGTTCTCCAAATTAATAATACTTCACTAAAGTTTATTCTCCACTGGCCGTGACCTTGACATAAATTCATATGGAATCAGAGATTTTGTTAAAACATTGCAGACTTATATCGGATGACATTTTGACCAATGCTGAAGAATGAATGCAAGGACTTTCTAAATCAATTAGAAGACAAATCTAAGTAAATCTGCTGGGCTGGTTATTCAGAGCCAGCAATTTAGTATAAATTGTCCTTATGTTTGGCAGCATTTCTCTAAGTTCTTTACGCCGCAGAATCTGAAACATTCCTATGATACGGTTATTCGCACCTGATCAATACAGGAAAAAAGGATGATATAATAAAAGCCTAAAATCAATGACCATCGGTTTACATGATCTTTCCTTAATTTATATGCGTCTTTGACATTAGAGGCAAAAGAAAGGGAATTTAACTTTTGCGATTATTCCTTTTTCTCTTCAATCTATCATTTATATAAATTGTCAACAAGTATGAGCTAACCCTGAAATGTCCCGATAAGTCATGGCTGACCCAAAGAAACTTCCTTTATTTGTTTCTTTTCAATAACTCAGAGACAATAGTGCATAGATTCGGCTATCTAAAAGCCCATGAATACCTCGCAAATCTCATGAATAAGTTAAGTTCAAATCTTTTAATTGTGCAAGTGTTCATGACTGAGAGGAGTTACCATAAAATTTGAGGAATTTGAACAAGTGGCTTCCAATTTATGAGCTAGAAATTCTTTAACACTCTGACCAGCTGCACTAATCCTAGCAAATTACCAAATTAGTACATTTAAATTAGTAGGAGACATTTTATTGTCATTCAGGGTGAATATAGAACTAAAAAATTTGCACCTTATTTGAGCCTGACCAAATTGTATGCTTTGCTAGTGATGATTATCATAATTTTTTCAATCCCAAGTTCAGTGAGAGACACCCACCTCGGAAGTCATCATTGGAGTACTCTTTTTAAGGTATGACCTATGTGAAATGTGTTGAGTCGAAACAAATAGTATCAAAACAGCATATTTGCTTAAAGTGTTGAAATCAAGGGCCATGCACCGTGAAGTGTTGTGTCACGGGAGCCAAGCCGTCTAAGCTGTTGGAGACAAAACGCTATGCAGAGGGAGTGAGTACTTGAATATGCAGGGGACATCTCTCTGGAATCCTACCTGCTCGATATGCTCATGAGCTAAAGAGTAACGTTGATGAGGAATATAGTATCATAAGTGGCAGAGTTTATATCCGACATAGAAGAAATCTACTCCCTAAGATCACCTTTTGAGCACTAGAGTTTAACCCACACGGAAATGGCCGCTCATTGATGTGTAGCATTGATGGTTGTATTGTTCAAACCCATGTGCTAAACATGACGTATGCATGACACATGCATGAAGTATGGCAAATTCAAGCAGATTGCATGGCCATAGAGATAAACAGACATGTGACTTGCTTGGACTGGTCAGAGTCTCAGAGAACTCTTATGCCCCTAAGGTATGGTCTGGCCGATTATAATGTCTTGAAGCTTGGCGTTGATAGAATGTAGTTATCCTCAAGAAGTCCTTTCAGACAGAAAATAGGGAACAATGGACAAATGATGTTTATATTTCTGGATGATTTTAATGTATAACCTTTTGATTGTATTTATAGTACAAGAAATGAATTGTAAAAAAAGAAAGAATAAAAATAATGTTCTCTTCCTACTGAATGTTCTTTAAATATTCTATGTATACGATTTATTGTATCAATCCCAAGATTACAATCGGAATCGGAATCAATCAAAGATCCTTTCTCCGACACTTTCTTTTGGCTTCTACAGAACAAAAAAGAAGTGGCGGTTGTCATTGACACAACCATGGACAAATTATTATGTACAACTCTGATGCCAACTCAGCAAAAAAGTTAATGCATTCATCCTGTGGCACGTGTCGCATGCAGGCCCACCTATCAGTCACGGTCTCCTCGTCTCTCTCCCTCCCTCACTGTCCCGCGCCTTTCTTCTCTCTCTTCATGGTCTCCCTCTATCTCTCTCTCCTCCGCCTGACCCCTTTTCTCTTCTCCAACCCTGAGCCCGAACCACCACCATCGCCAGTCGCGGCAAAGGGCACGCTCGGAATCTCCAGCAATGGGCTCGCCGCCGATGGATCCTGTCCCTCTATCACTTTATATTTTCTCAATGCGGGTGTGTCAACATGCACATCATGTATGCACATTGCAATAATCAATCCAAAAACAATTGAGCTTTCTCGCTTTCCAAAATTTATTGACATCTCCCATCTATTAATGGAGCCGGTGCAGAAGCAAGGAGAGGACGATTGGGTGGACAACGGAGCGGGCAGGTTTGGCGGCAATAGGTATTTTCAGCGCGAGGTTCCTTGCCGTGAGGCGCATGAAGGGACGGGGATCCATCAACGACAAGCTCATTGCCAGGGACTCCGAGCATTCTCTTCGCCACGGCCAGCAATGGTGGTGGCTCGGGCTCAAGGTCGAAGAAAAGAAAAGGGGTCAGGCGGAGGAGAGAGCGAGGGAGATCATGCAGAGAGAGAAGAGAGGGGCAAGACAGTGAGGAAGGGAGGGAGAGAGGGGGAGGCTATGACTGATAGGTGGGCTTGCTGTGACATGTGTCATAAGGTGAATAAATTAGTTTTTTTTTAGAGTTAGCGTCAAAGTTGCACCTAATATTTTCTCCATATCCACGTCGAATCATGACAAAATAAGTGCAGATACACATTTTTAGAAAAAATTGCTAAATATACCACAATCAATATACAAAATTAGTGACAGACAAAAAAAAAAAACAAAAAATTAGTATACTAGGTGATGTGGTAAACTATTATTAAGTATCTAATGTATGTACGATGACTGACTTATTCATATATTATTGTGGATCTCATGTCTCTTTGAAACTAAGCCTCTTTTAATGTATAAATACCTAAAATTACTGTTTCGTTTTGCCATCTACAATCTCCTGCTGTGCTGGTGGAGACTTGACGCGCTCATCTACCCAAAACTTAACCCAATATCTTTCTTTACGTTCCTCTTTATGGACTTTGATTCCCGGGGATCGCTCTCTCTTAATAAAGCGCCATTGTTTTCTCTACGTATCTTCGATTCGTCCCCCACCGAAATTCTCTATGCCACAGTCTTCGTCAATGATGTCTCAAGCAGCTCAGGTTCACACGTACTTTAGTCACCTTTAACTATTTGCTACATTCACCTCTCCCTACCTATATAAAACGTCACTCTCTACTATTCTTCATCAAGAAAGACAGCAAAGATGGCCAAGATCACAGCCCTTTTTTGACGTCCCTCCTCCTCCTCTGCGTGATCTTATCCTGCTTTGCTCACCCCGAGCCGGTGTTTCTCGATGTTCCTCCGGTCGAGACTCAATATGTGGTTGGTCATCTATTTGCAATGGATTTCAGTACCATTTTGGCCCAAGTTCTGAAGTCTCGACCTCTGAAAATTTTCATTCGAGTTGTTATTCTGTAACAGCTTAAACTTTTAAAGTAATCAATCATGTGTGCATTTGAACATTTATGTTGGAAAGTTTTGTCATATATGTTTCTGTTCTCTATCTTACAGGGAGTGGAAACGAAGCGCGAGGATGACTTGATGGACGAGAGCTGCAAAGGAGTTGGCGAAGAAGAATGCTTGGTGAGGAGGACTCTGGCTGCTCACATCGACTATATCTACACCCAAAAGCATCATCCTTGAACTTAGTTTCCTCTGTTGGCGATTGGAAAAGAATTAGGGGATTGAACAGTTTAGTCGGCAGAGTTTATATCCGACATAGAAGAAATCTACTAACTTTTTTGTGAATTACGAAACATATACTATGGTGGGAATGTGAAATTTGCTTATCAATGAGAGTGGATATTCCAGTCTGCTTCTGAGAGTTCGTTTCTTAATTTCAAACTTATGTATCTTTTGCCCTACTAATCTCTTTTGAGATTATTTTTATTGAACGCCCTTGCAATTATGTTTCTCCTTTTTCTTTTTCTCTTGTACAATAAGGTTCTCTAGTTCTAATCGTGAAAGAGACGAACAAAGAGCGCATAGAGCCCCACAATATGACTTCAGTTCCCAAAGACAGGGATACCAAAGCTATGTATATAAGTAAAGAACTGTGCGGCGATGGTGGTGTGGTAAGGGTGGTGACGCATGCCGGAGGAGGTGGCGTGCTCGAGGGACAAGCGACGATGCTTGAGGGATGAGATAGACTGCTCGGGAAAGAAGAGAGAAGACAACAACCACGTTGCTTTTAGGCAAGGAAGTTGCGTTATTGCCAAGTAGGCCAATATTGCTATTAAAGAAGGCCCCAGTAGGGCCAATTCTATTAATAGCGAGTTCTGGACTTGATTAAAACTTGAAAAGACAAGATACTTCAGAACAAAAAATAAACGATTAGGTAAGACCAACGACCAAAATGTTAAAAGTAAGATTCGGCACATATCTCGATCTTTTCCCGACAATATGGAATGTCGAAGTTCTTTGCTTTCTATGCCCAAAAGAAATCCTTACTGTCCCTTTTGCTTTACCAAGTGGATTTGCTTTGCTAACGGGGGACCTTCCAGAACACAAACGTGATAAGAAAAGGAAGAGCTGAATACGTCAAAACGAAAAGAGAAGATCGCTTTGCCTTCATTGTCCTTTGATTTTCTTGGGACCGTGGCTCTGCTTTTGGCGTTCAAAGGTCCACCAAAACTACGGTGCAGACGGTGTGTACAGCATGACTTCTCGGTCTCCACCATTTTCGGTTCCAATTTTGTCAAATGCTCCTTCTCTAGAACCCTAGCTAGAGCTTGTCTTTTCCACAACGCGGTTACGATTATTGTGGTATTCTCAAGACCTTGTGCGTGTGAGAGAGAGAGATTACTTCTTCAAAGTAATCGAGTACATTTGGGGAAACTTTGATGCTTGCTGAGATTTTTCCCAAGTGCTTTGTGTCATGGAATCACAAATAAAATGCTGGGCGAACGAAAATAAATAAATCACTTTAAAGCATGATATCACTTTGCTTAAAGTGATATTTGGCCCCACCATATTACTTACAAGTTAAGGCAAAGTCACTTCTAAGATACAACAAAGCCACCTAATCATAAGACAAATTATTCGCTTATGACTCCCTTCTAAACTTCCCTCGAATTTCATGAGAGGTCCAAGATGAGAGAATTCAATGAAGAGAGATCAAAGATGTGATTTGATGTTGATTATTTGTTCTAGGGATAATTACACAAATAGTCTTCTGAAACTTTGGTCTAATGTGCAACATTATCCTTATTTATCAACTCAAGCACGCAGCCTAGTGTTTAAGGAAATTGAGTGGGGTAGAGTGTTTAGTTTCGGGTATGAGATTCGACTTTCTTACTTTGCAAAGAAGCAAAATAAAAGTCTAAAAGAGAAATGGGAGTTAAAATAAGATAAACAAAGAAAAAAATTGAGCTTTTGTATGTGTCCAACTAAAAATAATAAAATTATTGTGGTTTATTTCAGTGGTCACTCTTTCCATACGGAAAAGAGAAATGTAAGAGGTTCGAATCCCCACATTCTTAAAAGAGTTAGATGGGGACAATTTAGTTTTAAGTGTGAGTTTCAACTCTTACACTTTATAAAAAGAAATGGCAAAAGTCTAAAAGTGAAAATTAGAGTACAATCGAAAAAAAAAATTAGAGAGAGAAAGAGATGTGACGGTGGTTGTTTAACGCCCATGCTCCGTCAAGACACTCTTGTCTGGTTCATGTGAACCCATTAATGCCTCGCCTAGAGTCGCGTGCCAGCATTGGACATTATCCTTCACATGATGACTTTAGTTCTCACTTTGAGAGCCACTTTACTCTTAATCATTCATTAATGATGCTAAAACCAAAACTATTCATTTATTTGGATATATATATATTTTTAATGAATTTGGGCTATGAAGAACTTTTGTTCGTTGGAGACGGCCTGACTCAGAAAAAATGTTATTGTATGGAATAGCTTTATTTTCCACAGGCATTGCATAAATGATTGACGGACCTAAAGAACCGACTTATGTATCGGAAAGAAGACAACCCTAATAAGACCAAGAAACGATCCTATTTCCCCAATGCCCCATGCTGAACCATACCCTTCTGGCCGTTTGCAAAATAAGTTGTTGCCCTAGCCATGCCTCAAGCCGATCATTTCGGGTGAGGAACTCCGAAGATGAGGCTCAGGGGAGTCGCCGATGCCGGTCGCCGCTTTCACCCTTTTTTCATGATGCTGGGACCAAAGTTGCAACTCAAAATGACCGCAAAGGCCTACTCAAACCCTTTCATTTCTTAAGATTTGAGATCAATCTGTCAAGTGCAAGCCCAACTGTAAATCTTAATCACAAGCCAACCCAATCATTATATATGTCATTGTTTCAAGACAAACATATGTGATCCTATAATTATGCTGTTGGTCATGATGAGAGAACACTGCCGGACACACTAATCATGCAAAATAATAATAATAATAATAATAACCCAATTATTCTCTTTAGTATCTATTTGAAGCGAATTTGAACTTCTATTTTAAACCATCTCAAAATATATCAGAAAATATGAAAGGATTTCATTCACGTGCGAAAAGGCTTGCTACGTTTGAAAATAGGACCGAAGTTCAATTGTTTGAAGAGCCAAAAAAATTGGTTTCAAAAGTTAAAAGCGAGAATAACACAAATAAACTCTTAATTTTTTTTTTTTTGATAAAAATGGCTATGGGGTAATGATATTCCCACAATTAAAATGTCTTCTTCCACAATCTCCATGAAGGTTCTTGAAAATTATGACAAAAATAATATCTAAAAAATTAGGCAACAACCAAAGTAGTCCCACTCGCTTTTTTCCCCCTTGCTAAATGCTATTATCCATGTTCCTGATAAATAATTTCATTTTTATATAGAATTCAGGGAACAAGGTCTATCTCTACATTAATGTCCTAGGTAATTTCCAATTAGCTTAGAAATAAATCTGAATTTTTTATTTTGATTTGAATTTAAAGAAGCTATTATAATGTTTAGGGTTAATACTACAAAAAATCTCAAATTATGTCCATTGTGACACAAATACTCCAAATTTTTTTTGTGTCATTAAAAATCTTAAACTTGCCCATTGTGATAACATTCTCATTTTTTTGTCATAAAAAATCCCGAACTTTTTCTTTTATATATATGCTTTGGATGGAACTGGAATAGAAGGTATATGTATCTTTCTTTCTTTTTGTTAGTCTTACTTTATTCTTACTCCTACTCTTACTTTCAGACTTTTGTCTTATTTTCTTGCAGGGCGTGGGAGTCGAAACCTATATCTGAAGCTAAATTATCCCCATCTCAATCCTCTAAGAATATGGAAATTTGGGAATTTAAACCTCCCACCTCCCCCACTAGGGTAAACTCTAGTGATTAAAAGGTATATATATCAAACATGCATAATTTTGGATAACTTATTTAGTAATAATACGTTATTACTTTGTCTGATGTGTCTAATAGGCCTATATGATTTCGACATGAATTATAGGTAAGATGAAATTAAATTGTCCAAATTTAGAGTAGAGTTCCATCTTACCCTGGTGCAATATCTGTTGATTTCGACCTCCCGAATTCTAAAGAACCCTTTCGGATTTTGAATATACACTTGAGTCGAGAATCTGATGGACTCTCTGATCTTCAGTTGTCTTCATATCTAATCACAAAGATTTAGAATGAAGAGTTGTAGAGAATAGGGAAGGAAAGAGAACTTGAAGAGTCGCGTGCAAATGGCAACGAAAAATATTGCACAAAAGTCACAGTATTCATAAATTTCCAAAGATGCGAATGGCATCTTTATTAAGTCACCATCTTTTGAACAGAATTCATTTTGTAATCTCTATTATATTACTTAACATAAATATACCTTTTTGTTAGATCAAAAGACACAACATCCCATGAATAAACGTGTCTGTTCGAAAAGACATGATTATACATGAAAATACGCTCCATTTCATTTACAAATATGCTGTAGGATACATACTGTAGCTGCATGTTTTATAGAATAGGATACATACCATATTCGACGCCCCCATTCACATGCCTACACAAATATATTACAAAACATACAAAAAGCAAATAACAATGTACTACTTTAAGCTCACAGACCACGTAGTCACGCCGAAGGAAGTCAAAAGCTTCATAAATGACAAATATGTACATAAATTCGATCAATCCATTTCTAATGATACAAGGGTGCGCATCGCTCCATTGGATTAAAAAGATGGCAGCATTCATCGGTGTGTAAGGTATCGTGGCGATAGCCATCGTAACGATGATCCACGTCCACCATAAGAGCCTTGCACTTGCAAAGCAAATATGACATTGGGACATGATTATTGTGGAACACTAATTATGCTCTGTAACACTAGCGAAAGGATTGTTGCTATCTGAAGATCAAGGATCAACTCTTTTTTTGTTTTTATAGATAAAACATTTCTAATCAAGTGATAACCTCACGTCAAATTTCGAAGATGAATTCTAGTTAAATTTTTTTTGGGTAGATATTATGATCATAGTAATTTTATGAGCTTCTAACCTTAACTTTAAAAAAAAAAAAAAACCTTAACTTCATCTTTGAAATGCAGCAAGAAAAATTAATTGCTTACTTCAATTCAACAACGGGGAGCGTCATTCCCAAATAATCCTTGCATGGTGTGTATCCTGAAATTGAGCCATGAGCACATCGACAAAGGCACATGACGTCCGTCGGCAGAGCTAAATGTGCAAAAGTAGTTTCTTTGCACTGTATAGTGACTGGCCTCCAATTTCGCACAAGATGAACAAGACAGTGCACAGCAAGGGATTTTCAGCTATTTTACACCAAAATCAAGAAGAAAATCACGATTTATCGCCCCATGGAACTTTCAGCTATTTTACATTCCTGAAACATAAGCAATTTCTGTTATGGTTGTCATCAAATAAGGGCTTCAACAATCCACTGTAACGAGCTTTTCAATATATTGCCAAACGGAATTCTAGCTTGCCATTTACTACCAACAATTTATCTCTCGCACTTCCATGAATAATTATCCGATGACTGTCTTCCTTTAAAGACCTTCCTCTCTTCTTCTCCTCCACTACATGTGTGACTAGTCTCCTTACACAAACACCAGTTTTTACTGAGGCTAATGATATTTAGACACCCTTAATAGCTTCTTCCACAACTATTACACAAGCATGTTGCATATCAAGTTATAACATGGTCGTGGAATAAGTTATAATTGTCATGAAAAAACAACTTTCAAGATCTTAGAATGTGGAAGAAATTATTATTGTTGTTGTTGTTGTTATATCGTTACATCAAGTAATCATATCCCTTTTGTTTTAACAAACACAAAATCCCTATAAGCATCTTTTGAAAAATGTGAACAAAGTCATCACCCATTTGTGAACCACAGTATAATTTCCCTAATAGCGCAAATATTATTTCAGAAACCACGAATAAGACCTTCCTTTTCCATTTCTGTCAATATTCACAAATATTTCAAGAGTGATTGGTGCTTTGATCATGTTAATACTACAGGTGAGCATGCAGGCATGCTCTATACTGAATCTTTCTAACAGGAATAAATAGACAACTGCCCAGGAAGAAAAGGAAAACTAAAACAAAGGGGAAAAAGAAACCAAAGAAGAATTTACCGGCTGTAAGAGAACATGAGATGATTCTCTCTTTCTGGAGTTGGCTGTTGATATCGTCCCCACTATGACTGTAAGTATCCTTCCATTTTTTGTAAAAGCCAAGAAAGTAAGGTGAATTCCCACATCCTGCAAATGTCAAAAAACACTGGTCTTGAAGTCGTAGATCAGGCAAATTTGGCAATGGACACTCTGAGAGACTCAATAGCCGCAGGTTCTTTAGTTCTGATACACCCGGCAATCTTTCGAAGCAACTGCATTTGTAAATGCTCAATGCCTGTGGCGATCCCAATTTCTTCACGCCTCGAATCTCCATTAGCTTTGGGCAATCAGTCACTCTCAACGAGAGGAGCTCCCTTAATCATGATTTGGTTAGCCTTTCAAGATATTCACCATCGCTCACGGCCAAACTGTGGAGCTTCACTAGTTGTTGTCCAAGCATCTCATCGAAATTGACCTCCATTAGCCGAGATTTACAAAGGTCCAAGAAGGACAGATTTGTCAAGTTGGAAAAGAGGGACCTTTCCATCTGTGAACTGACATCGAATAGAGACAATTCTTCATGGCTGGACGGAAGCCTCATTAGAGGTCGGGGATTAACACAAGTAATCTCCAGACTTGATAACCCCTCAATCCACTCCATTTTTGGATCTGGAAGAAAGATTTGCGATGACCGAGGAGTGTCATCCCATACGTGAAGATTAACTAAGGTAGTTAGATATGAAAGGCTAAGGGCTGTCCACAACAAACGAGGTGGGAACTCCAAAACCTTCAGACTCACGGGGAGCTCTGGCAAGTGTTCAAGTTCGTCACACTCATCCAAATGAAGTTTTTTGAGATGAGAAAGCTGATTAATAGTTGTAGGCAATCTCCTAATCTTGCTACATGATAGATCTAGTGTCCTCAAAAAGCATAGACCCCCAATTTCACGTAGAATTTCCCCCTTTAGATTTTTACAATATGAGGGTTCTAACCTTTTAAGATTCTCCGACATCCCTATGGTCTTTGGTAGCTCTCTTATCACACTCTCAAGTAGACATAGAATCTCCCGTCCTTTTAGATTTCCTAATACAAATAGGTAATTCTGTGATACGTGTAATCTCCAAATTTAGCTCAATCAAGGACTCCAACCCTCCTATTGAGTCCGCTAGCTTTTCTATGGGAGCCCTAAAAAGGCCCTTCTTCCTCAATATTTTAGGATCTCCAGAGTGAGGTAATCCTGTCATTTTCGTGCCTCCCAATTCCAATTGAAGCAGTGATTTCAATTTTCCGATGGTTTCTGGAAGTTCAAACAGCGTCAGATTTACCGTCTTTAGGGTTGCCAAAATTGTAGATTGCCCATCGAGTCCGGCAAGAATTGAGGTACCACACATGGACTGATCTCGGTTGAAGCTTCTTTCAATAAACTCCCCAAACGATTACGCCTACTTAATTCCAAGTATTCAGGTGCTCTTGGTAACCAATGGATGGGTCAATCTCAACCAAGCTTTCACAATCTTTGAACACCATTCTCTCTGGAGTGGAGCACATTGAGAAATCAGGCATCTTGATTAAGGTCTTGCAACTCACAAGACTGAGAACTTTTATGTTACTTGTCCCCTGCAAAATAAGCATTACTAGGAGGGACAACTATCAACATCCCCAAATGAGGAGAGAAATCTCGTTTAATGAACATTATGCACGTCAGAAGGTATAGTACCATAATTTGGCTCCATTTATCCCAATCATTTGTTATGTCGCTTTCTGAAATTTTGAGGACAACTAAGTTGCTTGGAGAGAAATTTTGTTTCTTTATCAAACGCGTTTTTTTCTCAAAACTCACCCAAGAATAGTAATAGGAAAAATGTATATTTGTTCTAGAAATCAATTTCTGACTAGAATGGTTATTGTTCGGGTCTTTAATGTCCCCTCCATCCTCCTTGTATCTCATGAGCATACATAAATGAAGGGATTTGTTGAAATTCTCTTAGTTGCAGTGGAAAATTTCTACTCTTCATTTCCTGTTTTTGAAATTCTATTCATGAGTGACTAACGATTAGTTAAAATAGGAAGAGATTACCCAAAAACTGCTAAACCAATTCTATTTGTGTGCTTTGACAAAAATTATATATATTTGTGTGTATTTAGTTCTAAACATTTTAATTTGGACAATTTAGTCCTAAATATTTTAACGATTTTCAAATTTAATTCTTTCAGCTAAGTTTGGCCTAAAATTCTGACATGGAAGCCAACAATACCACATAGAATGGACAGACCGACATGGATAATTTTTTATCTTTCTTTCTTTTCTCTTTTCTACTGCTAAGCCTAGTGGGAGTTGGCAACCCTCAATGGCCAGCTGCGAGGCCCTCACTAGCCCTTGCCCATCCGACCACTAGGCAAGGGCCATGACACTTATTGCACTCCATAGAAGAAAAAAGAAATCAATAAATAAATAAATTCATAACATGTTTAAAAATTTTAAAACTTTATTCACATAAACATTAGTCGTCCTATGTGGCATTATCAGCATCTACGTTAGTGATTTTCTGCAAAACTTAGCTAGGAAGACTAAATTAGCAAATCATCAAAAGGTTTATAAGTGTATCAGCAATTATGAAAATACTTACGACCGAATTGTTACAAATGCAATAGGTTTGGGATTTTATTTTTATAATATTTCAGTTAAAATAGCATCAGTGTGGATTTGGTCACTAGCTTATAAGAGTTATGATTCAAATAAAACATTCCATAAAAATCATAAAACCTTTCTGATGAAATTGAGAAGGATAGTCATGCTGGTCGTCCCTCCTCACATTTTTTAATAAAAAAAAATCCCAAAAAAAAAGAAGAATAGCAAAAGTCTACGATGAACAAAAAGATGTTCCGAAAGTTCACACACATTAACAACAAGGCTTTTATTGGTTACCCTAATTGATAATAACTAGATCATTCTCCAAATCAATTACGCCACCGGCCGTGACCTTTAACTTTAATATAGTGTCATCGATTTTGTTAAAGAATTTCACACTGATTATCTGACGACATTTTGACCAATACGAATCTTAATAAATCTTTTTAATTTGAATAGACATTCTATGATTAGCCGGATTTCTCTAACTCTTTTACGCAGCGGAATCCGAAACATTCCTGAGATACTCGCACTTGATCATTTAGATTTAATGTTGATAAGTTTGAACCGACCTGAATGTCTAGATAAGGGATGGTTGAACCAAACAACCTTCTTTTTTTACTTTTTGAAAACTCAGGGGACATGAGTGCAAAGACTTATTATCAGAAAACTCGTGAAACAATTTGCAAACTCATGATTAGGTTAAGATCAAATCTTTGACCTGTGCAGATCACCTAACCCAAAACAGTTGTTATAGGATATGTGAGATTTGAAAAAGTGCAATGAAAAGATTTAGAACTCAATTGACAAAATTGATAGTTTTGGGACCAAACTAGTAAAAATGCAATAAGTTTAAAACTTTTTGAAATTTTTCATGAATAACATTAACTATCAATGCTACACATCAATGAGCGGCCTGTTCTACATAGGTTCAACTCTAGTATTCAAATGGCGATCTTGTAAAGTACAGGTGTGCAAAACGAATCGCCTGAATTAGGAATTGTCTAGACGAGACCAAATCGGCCTATTTAGTCCGATTCCCAAGAATGTCGATCACATTCTCAGTTCTTTATAGTGGAACTGGTGTCCGAACAATCCGATTCCCAATTTCAAGGCAAAACCAAACCGAACCAACTACATATACTTTTTTTTTTTTTTTGGTAAGGTAAACTTGTATAAATGCCAACCATAACCTGTACATACTAACGGATGACGGCTCCAATTTGCACTCAGCTTAGACTACCGAGTGGAAAGGAACCGCAATCCAAAGGTAACTAATAGTTACAAACACAAAACATCAACAAAACACCCAGAGGATATTACATTAATCTTAACCAAGAAAAATGGAGGTACTTAAACCCCAAGCTCTCTCGAAGACGTCTATTCACCATATTGTCTTGAACCAACGGTCCGTACAACACCTTGTCCCCGATGCCTTTGAATATATAGTACTTCATTGAGGGAATGGAGACCACTTTACTCCGAAATAAGATATCATTACGAGACTTCCAAATAATATAACATAGAGCAGCAAAGGAGAACCTGGGTATTTCCTTCTGGAAGCCTTTACCAAAAAGATTATTACTGGCCCAAACCATGGTATTACTCCACGATCCTCCCGGCCAAGCCAAATTGCACTTGCCCGCCCACGAGACAGCAAGAGCATGAGTTATATGGCAGTCAAAAAATAGGTGATCAATATTATCTGGCCTAGAATTACAAAAGGCACACACAAAGACCGCAAGCCTCCCAATCGAAAGAAGGAACGTTTGGGTAGGTAACCGGTTCCTAGCAATCAACCAAAGTAGAAATTGATGCCTTGGAACTAAAGATTTGTGCCACACTAAAGAAGACCAATGGACTCGCAAAGCCCGACACCCGGTAGATTCCCAAGCCGAGGCAATGAGAACTCACCCGATGAGAGAGGCTTCCACGTGAAAACATCCGGGCTATTGAGGAGAGGTGGAACCGGGTGTGACCAGCTTCGAAGATGTTGAAGAACAAAGGCCCCCGCCGGTGAGAAGAGGTCCGCCACCTTTGCTTCCCTAGTAAGGCCGGACCGGTATATGGAGGAGTTAGAGAACAGCTCATTCAAAGCGAGCCTAGAGGATGCCAAGGATCAAACCGAGCGACACCGAGCGACCATTGCCTACCCGCCAGCTTACCAAGCTAAGAATATCGAACGTAAGGCTAGAATTTTCCTCCAAGCCCAAGAGCACGTTGTCGGTGTAGACATAGTCCGTAAGTACTTGCGCTTTAAGTAAGTGGCATGGATCCATTTACACCATAGCGATTCCTTGTCGGTAAAACGTAATCCAAATATGTTTCATCATAGCAGCTCTATTACTCTCCTTTAGAGTCCTTAACCCAAGACCTCCTTCACCTTAGGGAGACACACATCTTCCCAGGCCACTTTGGCACCACCAGAGCCTAGGTTGGGTCCCTTCCATAAAAATTGTCTACAAATTTGCTCAATCCTTTTCAAGACTGAACTTGGCAATATAAAAATGCTAGCCCAATATACTTGGATGGCATGAAGGACCGACTTGATAAGTAATAGCCGACCAGCAAAAGACAAGAAACGGAGAGTCCAAGAATGTACCCGGGCAGTAAGAAGACTTACCAGGGCAACGCAGTCTGTTTTGGCCAACCTCTTAGTAATAATAGGAACTCCAAGATATTTGACTCGGAAGTGACCCCATCCGAAAACCCCACATCTCGGCATATTTGATCCCGAGAGTTTGCAGAGCCTCCAGCTAAGAACACCTCACTTTTACTCAGATTCGGTCCTAGACCACTCCGGAGGAGAATAATTGCAACCCTCCTTAAGGCATTGACATGCAATCATAGAACCTTCACGAAGAGGAAGACATCATCTCGCAAAAATAAGTGTGACAACCGGATGGATTTACATCTCCAGAAGAATTTGAACCCAGGTAGACTAGCCTGCCGATACATGATACCCGACAAGACCTCCATAGCAAGGGTGAATAGATAAGGAGACATTGGATCCCCTTGTCTTAGCCCCCTCCCACTGGGAAAAACCCCCGCAGCTCTCCATTGATAGAAATAGAGAATTTAGGAGTCCTTACACAAATCATAATACGGTCAATCAACCATCTAGGAAACCCAAAAGCATGTAGAGTTAATTCAAGAAAGTCCCGCCAAGAGTATCATAGGCTTTTTGAAAATCCACCTTGATCGCACATTTAGGGAGGTACGGCTCTATGTGAAAACGACCGAATAACTCTTGAGCCGCAAAAATGTTATCACTAATTCTCCGACCTTTGATAAAGGCATTCCGAAAGGGGCCTACAAGGGAGGGGGTGACTCGCAGCCACTCTCTTAGCAATAATCTTAGTGATACATTTGTATATAGTATTGCAACAAGCAATCGGTCTAAAGTCCCCCACAAAAGAAGCATTGGGAGTTTTAGGCACAAGGGCGAGAATTGTATTATTGACTTCCCTTAAAAGACTTCCAAAGTATTGAAAAAGTGTATAACAGCCTCGCCACATCCTGGCCTACTACTTCCCAATTCTTCTTGAAAAACTCAGCATTGAATCCATCGGGGCCGGGGCCTTGTTTGCCGCTAATGAGAATATAGCATCATAGACTTCGAGGAAGAAACAGACTAGATAATAAACGTACTCGGTCATCTCGTAACACCCGCCTCAACACGCTTTTATTTCCAGCAAAGACGGCCGAACCTCTCCGTGCTTCCCTGCCAAGCAACTCCCGGAAGTGCTGAATAAAGAGGTTGTGGACTTCCTTGATATCGTTGACGAAATTGCCCATATTATCCTTAACGGACATGATTCTATTCCGAAGATGCCGATTATTCACCGCATGGTGAAAAATTTTGTGTTGAGATCACCTTCTTTTTAGCCGTATTCTGGATTTCGGCGGAAGAATGACTCCTCTGGGACCCGAGTTCATAAAACCGCTTGAGCTGTGTTTTCTCCATTTCCGCCAAGTCAACATTGAGCGGATCCAAGCGGAAGGCATCCCGGGTAGTCTTTAGAGCCCCCTAGCAACCGCTACACGTGTAGAGAGGTCGAGAAGACATCCTTGTTCATTTGTTTAAGGAGGATCTTCACTACTTTTAACTGGAGTATAATCGATACATGGAGTACCTACCGTCGAGATAGACCAGCCCTGTTAAGAAGAGGCCGGAAATCGGGATGGCCCATCCGAAAATTAAAGAATTTAAACGGTTTTCTCCCCGAACGCCGGGTTAGTAATCTTCACAATCATAGGAGTATGGTCAGAGATACCTGGTGCGATAAAAGAAGCTTCAGAGAATGAGAAGTCTTGACACCATTTGCCATTCACCACAACTCTGTCGATCTTGCGAATTTTCCGATTAGCCCCGAGGAGGCCGACCAAGTGTGTCTCGTAGCCAACATACCTAAGGTCGAAAGCATAGCCTCGAGCCGACAATCCTTCGCTTCATCAAAAGAAGGGATCCAAGGGCCGAGCCACCCACTCTATCCGAGGGGTCAAGAATGGCATTAAAATCCCCGCAACTATCCACGGACAATTAATCCAAGAGGAACCCAGCTGAACCAGTCAGCCCATAATAACCTACGAGCCCCAAAGGTGTGCTCCCCATAGATAACCGACAAGTTAAAGGATATACCAGAACTAAGGTCCGAAAGTTTGCCATGAATAGCTTGGCCATGAGCAAGAATAGCATCAAAATCAACTCTATTAGATCCCATCCCACCCATATCCGACCCCTAGGGGAGAATGTATAGTTTGAGATCCAATGCCAACCAGGGACAGTCCTAGATGAGATGTCCTCAAAACGACCAGCAGGAACCTTGGTCTCCAAAATACCTATACAACAAAGGTTATGAGTCCGCACAAGATTGCGGGCTTCAGCTTGACGAACCGGGTCTACTAATCCCATTATATTCCATATACCTATATACATATATAACTATAAGCATCCAGAAAGTTCACTTGCGCCAGCCCGTACGTTGACGGTTCTTTGATGTCAACAAACTCGAACCTTTCTTTGGTTCCTGCGAAGGAAAATGACCAGCAACAAGCGTCGGTTCAATCCGAGTAGGGCCTTGCTTACCAGGATTACCAGCATGTTTGGTACTAGCCATTTGGGGGGCCGTATCGACTCGTATCAAGCAATGGCTTCGGCAGAGGCATATCGGGCAACTCAATAACTAGATCAGCAGCCGTTCTCACCATATGTTGATGAATCTTGGTGTCGCCTACCTCAAGAAGATCATCCTCAGAGCTGCTGCCCAATTCCCCTCCTTCATCCGAACCGTCGTCTGAAAATAGAGATGTAGATGATGAAGAACGAGCAGACATAGGGACTGGATCCTGCTGTGGCCGAACCATAGAGATGCTGGAAGAGCAGGCCTTAGTTGAGCCAGTTGCACTTCGCTTCCATTTGTTTTTACTCTTCCTTTGCTGCTTCTTCCATCCATCCTCCATATTTGTAGAAGCTGGTAAATCGCTTGTGGCCTCATCGTGGACAACAAGGCCGTGCTCTTTCACCTTCTCCACTGACTCGAGTCCGGACTGGGGGGCCAAAGATCCATGTCTACAAAGATCGCCAACGGGAGGGCTCTTTCATTGTGAGTTGGGAAGGCGTAAGTAGCATCCTCCACAAAGCAGATCCTTGGGCAGGCATTTATGCCCAAAACAGTTACAAGTTGGGCAGCAAACTGGCCTCCATTCATACTCAACATCCACCTTGCGTACGATTCCACTGATGAGTACATCAACTGAGGATGGAAACTCCGACTTGGCTGAAATCTCCACACAAACCCGAGCAAAAGAAAGCAATTTCATTTGTTCAGTGCGCTGGTCAACATAGAGTGGCTTACCTAGCACACTAGCCACTACACTAATCCCGTGGAGCGGACCATAATGCATAAGGAATGTTTTTAAAGCGTACCCATACCGGAACCGCATCATGTTGGTCCTTCGAAAGCTCAAGTAATGGTTGCCATTGTTGAAGCATAAGTGGCACACGGGCTACCACATCGGCCCCCTTCTAGCACTCTTCTACGGAACTCAGGATCCGGAACATGGAAAAAGAAAAAACCTTGATCATTAGCTTTGACCTCCGCTACCTTATCACCCCACACATGCTTGATGGCTGATTCAACCAGCCTGAACGGTAGTTTTTTCCCTACCAAGTATCCCACAATACATTCCTTCCAAAGCGGGTCTGAAGCCTCCAACACCTCATCCGAAACCTTCGCCACTAGCTTGTTATTGATGCGAGAAGGTTTGACAAAGGTTAGATTGTAACCTTTCATGGCAGTCCTAGCTACATTAACCCAAGAACGATCAACCGGGGGACGACCTTGCTGTCCATTTTGTTTCATTTGTGAATGACCCATCAACCCACTTTGTGAGACATTCTTGGACACCTGCCCTTGCATAGGAATCCCCTGCGAAACATTCCTAATTCCTGCAAGAACTCTAGACCCACCAGCCTGATTACGGTCTACCATTCCAGCAGCAGCCAAGTAATTCGTCCCCAAAGCAGAGGCTAAACCCTTTTCTATACCCCGACTACCATTCACTAATTGGGTCTCCCGCCCTTGCACAGAACCCCTCTGTGCAGCAGCCAATTGATGAGCAGGAGCCTTAACTCCAGCAGTCTGAGAACGGCCATCATTCACAGCAACATTCAGCTCGTGAGACCCCAAAACAGAGCCATTCCCCTGCCCTGAACCAGCCTGAACAGAGTCTACAATTGGCTGATCTAACAACCTAGAGCTACAATCACCGATCCCGCCTAGTACCTACTATGGCCAAGGAATCATCCGTAACCCCTCCACAATCAGATTCCATTTCAGGGAGATTCGGACCCATCTCCATACCAGCAGACCACTACAGACCTCTAAAATTTACAGCCATACCCCGAAACTGAGCTGAAATTCTAGGGAGAGAAGGATGAGGATGGCGTGGCAAAAAAGACCTCCGAAGACAGGCCAAATCGCCTCCCTCCGCCACCGAAATAGCGCACCAGCAGACCCACAACAGAACCCTAAAGGAAAAGAGCCATACCCGGAGCTGAGGTGCTTGAAACTCCTTATGGGTTTTTGATCGTCCCCAACGCAAAGCCGCTCCTTTGCCCTAACTCAGTCCGGAACTGAGCGAAGACAGGAGGAGATCTTCGGTGAGGGGGAAGAGGAGGAAGGGGCGAGGAGAACCTGCTGATCTCAGGCCGCAAAGCCTCCCACGGCCACCGGAACAGCGAGCCCTAGCCGGCGAGGAACAGAGGTTGGTCGCCTGGGAAGAGAGGTTCTGTCTTAAAATGTTTTTCTGGGATTTCTTGATAGAGGTAGCCACGCAGTTAACTACATATACTTTTTTATTATTTCTTAAAAAATAAAAATAACAAGCTTTTTTTTTTTTTCTTCATAACATATAGCAGTAAATTGTGAAAAAAAAAAAAAAAGCAACCGGTTTCATTGGATTAGACCGGAACCAAACTGAATCGATAGTCCAATCATAGCCGGCGGCCAACGGCCCTTGGCCTAGTTGGGTGAGGGCCAATGACCCTCGCCAGATTTGGGAGAGGGCTACAACCCTTACTCTAGCTCTGGGCAAGTGCCCACATGCCCTCGCCATCGGTTGACCAAGCTAGCCACTAGCTTGGGCCCGACGACCTCGGCCGACCCTTGTCCCACCGTCGTCGGCCCTTTCCGGCGATAGTGGGGCGATGGTGAGGGTTGCGTAGCCCTTGCCCAACCCTCCTTGTTCACTTTTTTTTTTTTTTAATTTAGTTATTTATTATTTAATTAATATTTATATTAAAATCCACGTCAGCTCTAAAACAATATTGTTTTGACCGAGTTTTTGTTAACTTAGCTTTTCAGCGAGTCATGTAAGTAAGTTATATTATTAAAACAAACCATATCGAATTTCCAACACCCTTCGCCGGACTTAGCATTGAAATGTCCCGGTTTTCAAAAAAAAAAAAACATTTAATGGTACTTTTTGTAACTTTTAGTACTTAAATATTCTACTATACCAAGTTTTGACACTTACACTATTCTTTTGCCGACCAAATTATCTACAAACTTTGTAATGGCATTGATGTTCTCTTACAAGCCTTCCAACTGGATTACCATGAACAAAGTCAATGGAGAAACAGTAAATTCATAAGTGGCCAGACAAAAATTCCTCTAACCGTCCGTTAACTTGCCACCACCAAGTGATTATGATTGATGAGATCACATCACATGTCGTGTTGGACTTAAACTACGAGCCGAAAAAGTCTGTGAAGTTCGGGATTTCTAGGAAATTCTAGAACAATGCTAACTTGATTTTCGGTGGCCCAATGAAAAACAAAAGATACAGACAACTTAGTTTCCACTCTATCCTCCCTGGGTTTCACAGGCAGACATGAAGAATAAATAAAGAGGACGCCTAAAAATTCTATTTGTTTCTTGTTTTTGAACTTCGGTCCACATGTAACTAACAATTGATTAAATTAGCATCAGTAGGGCTATGATGACCGGCTCATAAATCTTCAAACCTAGCCTGAATAGTTACGTTCTAAATAGAATATTTTGCCACATTTGTGAGACCTTATAGTGATATCTCGAGGGGTAGTTGTGTGGGTCGTCCCTTCCTATCCTTTGTTTTATTTATTAGAGAAAAAATAAAATTCAGTACAGCAAAAGTCTACAATGGACGGAGAGATATTCCAAAAATTCAGGCACACACGACGACATGGCTTTCGTTGGTTACACTATTGGATGAGCATAAGTTCATTCCATGATATACATATAAAGACTAATGATAATAACTAAGTCGTTCTCCGAATCAATGATACTTTATTAAAGTTTATTATCCACTGGCCGTGACCTTGACATAAATTCATATAGTATCAGAGATTTTGTTAAAGCACCTCAGACTTATATCGGAATGTAAAGACTTTCTAAATCAACTAGAAGACAAATATTAGTAAAGTAGTATAAATAGATATTCTTTTGTTTGGCAGCATTTCTCTAATTTTTTTACGCCGAAGAATCCAAAACATTCCTATGATAGGGTTACCCGCACTTGGTCAATACCAAAAAAGAAAAAAAAAAGGGCTGATAAAAGACAAGCCTAAAATCTATGACCATCGGTTCACATGATCTTCCTTTATTCGAATGTCTTTGACATTAGAGGCAGAAGAAAGGGAATTCATTTTTGGCTATTATTCTTTTTTCTCTTCATTCAATCAATTGTATATATTATCGATAAGTATGAGCTGAACCTGGAATGTCCAGATAAGTCATGGCCAAACCAAACAAACTTCCTTTTTTCTCTCTTTTTGAGAATTTAGGGCACTAAGCATAGAAGTCCAGCTATCTAAAGGGCTCATGAAACACCATGCAAATCCATGAACTGGTTAAGTTCAGGTTTTTGACCTATACAGTTGGCCTGACCTAGAGCAGTCGGCATACATTTTGCGAAACTTGAATAAGTGATTTCCAATTTATGAGTTGGAAATTCTTTGACACCCTGTCCTGAAGCTTGGCGTTGACCAAAAATGATTTAAAACCCTAGCAGAATGTAGTTATCCTCAAGAAGTCTTGTCTTTCGGAATCTACTGGACAAAAAGATGGTTGTTGTCATATTATACCCCATCTTTCAAATACATGAACTAATATCAAGCAACCCCATATAATACCGTTTGTCATTGACACAGCCATGTCAAATCATGACAAAACAAGTGTAGATACACGTTTCTTGAAAAAATCGCTAAATATACCGCAATTGCTAAACAAAATTAGCGTACTAAGTGATGTGGTAAGTTGTTATTACGTGTTGCATGTGTGTACGATAATGGAATTATCCACATACCACTTTCAATCCAACACCTCTCTCTGAAACTAAGCCACTCTTAATATATATGAATACCACTTTCGTTTTGCCATCTCTATCTCCTGCCTTGAAAATGGAGACTCAACGCGCCCATCTACCCAAAACTTTAACCCAAAATCTTTCTTTACCTTCCCTTCTTTGGACTTTGATTCATCCTGGTCGCTCTCTCTTAATAAAGGGACACTGTTTTATCTACGTTTCTTCGATTCGGCCCCACCGAAATTCTCTTTGCCAGATCTACGTCAATGATGTCTCAAGCTGCTCAGGTTCACACTTACTTTAGTCAACTTTAACTGGGTGCTCTATCCACGTCTCCCTATCTATATAAACCGTAACTCCTGCTGTTCTTCATCAAGAAAGACGGCAGAGATGGCCAAGATCAAAACCCTTCTCTTGACGTCTCTCTTCCTCCTCTGCGCGATCTCATCCTGCTTTGCTCGCCTTGAGCCGGTGTTTCTCGATGCTACTCCGGTTGAAACTAACCAAGTGGTGAGTTGTTTATTTGCATTGGATTTTAGTAATAATTTTGGTCCAAATTCTGAAGTCTCTCAACCTTTGAAAGTTTTCATTCAAGTTGTTGTTATTTTGTAACAACTTAAAATTTTAAAATAATCAATCATGTGTGCACTTGAACATTTATGTCAGTAAGTTTGGTCATGTATGTTTGTCTTCTCTATTTCACAGGGTGTTGAAATGAAGCGCGGCGACGATGACTTGATGGATGAGAGCTGCAAAGGAGTTGGCGAAGAAGAATGCTTAGTGAGGAGGACTCTGGCTGCTCACATCGACTATATCTACACCCAAAAGCATCATCCTTGAACTTAGTTTCCTCTGTTGGCGATGGGAAAAGAATTAAAGGATTGTACAGTTTGGTGGACCTCTACTGACTTTGCTGTGAATTACAAAACATATACTACAATGGGAATGAGAAATTTGCTCATCACTAAGAGTGGATTCCAATCTGCTTCTGAGAGTTTGTTTCTTATTTTCAAACTTATGTATCTTTCGCCCTACTAATCTCTTTTGAGATTATTTTTATTGAATGCCCTCGCAGTTATGTTTCTCCTCTCTATTTCTTTATTGTACAATAGTGAGAAAATCTAACGAAGACCGCGTTGAGCCCCACAATATGACTTCAGTTCCCAAAGACAGAAGTTACCAAAGCTATAACTTTTTAATACCCTTAAATGATGGACAAAATGGGGAGGAGACGTGCTCGAGGGACAAGATAGACCTGCTTAGGAAAGAGGGGAGGAGATAACGACGTTGTTTCTAGGCAGGGATGTTGCGTCAATGCCACGTTGTTTTTCTAGGTACTCCATTGACCAACGGCCAGAATGTTAAAGTATGATTCGGCACATATCTCGATCTTTTCCCGACAATGTGGAATGTCGAAGTTCCTTGTCTTCTATGGCCGAAAGAAATCCTTACTTTCCCTTTTGCTTGGATTTGCTTTGCTAACCGGGGGACCTTTGAGAAAACAAACGTGATAAGAAAAGGAAGAGCTGAATACGCCGAAATGGAAAGAGAAGATCGCTTTGCTTTCATGGTCTTTGATTATCTTGGGACCGTGGCTCTGCTTTTGGCGTTCAAAGGTCCACCAAAACGACGGTACAGACGGTGTGTACACCATGACTTCTCGGCCTCCACCATTTTCGGTTCCAATTTTGTCAAATGCTCTTTCTCTAGAACCCTAGCTAGAGCATTGTCTTTTCCACGACGCGGTTACGATTATTGTGGTATTCTCAAAACCATGGGTGTGAGAGAGAGAGAGAGAGAGAGATTACTTCTTCAAAGTAATTGAGTGCATTTGGGGAAACTTTGATGGTTGGTGAGATTTTTTCAAAGTACATTGTGTCGTGGAATCACAAAAAAAAATGTCGGGTGAATGAAAATATATCATTTTGAAGCATGATATCACCATCTTTAAAGTGATATTTGCCCCCACCATATTACTTACGGGTTAAGGCAAAGTCACTTCTAAAATACAACAAAGCCACCTAATCATAAGACAAAATATTCACTTGTGACTCCCTTCTGAACTTCCCTTGAATTTCATGAGAGGTCCAAGATGAGAGAATTCGATGAAGAGAGATCAAAGATGTGATTTTTGGTGACTTTGATTATTTGTTCTAAGGATAATCACACAAACGATTTCTGAAACTTTGGTTTAATATACAACATTATCCCTATACTATCAACTTGGGCACACAGCCTAGTATTTAAGGAAATTGAGTGGCATAAAGATATTTAGTTTCAGCTGTGAGATTTATCTCTTATATTTTGCGAAGAGGCAAAGTAAAAATTTGAGAGAGAAATGAGAGTTAGAGTAAGATAAGCAAGAAAGAGGTTGTGTTTTTGAATGTCTCCAACTAAAAACAATAGAGGAGAGAGAGAGAGACGCGACAGTGGTTGTTTAATGCCCATGCTCTGTCAAGATGCTCTTTTGTCGGGTTCATGTGAACCCGTTAATGCCTCGCGCAAAGTCGCACGCCAGCCTTGGACATCATTCTTCACATGATGACTTTAGTTCTGACTTCAAGAACCACTTTACTCTAAATCAGTCATTAATGATGCTAAAACCAATTCTAATCATCTTTCCACAGGCATTGCATAAATGATGGACGGGCCTAAAGAACCGACTTATGTATTGAAAAGAAGACAACCCTAATAAGACCATGAAACGATCCTATCTCCCCAATGCCCCATGCTAAACCATACCCTTTTGGCCCTTTGCAAAATGAGTTATTGCCCTAGCTTAAGTAGCACCAATACTGATGCATGACATGTAACGCAACACGACACACCAACACATTGTTTTTCAAAAAATAGAAAATTTCGACATGTCAGGACGTATTACACACACACAATAAATTATAATTTTTATGATTATTTCAATTGAATTAATTTGATTTAAATTCACAAATAAATAAATAATAATAAAAGAGTCTAGAGTGAATTTACACTAAAATCATTAATCCATTATTTGTTAATATCATTCATTGTTTCAATTTCACAAATTCAATTCAATCCCAAGTTCAGTCAAGACACCCATCTTGGAAGTCATCGTTTGAGTACTCTTTTTAAGGTATGACCCATGTGAAATGTGTCGAGTCGAAACAAATAGTATCAAAACAGCATATTTGCTTAAAGTGTTGAAATCAAGTGCCATGCACCGCGAAGTGTTGTGTCACGGGAGCCAAGCCGTCTAAGCTGTTGGAGACAAAACGCTATGCAGAGGGAGTGAGTACTTGACTATGCAGGAGACATCTCTCTGGAATCCTACCTGCTCGATATGCTCTTGAGCTAAAGAGTAACGTTGATGAGGAATATAGTGTCATAAGTGGCAGAGTTTATATCCGAAATAGAAGAAATCTACTCCCTAAGATCAACTTTTGAGCACTAGAGTTTAACCCACATCGAAAGGGCTGCTCATTGATGTGTAGCATTGATGGTTATATTATTCAAACCGATGTCCTAAACATGAGGTGTGCATGACACATGCATGATAATGGCTGCATGGCAAATTCAGGCCGATTGCATGGCCATAGAGATGGAGGGACATATGATTTACTCGGACTGGTCAGAGAACTCACATGCCCCTAAGGTATGGTCTGGCCGATTATAATGTCTTTGGTGTTGATAGAATGTAGTTATCCTCAAGAAGTCCTTTCTCTTGGCTTCTACTGGACAAAAAGAAGTGGCAGTCGTCATTGACACGGCCGTGGAGAAAATATTAAGTGCAACTCCAATACCAACTCAGTAAAAAATTAATCCATTTATCTTGTGGCCGCGTTGCACACGGGTCCACCTGTCAATCACAGTCTCCCCCCCTCTCTCTCTCTCCCTCCCTCACCGTGTTGCACACGCGTCTCGCTTCTCTCTCTTCATGGTCCCCATCTATCTCTCTATCTCCTCCGCCTAACTCCTTTTCCATTCTCCGACCCTAAGCCAGTCACGGCAAAGAGCACAATCGGAGTCTCTAACAAAAGGCTCGCCGCCTATGGATCCAATCCCTCCGTCACTTAATATTTTCTCGATGCAGGTGTGTCGATAGGCACATCATGTATTCACATTCAAATAATCACTTCAAAACAATTGAGCTTTTCTCACTTTGCAAAATTTCTTGCAATCTTCCATCTATTAATGGAGCTGGTGCAGAAGAAGGGGAGGACGATGGGTGGACGACAGAGCGGGTAAGCTTGGCAGCGATAGGGATCTTTAGCGTGAGGTTCCCCACCGAGAGGCGCATGAAGGGACAGGGATCCATCAACAGCAAGCTCATTGCCTGGGCTCTGAGCATGCTCTTCGCCGCGGCCAGCAATGGCGGTGGCTCAGGCTCAAGGTCGAAGAAGAAAAAAGGGGTCAGGCGGAGGAGAGAGAGAGAGAGGGAGATCATGAAGAGAGAGAAGAGGGGCGAGACGATAAGGGAGGGAGGGAGGGAGGGGAGGGAGGGAGAGGGAGAGCTATGACTAATAGGTGGGCCTACCGCGGCATGTGTCACGAGGTAAAGAAGTTAGGTATGTGCTAAGTTGGCATCAGAGTTGCCCCTAATATTTTCCCTGTAGCCATGTCAAATCATGACAAAACAAGTGCAGATACGCATTTTTTAAAATAAAAGTGCAGATACGCATTTTTTACAAAACTAGTGACCGACAAATATATATATAAATATGTATAATTAGTGTACTGAGCGATGTGATAAACTATTATTATATATCGAATGTATATACAATGACCGATTTATTCATATACCACTTTGGATTTGACACAACTTTTTGAAAAGCCACTCTTAATGTACAAATACCTAAAATTACCCTTTCGTTTTGCCATCTACGACCTCCCGACGTGCAAGTGAAGACTTGACGCACTCATCTACCCAAAACTTAATCCAATATCTTTCTTTGCGTTCCTCTCTATGGACTTTGATTCCCAGGGATCGCTCTCTCTTAATAAGGCGCCATTGTTTTCTCTACGTATCTTCAATTCGTCCCCACCGAAATTCTCTATGCCATAGTCTTCGTCAATGATGTCTCAAGTAGCTCAAGTTTACTCGTACTTTAGTCAACTTTAACTATGTGCTCTATTCACCCCTCCCTACCTATATAAAACGTCACTCCCTACTATTCTCCATCAAGAAAGACGGCAAAGATGGCCAAGATCACAGCCCTTTTCTTGACGTCCCTCCTCCTCCTCTGTGCAATC
The DNA here is from genome assembly GCA_014182845.1 of Corymbia calophylla. Taxonomy (NCBI): domain Eukaryota; kingdom Viridiplantae; phylum Streptophyta; class Magnoliopsida; order Myrtales; family Myrtaceae; genus Corymbia; species Corymbia calophylla. The sequence goes on along the minus strand of CM024700.1, from coordinate 19,748,239 downwards.
TTATCCTGCTTTGCTCGCCCTGAGCCGGTGTTTCTCGATGTTCCTGTAGTTGAGACTCAACGTGTGGTGGGTCGTCTATTTGCAATGGATTTCAATACCATTTTGGCCCGAATTCTGAAGTCTCAACCACTGAAAGTTTTCATTCGAGTTGTTATTTTGAAACAACTTAAACTTTGAAAGTGATATTGCTAGTATTAACACCTAGAGGGGGGAGAATAGGTGTAGAGGAATTTTATGTGCAAGTAATATAAAGCTTTTGCAATCTGTAAACAAAAATTAACGTCCACTCTCCAAGCAATCAGCCAATAGGTTAGATTTCACTATGTAATCAAAGGTGATTACATACTTTTGAGTGTTCGCACTTGATGATGATATGTCTCACTAAGTCACTCTTCTTGGTAATACATTAAGATCACTCGATTTCGCACTTTTTTTAGATAACTAGTGAATAATTGAATCAAACTTTGGAATATGTTAATCCTATCACTCTTCTGGTCGCATCCTCCCCTTATATACTCTCCGAGCCACACTTGACTGTTGGCTATCACCTTGAGAGATCCGTCTTCCCTTTCCTTTCCTAGACAGACTTCATAAGGAAAGTTATTTTGACCGTTGAAAATAGATTGGATCCCCTTGAATTCTTTTCACCCATACAATCAGAATCCGGGCTTCCATAAGTGTTCCATCCTTCTTTGGAAGTTGTCTTGATGATTGATCTTGCTGATCGATTCGATATAACAAAATCAATATAAATAAGGTAAGTGAAATTCACGACCGTTGGTGATCTTGCTTTTAGTCTGATCCTGTAAGTTCGTTCTGGGTCTGTCAGATTGAGATTCCGCGTCTCTTTGTGTTCTCCATCTGGTACACATAGACTCAGAAACTTGTTCTCCGTCTGGTACACGTACACTCAAAAACTTCTTCTACTTTTCCTTCTGCTACATGCAGACTTAGAAGAATACGTCACCCTATGACTCTTCTTCCTTTGAAAATACATGAATTTCTGTATGTATAAAATGATTTGTTATCATCAAAACTAATAGTTTTCTCAACAAAAAGTAATCAGTCGTGCGTGCATTTGAATATTTATGTCAGAAAGTCTTGTCATATATGTTTCTGTTCTCTATCTTACAGGGTGTGGAAACAAAGCAAGGGGATGACTTGATGGACCAGAGTTGCAAAGGAGTTGGTGAAGAAGAATGCTTGGTGAGGACGACTCTGGCTACTCACATCGACTACATCTACACCCAAAAGCATCATCCTTGAACTTAGTTTCCTCTGTCGGCGATGTGAAAAGAATTAGGGGATTGAACAATTTAGTGGGCCTCTACTAACTTTGTTGTGAATTACGAAACATACTACTATGGGTGGGAATGTGAAATTTACTCATCACTGAGAGTGGATGTTCCAGTCTACTTCTTTGAGTTCGTTTCTTAATTTCAAACTTATGTATCTTTTGTTCTTTTGAGATTATTTTTATTGAACGCCCTTGCAATTATGTTTCTTCTTTTTTTTTTTTTTTTCTCTTGTACGATAAGGTTCTCTAGTTTTAATAGTGAAAGAGGCGAACGAAGAGCGTGTAGAGCCCCACAATATGACTTCAGTTCCCAAGACAGGAGTTGCCAAAGCTATAACTGAAGGTATATAAGTAAAGAACTGTGCGGCGATGGTGGCGTGGCAAGGGCAGTGACGCACGCCAGAGGAGGTGGCGTGCTTGAGGGACAAGCGACGATGCTCAAGGGACAGGATAGACCTGCATGGAAAAGAAGCGAGAAGATAACGACGTTGCTTTTAGGCAAGGAAGTTGCGTTATTGCCAAGTAGGCCAATGTTGCTATTAAAGATGGCCCCATTGAGCCAATTCTATAGATAGCGAGTTCTGGACTTGATTAAAACTTGAAAAGACAAGATACTTTATAACAAAAAATAAACGATTAGGTAAGACCAACGGCCAAAATGTTAAAGTAAGATTCGGCACATATCTCGATCTTTTCCCGACAATATGGAATGTCGAAGTTCTTTGCTTTCTATGCCCAAAAGAAATCCTTACTTTCCCTTTTGCTTTACCAAGTGGATTTGCTTTGCTAACGGGGGACCTTTGAGAACACAAACGTGATAAGTAACGGAAGAGCTGAATACGTCAAAACGAAAAGAGAAGATCGCTTTGCCTTCATTGTCCTTTGATTTTCTTGGGACCGTGGCTCTGCTTTTAGCGTTCAGAGGTCCACCAAAACTACGGTACAGACGGTGTGTACAGCATGACTTCTCGGTCTCCACCATTTTCGGATCCAATTTTGTCAAATGCTCTGTCTAGAACCCTAGCTAGAGCTTGTCTTTTCCACAACGCGGTTACGATTATTGTGGTGTTCTCAAGACCTTGTGTGTGTGGGAGAGAAAGAGAAAGATTACTTCTTCAAAGTAACCGAGTACATTTGGGGAAACTTTGATGCTTAGTGAGATTTTTCCCAAGTACTTTGTGTCGTGGAATCTCAAATAAATTGCCGGGCGAACTTTGAAGTGTGATATCACTTTCCTTAAAATGATATTTTCCCCCACCATATTACTTACAAGCTAAGGCAAAGTCACTTCTAAGATACAACAAAGCCATTGAATCTTAAGACAAAATATTTGCTTGTGACTTCCTTCTAAACTTCCCTTGAATTTCATGAGAGGTCCAAGATGAGAGAATTCAATAAGAGAGATCAAAGATGTGATTTGACGTTGAGTTATTTGTTCTAGGGATAATTAAACAAATGGACTCCGAAACTTTGATCTAATATGACGCATCATTCTTATTCTATCAACTCAAGCACACAGCCCAGTGTTTAAGGAAATTGAGTGAGGTAGAGATATTTAGTTTTAGGTATGAAATTTAACTTTCTTACTTTGTGAAGAGGCAAAGAAAAGTTTGAAAAAGAAATGAGAGTTAGAGTAAGATAAAAAAAAAAAAAAGTTGATCTTTTGAATGTATGCAATTGAAAATAATAGAATCACTAGAGTTTACCTTAATAGGCACTCTTTCCATATAAAAAGGAGGAGGTAGGAGGTTCGAATCCCCACCTTCTCAAAGAGGGGATGGATGATGACGATTTAGTTTCAAGTTTGGGTTTCGATTTCCACACCGTACAAAGAGACAAGGCAAAAGTCGGAAAGTGAAAGTTAGAGTATAAATATAATAGAACTGATGAAAAAAAACTATAGAGAGATGTGACGGTGGTTGTTTAACACCCATACTCCATCAAGACACTCTCTTGTCTGGTTCACGTGAACCCATTAATTCCTCGCCTATAGTTGTGTGCAGCCTTGGACATATTCCTTCACATGATGAATTTAGTTCTCACTTTAAGAACCACTTTACTCTTAATCATTCATTAATGATGCTAAAACCAATTCTAATCATTTATTTGGATATATATATTAATGCATTTGGGCTGTGAAGAACGTTTGTTGGTTGGAGGTGGCCTGACTCAGAATACATGTTTTTGTACGGAATTGCTTTGTTTTCCACAGGCATTGCACGGGGCCTAAAGAACCGACTTATGTATTGGAAAGAAGACAACCGTAATAAGACCAAGAGACGATCCTATTTTCCCAATGCCCCATGTTGAACCATACCCTTTTGGCCGTTTGCAAAATAATTTGTTGCCCTAGCCATCCCTCAAGCCGATCATTTCAGGTGAGGAACTCCCAAGATGAGGCTCAGTGGAGTCGCTGATGCCGGCTGCTGCTTTCATTTTTTTTTTCATGATGCAGGGACCAAAGTTGCAATTCGAAATGGCCGCAAAGGCCTATTCAAACCCTTTCATTTCTTAAGATCTGAGATCAATCTGTCAAGTGCAAGCCCAACTGTAAATCTTAATCACAAGCCAACCCAATCATTATGGATAAGTCACTGTTTCAAGACAAACATGTGTGAAACTATAATTATGCAGTTGGTCATGATGAGAGAATACTACCGGACACACTAGTCATGCAAAATAATAATAATAATAAGAATAATAATAATAATAATAATAATAATAATAACCTTTATTCTCTTTAGTGTCTATTTGAAGCGAATTTGAACTTCTATTTTAAACTATCTCAAAATATATCAGAAAATAAGAAAGGATTTCATTCATTTGTGCAAAGGCTTGCTACGTTTGTAAATACTATCGAAGTTCAAATGTTATAAGAACGAAAAAATAGGTTTCAAAAGTTAAAAGCAAGGATAACACAAAGAGACCCTTAATTTAAAAAAAAAAAAGGAAAGAAGAAGCTATGGGGTAATGATATTCCCACAATCAAAATGTCTTCTTCCACAATCTCCATGAAGGTTCCTGAAGGTTATGACAAAAATAATATCTACCAAATTAGGCAACAACCAAAGTAAACCCACTTGCTTTTTTTCTTTTTTCCCTTGCTAAATGCTAATATCCATGTTCCTAATTATTAATTTCATTTTCATATAGAATTCATGAACAAAGTCTCTCTACATTAATGTCCCAGGTAATTTCTAATTAGCTTAGAAAGAAATCTGAATTTTTAAATTTGATTTGAATTTAATATAAGCCATTATAGTGTTTTTAGGGCTAATACCACAAAAAATCTCAAATTATATCCATTGTAACACAAATGCTCCAAACTTTTTTCTTGTCATTAAAAATTCTAAACTTACCCACTATGACAATATTCTCTTTTTTTTTTTTTTGTCATAAAAAATCTTGAATTTTTTTTTTTGTAAATATATGCCTTGGATAGAATTAAAATAAAAGATATATTGTGACAATCCTAAATTAACTCATAGATGTATTATCCGCTTTGACCCATCCAATACCAAGCGTCACGGTTTTATTCTTTTTGGCTTATAGATAGGCATTTTTCCAAGAGGTCATACTTCCTAGTAGTACTTTAGCCTTAGGCTCATTTAACTTTAAAGTTTCAAAGCAAAACTTGCTGTTATGTCAAAAGGCGCTCCCATGAGTTATATTCCAAAATATCTCTCTTCCCTATTCAATGCATAGTTTGGGTTCATTCCTATCCCTTCACCATCCTAGAAGCATGCTAGAGTTGTTCCTTGTCCAAGTTCTCTAGCCCCAACAACTTGTGACATCTTGAATTTTGAGCCATTTTGGAATATAATGAATGTGAATTTCATCAATGTATTATTAGTTAATCTTGTTTGAAATTGATACTCACGAGATACTAACCACGAGGGAAAGGCTAATGAGGAAGTAAGTACGTACAACTAGAGAAATTCTCCCATGTTCATCAGCTTTGACGACACGAAGACATGTAATTATCACATGGGTGAAAAGGGTCATAACATGGACAACTACTATGTCCTGAAGACGAAGGTTCAAAATCTATTAGACAAAGGGATTCTCTCTTTCAAAGATGCTGTCCCGAATGTCCAACAAAACCCTCTTCCAAATTATTCTGAAACTGTCAACATGATATTCGAGGATGAGAATGAAAAGCCATTCATGATTGATGTCCTAAAGCTGAATGAGTTACTACCCTTAACTAAGAGCCAAGAAAGGGGAGGTGATATCTCCTAGGAAAAGAAGATCCATTGTCTTGCCAAGTTAGCTGACTTGGGAATCGTCAAACCTGTTGGTGAAGACGCATCTAATGAGTTACTAGCTACTGCATAGATAGACTTGTCTTCTCAAGATTTTTCTTGTAAAATTGAGCAAGATGAGGTGAACTCAACCCAAGAATTGAAAGTTGATGGGTATGAGTCCAACTCAAATAAGTCCTTACCAAGCTTACTCGAAGATCATTATTCTGATGAAAATACGGAACCTTTACAGAAAGCTTCCCACCATGACCGAAAATTTATTAAAAAAGATCGCAAAAGAGGTGAAGTCAATGACACCTTGGGTCAACCAAGTGGGAAGAACGACTACATGGCGAGATATAATTCTACTGAGTTTATCGATCTTTCAACCATCATCCCCGACGGAAAGGGAAGCGAATTTGAGGATGAACATAGTACAATTCCTCCAAACCTAGCTCATAAAGAGGAACCTTTTGATTCTGCCTCAGAAGTTGAGCACAAAACCTCAAAACATGATCACGAGTTCGTGGAAGAGGCTCACTAAAATGGCAAGATTATTGACGCCCTCAGGCAACCGAGTGGAAAGTATGATTTCATGGTGAAGTACTCACCTCTGCCAAGTTTCTTCACTGATCCTAAGACTATTGTCTCAAATGGATGGGGCGACGAATTTGAAGATGACAACATGGTTGCAATGATTTCTCCTATTGTCATTGACTTATCTTGTGAAGATGGTATTTATGATACACAAGCAAGTAGGATGGAACATATGGTCATTGATTTACTCATCGATGATCTCAAGTCGGTTGAGATCTCAAGATTTTAACCAGTGATCATTGAGTTGCCGCCAAAGAATGAAGCCATTAAGACAAAAGTCGGAACAACACCCGGTACTAATAACAAGGTCGTCCCGTGGAACTATGGGACTAATGAGATTGACATTGTCACACGATCAAGTTGATATTATCCTCCTCACGAAGGTGTTGAGAAGAAAGAGGTCACTGACAAGGAAGCAAAACAATTCCTTGAAGCTATTAAGTCAAGTGAATTCAACATCGTTGACCAACTAAGGAAACTACCCGCTAGTCTATGGGTCTCATGTCCTTGCTGGGGCAACCATGTGTGAACCCAAATTTTCCAAGTCCACCATCATGTCAAGCAAAGTACTTTTGGAAAATAGATTCGTCATTGGACAAGGCCTTGGGAAAACGGCCCAAGGTATCCGCACTCCAATTGAAATTCAACTCTCAAGGAAACGAGAAGGGCTAGGTTACTAAGCAAACCAAAGGAGTCAAGGTGACCACAGGAAACCCATCATGAAAAGAAAGGCATATTAGCGCTTATTGCCTCCTCCTTTAAAGGATTTCTTTCCTAGCCCGCCTAAGCTACTTCAAGAGGAAGATGCTGATATTGGTCGTATCGCCGATTTGTTTGAAGAATGTCTCATTGGAGCCATTTTTGATAACTCTGCTCCCCAAGATGGAGTAGTTCATGATCCCGCTATATAAGGGACATTTCATGTTTTACTTTCATTTTTACTTGTATTCCATATGATTCTCCCCTGTGAGAGAATTTCCATTTGTTCTTTCAAGTGTTGTAATAATTCGGATCATAAACTTTTGATCCAAGATGATGTGCACATTTCAATAAAAGCATTCACACATTTTATTAATAGACGTGTAGAGGTACACCAAACTAGTCCTATGATGATGCTTTGAGGCCTAGGCCTCTACACAATCTATAGTTTCCAAAATCGTTTGCTTGGAACAAGCATGTCCAATGATATGAGAATGAGTTCCACTTCATTTTTTTGAAAACATGGAATTCGAAAAGATTTTTCACACAGCATTTGCATGCATACATTGCATTAATTATTTTCAAATACTAACCATTTCTTGGCTGCATCTCAAGTATAAAACTTTGCATAATAACGATGATCATATGCATAGCTAGGATTCACCTCATGGAAATTCAAGCGAACCCAATTATTTTGAGTCTGAAGCTAGCTTCCATGTTCTTCCTCAATGGAGATAGCTTATACAAGAGATCTTTTGATTTGATCTTATTAAAGTGTGTTGACGCTAGATAGGCCAATCAATTGATGAAAGAAATCCATGGAGGAGAATGTGGTCCTCACATGAATGGCCATCTCCTCGCAAGAAAAATTATGGGGCTAGGTTAATACTAGTTAACCATGGAAGCTGACTATGTTCAACATGTGATTTGTTGTCATCAATGTCAAGTTTATGGAAACAAGATCAACACTCCTCCCAATGAGTTGCATCAAATGTCTAAAGCATGGTCATTCTCAATGTGGGGCATCGACATTATTGGACCGATCAACCCCAAGGCATCCAATGGACATTATTGCATATTGGTGGCTATTGATTACTTCACTAAATGGATAGAAGTCAATTCCCGTGCTCATGCTATTGCCAAGTACATGACTAGATTTATCTGTCATGACATCATCGCTCAATATGGAGTCCCTGATGTGAGAGTCACATCAACAATTGATCCAATTTGAACAACAAGGTAGTGGACGAATTGTTTGAGGAGTTTCACATTCACCATTTAAACTCCTTTCTTTACTGCCCACAAATAAATGGAACTGTGGAAGCAGCTAACAAGAATATTAAGAAGATTTTGTCCAAGACTATAAAGAATTACCAAGATTGGCATGAACGGTTGCCATATGCATTAATAGCTTACCAAACTCCTATACGCACTTTGATTAGGGCAACACCATTCTCATTAGTGTATGGAATAGAAGCTGTTTTACCTATGGAAGTGGGAATCCCTTTCACTAAGGGTACTTTCTCAAGTAAAGCTCAATGAAGTCGAATGGGTTCGACAAAGATTTAAAAAATTGAACTTGATCGATGAAAAGAGGCTCAAAGTCATATGTCATCGACAAAGCTACCAAAAGCAAGTAGCTAAATCATTCAATCGCAAGGTTCGACCAAGATATTTTGAAGTTGAAGTTGTACTTCAAAAAGTTCTCTCAATCATCCCTAATCCTCATGGAAAGTTCACTCCAAACAATGAAGGACCATATGTTGTCGAGAAGGTGTTACCCGGTAGAGCACTTTTTTTTGTAGAAATGGATAGTAGTGAGTTGCCAAAACCTAGAGACATTGATGTTATCAAGAAGTACTTTCCATGAATAAAATGGAAGGCCTTTGAGACACTTTTGGACAAAACCAAGCCACTTTTAGGACACTTTCATCATGCATCTCATGCATACATATTTGCTTGTTTGTTCATTTTGTAGGTATTGTAGAGCTTTCAAAGATGATGACTTCAACCTACACGGAATCAACTTCAAGAGAACAATTATTCAAAATCAATCACCTTCCTTAAAGTTTAGGTGCCTAGGTGTGATCTTGTCACATAAATCCTTTCGTGAAAAGCAAATATTTGTCTAAAAAAATGTTTCAATTTGAAAATATTGTTTTCAAAACACTTTTCCCCCAAGGGAATCCATAGAAATTTTTTCAAATATCAATTCCTCATAGATGGGAGTTTTAACTAAATGATGTGTTGAAACCAAAAAAGGGTTTTAAAAAATGCCAAATGGTAGTGCCTAAAATGATGAAAGGCAAACCTTTGACCATACACATTTCTATACACTTTTAGAGAGAAATGAGTGAAAAAACATGTCTTAGGACGGAGGATTCATTCACATTGAATACATGGATTAAAATGATAGAAGGCACTTCCTTCTCAATCCAAAACACTATTTTAGTCCCTTGCAAGCCACATTGAGCCTAATAGGAAGATTTTTTTTTAACAACCCCATCAAGAACAACCTCACAATGAGGAATCATGGGAGGTTACGATTGAAATTTGAGAAAAAGATCAAGAAAGATTGCATTGCTTTCACTTGCATTAATCTTCTTGTGATAGCTCCAAGTGGATTCTAGCGGAAGTTTGTGACATCCTGATATGAGGAAGAGCATTCACTTTGCTACCCTAAACACAATTACCATTTGCTTAGCCAATTTGAGCCTAAGCGATCATTTCTGATGCCTGAATGGTGATTATCTCTCCACAATGGAGCAATGCATGTGATTTACCAATAAAACAAAAGTGTTGGTAAAAAATCAAAAATACATCTCGAGAATTTTAGGTACTCAAAAGAGAATAAAGATCAAAAGGGCTAACAAAAGCAATGTGCCTAGTAAAATCAAGGTGAAAGCCTATCAAAAGCAAGATAATTTGTGCCACAAAAATATTCAATGTAAGCACAATTCATCATTCAAGAAGAGCAAAGCTCTCATGTCAAAAGCATATAGCCAAAGACTCTTGAGATAAGTCAAATTTCAAGAGTCAAGTCATTAAGAAGGTTGTTGTGTAATGGTAATGATGCCATGATAATTACCAACTCTTTAAAACCCCTTTTGTTCAAAGTATTTCAAGCCTTTTGAGTCTCACCCAAACCAACATTACAACTCACATCCAAAACCTCTTCTGATTGGGATGGTTCGAGTCAAAATTAGAATTTTACAATAGGAGCTACCACAAGGAATGGAAGTAATCTTACATTGTCTTATCTTCAAAGTTCTTGACTTGTAGACCCGATGAAGATGTCAATTAAACATTTTGTTCTTGGCCTCAAAGCAAATTCCCTTTGTGTAACCCATGACTAAACCTATATTGTAGTCTTTCTAAAAGACCTTTTTGATCAATCGATTTGTATTCACTATGAATGTTTTCAAAAACCTCTAACATAGGTTATATGAGACTTCAAGAGTGAAAATATGCATGTTTCCCACATCAATGGATGGGAACAAGAACCTTTTATGAGAGTTTGTGAGAAAGACCTTTTTGGTTAGGTTATCTCCAACTTTGCTTATTTAACTTAACCCTTAAATGATTAATCAAAAATCATTTTGTTAAAACTTCCTCTTAAGGGAATTGATGATTGTTGTAAAACAATCTCAAACCCCTTTTCTAAAAATGATACTCCTTAGTGAGTCAATTCCTAGTCCACCTTAAATCTCATCTTCGGTACTAGGTCATTCTTAAACCTTATCCTTCGGTTCTAGGTCATCCTTAAACCTTGTCCTTCAGATCTAGGTTATCCTTAAACCTTGTCTTTTGGTTCTAAGTCATCTTTGTCCTTAGGTTAATGGTCATCCTTAAAACATACTTTTAGGCTCTAAATCATCCTTGTCCTTAGGTTAATGGTCATCCTTAAACCATACTTTTAAGCTGTAGGTCATCCTTAAATCTTGTATTTAGGTTAGTGGACATCCTTAAACTACAATCTTCATTTGAAACTTCTTTCTTTCTTTCCTTTACTCCATTCCACTTCTTATCTACTTCATTCCATCCCAGGGAGAGTAGAGAGAAGAAACCCATATGAATGAGCTGAATCTTTCCAACTAACGATGGTAAGTACTCAGGTATGTTTCCGATCAAATGTCATTTCCTTCCCTTTTTCTTTATTTCCCCAAGTGGGGTTGACTAAAAATTGTAGGTATCAATTTGTCTTTGAGTGGAACCTCTTCAAACTCTCACTTAAAAAGGGGCAGCTGTTGACACTTGATTTTAGTCAATGTGTTGATAAAGGTAGAAAAACCAAATCAGAGATTCTTAATCGCGACGAGACTCATTTTTCGAACAAAAGTTGTCGCTTTTCAATTTTTTCTTTGCCTTAGTTTTAGAATGCAATTTCCTTTTCATTGCATACAAAAACCCGAAAATGTTAAATGGTTGACTTTCGGATTGACTTTCTAGTTAACCCTTTGACTAAAAGTCAACCTAGGGTTAAATTGTGGCTTTTTGTGCCAAAATGTTCCTTTTGAGTCTAATTTCACTTTAGAAGTGGAAATTTTGGAAAAATCCAAAGATTTGACAATAAAATCAAACTCTTTGTAGAAAGCCAACTAAGGTTTGACCAAGGAAATTACAAAAATCATAAAATACTTCATTTTAGCTTCAATTTGACTTTAGCATGAATAAATTTTTGAAAATCGATCAAGAACTTCATTTTCCAAAATTTTCGATTTTAGTTTCAAAATCGACCAAAAATGAAATTATTTTCATTCTAGTTATAATTAGACTTAGTTCTTTTTACAACATTTGATCTAGAGACAATTACTTAATTAGTCGTTCAAGCAATTTTGGGATCAAGGGCAAAGTGAATTGTGAATTAACACTTTTGCCCCTAATTAGGGGTCCGAATTGATTCTTCATGACTTTTAAGATAACACCTTCATTCTCAATTTTGTGAGTTAAGTCCAAATTCGAGGTTGATTTTAGCAAATTCATTCACCAACTCATTGATTTGGGAAATTTAACTTATTAGGCCTTAAGTTGTTGAGCTCAAATTCAAGAAACTTCGAGTTAACCCATTCATGACTAGGGTTTAATTTGATAAATTGAGTTTCAATTTAGACATTGGCCCTCAATTTAATTTTGATGAAAATGTCATGTCATTGATTAAAGGTCAATTTGGATACAATAAGTTCCCCTAGGCATGGACAATCAAACTAATAGGTGTCTTGCAATTTTAATTGAGTTCAATTTCAATTACTTTGCAAATTAAGACCAATAATTATGTAAAATTGTCCAATTTAAGGCCTTGAAAATTCAATTTGGTGTGCTCATGGTATGGGTCCAATAATTTTTATGACAATTAAACAAATAGGTTAATAAGAAATCATGAAATTGAATTTTTGTGGTTTAATTAGCCTAAGTTGTTTGAAATTGGCCTATTTCTCTTCAAAATTGGACCATTTTCTTTCCAATTAAATTTTCTTTTCAAGTTAGTCCATTAGGGACCAAATTGCACAAACCAAGAAAAATCGGACCAAAAACACCCCAAGAACTAGCCAAATCGGTCGAACGAGTACAAGACTAGGTTCGGCCCGGTTAGACTAGTCACCAACGGAGGAGGCCGGTTTGGCTATCCTCCGGCCGGTTTTTGACCAGTGACCACCACCTTGTGGTGGCCCAGCTCAAATTGGGCTCCTCCATGTCCTTAAATTTCTTGAATTTGCAAAATGACCCCAAAGTTTTAGTGAAATTACAAAGTTGTCCTTAATTAGGTCCTTAATCGCAAAATATTTTGTGAAACGTTGATTGCAAAATGACCCCAAAGTTTTAGTGAAATTACAAAAAAAATGTCCTTAACCCTTAACAAAAAAAAAAATTTCATTAAAATTACATTGCATATAGACATTAGGAGCATTTGCATCACTAGTATTAAAATTTATCAAGAAAAAATTTTAAAAATTAATTTTTTAAAAAAATTAAAAAAAAAAAAAAAAAAGAAATTTCGGGCAGGCCAAGGCTGGGCCTGCCCAGCCCCTTTCCTTTGGTCCTTTCTTCTCCTCCCCGCACGGGCTCGGCTCATTTTTCTTTCTCTTCTTCTCCTCGGCCGGCCCGCTCATTTCTCCTTCTTCCCTTCTTCCACGCGCGGAAAAGCAGCAGGGCAAGTGAGCAGAAAAGCAGCAGCAGCAAGTCAGCTGCAGAAGCAGATGGGATAGGTCAGAGACGGCTGAGGTTAGGAGGCAAGTCAGAGCAGCAAAAGCAGAAAAAAGACTCAGACAGAAAAGGAACAAAAGAAAGAAAAGAGAAACGACGGGGATCAGAGAAAAAAAAAAAACAGAGAGGAGGGCCCGAAACCGAAACGGAGATGAAGAGAGAGGAGGGCCCGAAACCGGAGGGAGGGCGGACCGAGAGACGAGAGAGAACCGGAGGAAGAAGAAACCTCGAGGAGCAGTTTGCTGTCGCCAGAAGCCCGTCCGCCGCCGTCGTCCGCCGCAGCTCGTCCCCCGAACGAGGTAGGTCTCCCTGAACCTCGGTCGTTCTATTTTTCTGGAGAATACCGGGCCGGAGCTTGCAGCCGACCGGCTCGCGCAAGCTCCGGCCCTCGTCGTCCTTGCATTTCGCTCCCATTTTCCTTGTATTTCATGTCCGAAGATCCCTAGAGGAGGTTCAAGGCTCGGTTGAGCCGGAAATCTTTGATTTCCGTAGCGCCCGTTAACTGTTCGACGAAATGCCTCAATGAGAAAACCGAATCCAACCCTCGACCGGAGATCGGCTTTCGGTTCCCGTGGCGTCGTTCAGAGTTATACCGTTGTCATGCTTTGTTTCAGTCACTTTCCTAGCTTTTCGGTAGGTTTCCGCGCCGCTTGGGTAGGTCGAGGCTCGCCCTCGCCGGAGTCAATCTGGCGACTCTCGGATGCCGGCCAGCCGGCGCTCGGCGTCGGTCGGACGGAACGACCGACACCTGGCGACAGCACGGCGACTCCCTTTGGACGGTCAAACCTCGCGGCGGTGCCGGCACGCCCGGGAAGGGGCGGAGGACGTCGAGCGCGCATGGAAGAAGACCGAAATTTTTTGAAAAAAGCAAAAAAACAAAAGGGCCAAAAATTAGGATAAGGCAGGGGCTGGGTCGAGGCTTTGTCTAGCGGGCCTAGGCCCACGCCAGACATAAGGGGGAATGGCTGGGCCAAGAGCAAATTGGGAATGGGCTGCCTTTATTAAAATTTTTGTGGGCTTTTAACTTTGTTTTTTTGGCCCAAGTATGTGGGCCTTCTTTTTTTGCTTCTTTTGTCTTTTTTAGTGGGTTGGGTCGGCCCGGTCTTCTGTGGCCCAATTGGGACCGACAGGGTTCGAATCGGGTCAACAGGGCCGGGTTCCCGGACCCGGTCCGAATCATTTTTTTAATTAAAAAACGAAAATTCAAAAAAATATAAAAAAACATTAAAAATATTGAAAAATCACAAAAAAATTGCAGAAAATTCAAACAACGCATGTAAAATTCAGAAACCTGAAAATTTATAAAAATTTTCGAAAAAAATTAAAACTATTTTTTTAAAATATTTTTTTAAAATTCGAAAATATTAAAATATTAAAAATTCAAAAAATTCTCAAAAATCCCAAAAAATTCCAAGTTTGTTTTAGAGTTCCCTAAGAAGCTCTAAAATAATTCTTGGACAATTTTTCTTAAAAAAAAAAAAAGAGTGTCGGAAAATCATCGTACCAAGATTATACTTAAAATCAATGTGTCTTTATGGCTTCACTTTAGGGTTTTAATTATCCCCTGGATACACCGCCTCAATGCATGCTTAGGATGCGATGAATATGGTTTCCCCCTTGGTTTAATTATGATTGTCATTTATTTATCTTTTAATGTCAGATGTTTATTTTCTCTTGCAATTTATTTAACGTTTTCTTTTATTGTCGATTGTTATTTTGATGATTGCGCACCCGCATGATCACCTCACATGTTAGTGATTAAGTTTAAAATCAATCCAAACTGCCTGACAAAAATCTTTTTGAAATGAACAAGATTAGGTAAATGGGAGAAAGGGCAAAGTCCCCGACCTTAAATTCTCCTTGCGTAGAAAGTGAAGACGCTCCTACGCCGCGCTTTGGTTTCTAAGCCACCCATAAAGTAGTGGTGACTCATCATTAGAAGATTTTCATGAACACTCAATGTCACACGGGATATGGGCTTAGAAGAGCCCACGTTTAATTAAGGGTCCTGGACGCATCATTTGGACAATACCCCTATTTAGATATTTCTTTTTCCCCTCAGGACGAGAAAAAATAGGTCGCGACATTAAATGTGTTAATCATGATAGTTAATTAGGCATATGGGTTAATCCCTAATCGTCAGATTAATTCGGCGGCTAGGATTTGAGATTAGGGAGGGTTATATATATTATTTTCTTTCCAAAATTTTGGAGGGAGGCCATATTTTTTAGATCTACATTCTCTCTTTAGCTGAAATTCTCTCAAAATCCTCTCCTTCTCTCTCCTCTTCTCGCCTCTTTCCTCTCACAAAAGCCGCCAGGCAGTTTTGGCCTCAACTGCTTGAACCGCCATCGCCGGCATCACTCTAGTGATCTCCGGGGTCGATCCTCCTCCGCCAACCTCCCTCTCTCTCCTCCTGATACTCTGGTGGCCAGCAATAGCCTCGGCACTGCCCTAATTGTCCCGTGAAAGACGATCTCCCCTCGGTGGTTAAAGACCGATCCGACTTGAAGCAATTCTATCCAGTGGAGGACTGATGATCATCTTACGTCGATCTTGCCTCCTCCGGCGACCAAAAACACTCCGGTGTCCTTATGATAATCCTGAAGCTGCTGGCGTTCAGTTTCTTCATATTTAAGTCCGATTCAATGGCTAAACTTCACCAAAGGTTGGTTTCCTTATCATGAGTTCGATGAAGCAAGATTGCCATAGACGATTGGGACTAGAACTCGAGTCTAGGTTTGATTCTATAATTAATGAACTTGCTGTGATGTTTAGTGATTTTCATGGACTAATTTGCTTGATTAGATGTGGTGTAAATTGTTCTTAATCTATTAGGTTCGGATTCCAGACTGATACACTTGGAAAAACCTCTTCATTTGAGCTTGAAAACTTGTTCAAATGAGTTTGAGCCTTCTTTGACTTTTAATATAGACTTGATAATATTTTTGACAAGCTATAGATCACACCGATCGGCCTTTATTTGATGCCTGAAAAATTTCCTCAAAGTCGCAGTTGTGTTCTGTGATGATGTGTGTTGACTGATATTCTATAATGGACCTGACCTTTACTGCTTTGCAAATTTTTTGCCAATTTTTGTGATCAAAACTTCAAGAAGATTCCTCACAAAAAATGTTCACAACATGTTAATCTAGAAAATGTATTTTTTTGAAAATTTTAGAGATCATCATGATAGGACGAAAGGCCCTAACATCATTGTCATACTTACTGTGTTTTCGGGGTTCTTGATTGTATGTATCAGTTGCGTGATTTTCTTTTTTTTTTTATGATCAGAATCTAATCTGGACTCTTCATGAAAGTTGTGCGTATGGATGATGGTTATAACATAATTTTTCTCAAAATTTTCCAATGAGCACAACTAGGTCAAATCCACTCAAATACATCCTCTGTTCTACTGGTCTACATGTTCTTGAATCCGAAATTCTGACCTTGTTGATTTTATTGTGATTTTTTTCAGAACTCTTTTCAAGTTGATTCCTTCTAGAAATTTGTTCATATGAGTGTTGGTCACGTCACATATTTTTCTTGTTATTTTAGTGTCATTGAATGGGTCAATTTTCCCAAAAATAGTCTTCACCCCTGTATTGCCCTGTACAAACTCAATTAACCATTTGTGTGTGATTGTGCACTTGATTGTGATTGTTTGTCCATGACCACCTTACGAATGTCATTGCATATTATAATGTCACATTAGAGATACTTATGCCACGTTAATTGAACATCATTTCATCCCGTCATTGCATGTTTTCATGTAATTAGGTTATGTTAGCATGAACATGTTAAATGTACGTGCCGTCATTAATATTTTCATATCATGCTTAGTGATTACATTAGGCCTCAATTCCTCAATGAAAATTTTTGTGATTTGATGATTGACCTATATGATTTATCTCATACTTTTGCCTTGTCATATAGGAAATTTAAACCATACAATTTGTTCATGTGCTTGCTGCCCTGAATTGAGTCAATTTGCATTTTCATGAAAATGTCTGTGATTGAATGAATAAACGACCTTAATTGATCATGTCATCTCTTAGAAAGTCTTAAGAAATTCATTAAGCTTTCTAATGACACCATAATCAAGCCATTTACATGTCAATTGAACAACTTTTCCATTTTTACAAAGTTGCACTGTAATCTGGGAAAGCATGAAATTCGGGAACCACTTATGAACATCTGCATTTCTGCACTTTACCATTTTTGTTGAAATTTTTTTGTGATTCAATACTTGGATCCTTCATCAACTTTGTTTAACATCCTCATGACTATCATGTGGTAAAATTTCATGAATTTTTGACATCATTAACATGTTCATATTCTCATAAGCTTGCAATCATTTGCTGCTGCCTTGTTCTATTTTGATGCGTGTTGTCGCATTCTGGGATTTTTATAAATTCACATGTAGCTCATCCTAAGGAGGTCTCTGATGAAAAATATTCTTCATTGAGTGCTTTATGTACTGTAATTTTCGTGAAACTGATTCCTCAATGGGTCATGCTCAATTGCTTGTTCCTTTTCAATGTGTTTTGGATCCCCTATTCTGTTTGATTGTGACATATACTCGTTCCGTGATTTTTAGGAAATGATGCATGCAGAAATAATTCTTGATGTCTTCATAACTTTTGATTGTCTTTTCTTGAACTTTAAATACAAAAATTCACAAAAAATAAAAAGGCTGATAAATACATGTTTGATGCTTGAAACTGTGACCGATGTATGCTTGGTGAGTGAAGTGAACCGGTGCCGGTACACTAATTGATTGATTGATTGAGAAATAAGGTCTTCGGACCTACTCATGTGTTTATTTTCAAGTTCAATGCATGTGATTGGTAGATACTTGTGCTAAACTAATGCATGTTCATGGGTGGTCTTGGGTTACACATTAGAACACAACTATAGGGGATATGGTGTTAATCACCGCAAGTGAATACTTGTGATGTTTAATGATCATGACCCTTGTCTAATAATGAATGGGGATAACATTTGGGACACGTTGTGCATGTAACTCCAAAGGCTAACCCCGAAGCCATTTCTAATCCGTTGATTGGATGATCATTGTTTGTTTACTTGCCATGTTTGATGAGCTTTTGTTTGAATCGGTGTTTGTTAACACTGTAAACCGTTCCTTTAGAATTAGTTAGGAATTAGGGTATGTGAAGAAGGCGACCCTGAAGACGGCAATGGTCGATGTCTTTTTTGACCCTTACCTCATACTATTCATTTGACACCCTACATATGTCTCAAGTTTTCTATCATGTTATATAAAGACCCGACAAGGTGCGGGTTCCTTTCCTCTGTCTCCCTTTACATGTATTTTTTGGGATTGCATGTGTAGATTTACCGCCTTCCTTTGTTATTAACTTTACGCACCAAAATTTCAATTAAAATTGTTTGCCTATCTTTCTCCATTTTTTAGAATTAGAATGTCATGAGATTAACATCCACGCATGGTCACATTCCTAGTTTAAAAATGACGCAAAAAAGAAATAAGACACGCATGAACACCTTTGGTAAAATCCGAACCCTAGAACTCTAGTTGTGTAGAAATCGAGGGAACCTCTCCCGACCCTCGATTGGGCTTTTTAGTCGACCCCCAAATCGAGGCTAGTGGCGACTCCTAAACCTTTATTTTAGGTTGTTAAGAAAAATGAATATATTCCCGCTGTTGTGCTGTAAATACCCCTAAACTCAGTCTCTCCCAACACCAACCGTCACCGAGAGAGAGTTGCGATAGTCCTTAATGGGCATTTCCCAGTTTCCACTCTAACTATGCTCACATTTAGCTAATACTGATATGGATAATTTTTAATTATTTTTTTATTTCCCTTTTTCTTTTCCTCCTCCTTTTCTTTTCTTATTCTTTTTCCATGGTGGCCGGTGAGGCTCCGGTGAGACTCGTGGGCCATTGGGTGAGAGGGCGAGGCAGCCTCATCCGTGACTAGCAAGGCTATTGCTGCCTTTGCCTATGACTGCGTCTCGCGATATTTTCGAAGTTGCAGGAAGCTTCCGCGTGGGAACGGTTTTGGGTCCACCGCGCCAAGGCGTTCACATTTTTCCAAGTCGCCATCCCTACTTCTGCGCTTTGCCTTCCGTGGACTGGTAGTTCACGAAAGGAAACGTGGTGACTGATAAACCCCTCTCTCTCTCGGGACGAAGCCATCCGTGAGTCAACCATTGCTCCGCTTTTTGGTCGCCTACGAAGCGTCGTAAGGGAAGAGCAACAGAGTTCGCCTTGGAATCAGGTCGATCGATCACCCGGTTGAAGCCAGCGCTCTCAGCTCCTGAAGATGAAGAGGAAGTGGAACTCGTCCCCAGATCTGGCCAGCGTTGATGATGGCGAGCTGCCAGGGGCTGAATTGGAGGTTTTCCTGAACTTTAGAAGACTGGACACTTGCCTCGATGATTTCGTGAGGAACCCCATATCGACAGATTCTGTTGGGATTGAAAATTTTCACTACTCTAGCTTCTGGAACAGTTCTGGCTTCACCGACTGCCTCTACCATGCCATGGACGGAGCCGGAGTCCATGTCTTTAGGGATGAGGAGGGGATCCAAAAAGGTGAAGAGATTGGAGGCAAGCTCCTGCACGCGATCGACAACTCCAAGGTCTATGTGACCATCTTCTCTAGAGACTACGCGTCCAGTGCGAAGTGTCTTCGTGAGCTTGCACTCATCATGAAGAGGTACAGAGGATCGAGTGGCAAAGTGATTCTGCCTATTTTCTATGACGTGGGTGCTCATGAGGTTGAGCTACCGACTGGAGTGTACAACGAGGCCTTGAAAAAGCATGAGGATAAGTACGGCTGTGATGTGGTGCAGCAGTGGAAGGAGGCTCTGATAGAGGTTGCTCGAATTGAGGGATGGGATTTGAAGGACAAAGGGTAAGGTACTGCACTCTGCGGTTGGTTTGATCTACATACTGCACTTCTTTTTAGTTTGAAAGGGAGTTTCAATGTTTCCGTCTTTTGCTTCAGTTCTGATCGATTCTTCTGCATATAATGAGTAGTTCATCAATGGAAGAGTTACAACAACACCCACACGGGATTTACTTTGCCGTTGCTAATTCAAATATGGACTTCATTTTGTTTGATTTGGGTGTTTATCGACAGATTATTGCATTAGTGCTAGAGACACTGAGTATATTTGGTCCTCTCACGGAATGTCAATCCCACATGAATGGAGTTCACGGGAATAGGATGCATTCTCAAAGTAACTATTAGTATAGAGTCTGTTGTGCGTCAAATCTAGCCTGGATTGTTGGTCAAATGCAGATATTTATTGCAGATCGGTCATTCTTCTGTAGACCAATACACAAAAAGAAAAATCTTCGGTAATAGATCATGAATTAAGTGCTCCATATGAATATTGCTGCAGGGAAGGTGCAGTTATCAAACATATTGTTGATGAGGTTTTGACCAGACTGAAGAAAAGGCAGAGAAATTTGCCCGACCTTCTAATTGGAATTCATGATCATTTCAAGGACATGACGTGCTTACTGCAAAAAGGATCCCCTGACGTACGTTTCGTTGTAATTCACGGTATGGGTGGCATCGGGAAGACCACCCTTGCCGAGGCTGTTTTTAATCAGATCTCTCACCAATTCTGCGGTCATAGCTTTCTTTCAAATGTTCGTGAATCTTCCCAAGATGATAAAATTAGAGAATTACAATGGAGACTATTATCAGATATTCTCAAGTTTCAACCCCCAAGGATTTATGACACCAATGATGGGATCAACATGTTAAAAAAAAGGTTTCGTCAGAAGAAAGTTCTCATTGTCTTGGATGACATTGACAATAGAAACCAGCTCATGACACTAGCTGGAAAGCACGACTGGTTTGGTCCTGGCAGCAGAATTATCATCACAACCAGGGATATCCGGTCTTTGTCAATCAAAAGGGAAGACCAAGAGACAGCGACTGTACCCAGCATGGAGAGTTTTACACCTATGAAATGAAGGAAATGCCTCTTCATCATGCTCTTCAGCTTTTTAGTGAGCACGCTTTCAGAAGAGCTACCCCTCCAACTGATTATGCCAACATAGCAACCAAGATAGTTAAAACCACGGGTGGACTTCCTTTGGCTCTAAAGGTCATCGGATCCTCTCTTTGCTACAAAAGTGAGGCTGTGTGGGAAGACATGCTGGAAAAGCTAATGAAAATGCCTCAAAGAGGGGTCCATGATATTATAGATGATATGTTATGAAATGATAGAGGATGAATAGAAACAATTTTTTCTTGATATCGCATGTCTCATGGCTGGTGAAAAAATCGACAATGCAATTCTCATGTGGAAATCTTGCTAGCTTTTCCCAAATCACGCAATTGATGTCCTTATCAACATGTCCTTGGTAAGGATCGGGTATCATGAGCAATTATGGATGCATAACGAACTAAGAGACTTTGGAAGAGAATTTGTTCGTTAAGAGAGCATCCATTTCCTGCAAAGTGTAGCAGGCTGTGGTGGCCAATGTCAGCTATGGAGGCCATACTCAGAAAAAAGGGTATGTCGATCTAGCTTACTACTTTTATGTTGGACTGAAAACAGAATGCTTGTCATGATGCAAGGGTTCTTCATGCAATATCATTTTCTAACCAGAGCTTGTGCTCAATGATCATTAGTTTCTGTTACAGGGAACAGAAGAAATAGTAGCACTCAAACTTGACGGACATTCCAAATCCCACAATTTTACACCTGAAGAGTTTTCAAAGCTAGAATACCTGAGGTTCCTTGAATTCAACGGAGGGAACTTTGTTGGAGACTTTGAGGGTCTCTTCTATGAACTAAGATGATTTTCGTGGCGTCATTGTCCTTCACAGTTTCAAGCGACCAACTTTTGTCCAAGCAACTTAGTTGTCCCCAAAATTTCAGAAGCGACATATCAAATGATTGGAATGGATGAGCCAACTTATGGTACTATACCTTTTGACATGCATAATGTTCATTAAACGAGATTTCTCTCCTCATTTGGGGATGTTGATAGTTGTCCCTTCTTATATTGCTTATTTTGCAGGAGAGAAGTAACTTAAATTCTCAGTCTCGTGAGTTGCAAAACCTTAATCAAGAAAGACTGGTGTTCAAAGATCGTGAAAGCTTGGTTGAGATTGACCTATCCATCGCTAACCAAGAGCACCTGCAATGCTTGGAAATAAGGAGGCGCAATCGTTTAGGGAGTTTATTGGAAGAAGCTTCAACCGAGATCGGTCCATGTGGGGTACCTCAATCTTTGCCGGACTCGATGGGCAATCTAAGATTTTTGACAACCCTAAAGATGGTAAATTTGGAGCTCTTTGAACTTCCGGAAACCATAGGAAAATTGAAATCACTACTTCAATTGGAATTAGGAGGCATGAAAATATCAGGATTACCTCATTTTATTGGAGATCTTAAAATGTTGAGAAAGATGGATCTTTCTAGGGCTCCAATAGAAAAGGTACCGGATTTAATAGGAGTGAGATAAATCTTAGTAAGTTAATAACCTAAGCCTCATTTAGGAAGCTAACTTGCCTTGAGTGCAACCTATCATGCAGCATTAAATTGATGGCAAATTAATAGCAAAGAAACATTTGCATCGCCTTAACTATAAACACAAGCAGGCACCTCAACCCAATACAACCAACCAAAACCATTGAATAAACCCACAAGCATTCTTACCTAATCTTGGCACATACCTTACATAATATAAATTAAAACATGCCATGAACATTGCAGTAACATCAAATATAATCAGAACACCTTCCATAAATTTCCATGCACAACACATTTACACGTGTTTTAATTATTACGACCGCTCACGACCACGGCTAACATAAGAGTTGGCAGTCTTCCGACATGACCAGAAATCGTCCTGTCCCATTGGGCACAGCATCGTCTTGAACCCTCGTCACGAACAACATTCTATAAGGAGCATCGACCCTGCCTCAATCGCGGGTATCATCCCCAAACCTTTAAGCGACAGGTTCCTTTAGTGATTAGACGAGCATAACAACCACTCATGCCAACTTCATTTTTCCTCATTTAACTAATGCAAATGTGGTTTGTGCTTCCATATCAAACTATTGCAAATTTCATGAGTAAAAATGCAATAAAATAATCACACGTGATCACTTGCACATAATTAACTTGTCAAACTTTGCACATTTCAACTTCAATAATTCCTTGTCCAATTTAAAACATAAAACATGACACTCAAGCCCGACACCTCATGCATTGCCAATTATATGCCTATAAAACCTTTCTTTAAATAGGCAACTAAGTATTCCAATTAGGCAAATCATTTCTCATAGCAATTCATGGTTTAACAACATAGAACATGCATAAAAATCACCACTCACCTCAAGCACAAAACACTTATAATGGCCACTTATCACCCAACCAACGATAACTTATCAACAATTTAACAATAGCTTATCACCTATTTTCCAATAGCTTATTACCCCTTTGGTAATAGCTTACCACATTTTTCTTGATAGGTTATCACTTTCCATGATGACCTATCACTACCACTTATCACTTATTGCGATAACTCATTGTTGATATTTAAAGTTTAGTCGACGCGTCGATAAAGATATAAAAGTCAAATTAAGGGTTTCTAATTACGACAGAGCCTGTTTTTTGAACAAAAAGTGTCATTTTTCAATCTTGTCTATTGGCCTAGCCTTAGGAGGTAATTTCCTATTCATTTCACATAAAAACCCAAAAAGTCTAGAGGATTGACTTTCTATTTGACTTTTTGGTAAACCCTTTGACCAAAAGTCAATCTCAAGTCAAATTTTGGCTTTTCACACAAAAATGTTCCTTTTAAGTTTAATTTCACTTTAGAAATAAATATTTTGAAAAAAAATCAAAGATTTGACCATAAAATCGAAGTCTAGTGAAAAGTCAACTACGGTTTAACTTTTGGTCAAACATTTTATCGAAAAATTGAAAATTACAAAAATTACAAAATCACTTCATTTTAGTTTCAATTTGACTTTGGCATCAAAAATTTTGCGAAAATCCACCAAGAGCCTCATTTTCCAAATTTTTCAGTTTTATGTTCAAAATCAACCAAATATACAATTACTTTTGTTGTAGTCATAATTAGGCTTAATTCTTTTCACAACATTTGATCTAAAGACAATTGTCCATTCACTCGTTTAATCAATTTCAAGATCAGGCAAAGCAAAATGTGAATTATCATTTTGCCCCTAATTAGGTCCGGATCCATTTGACATGATTTGCAAAAATATTTCCATCCCGCTCTATTTTGTGAGTCAAGTCCAAATACGAGGTCAATTTTGAGAAATTCACTTGCTAACTCATCGATTTGGGAGATTTAGTTTACTTAGTCTTAAAGAAATAAGGTTATTGAGATTCAATTCAAGAAATTCGAGTTGACCTATTCATAACTAAGGTTTAATTTGATGAATTGAGATTCAATTTCGACATTGGCTCTCAATGTAATTTAGGGAAAAAGGTCGTGCCATGAATTGAAGATCAATTCAAATGTAATAAGTCCATCTAGGCATGGGTAATTAGGCTAATAGGTGTCTTGCAATTTTAATTGAATTCAATTTTGATTAATTTGGCAAATTTCGACCAATAATTAAATCAAATTGCCCAATTTAAAGCCCAAAAAGTCCAATTAGGTGCACCCATGGCATTGGTCCATTATTTTCCATATTATTTAGGTAATTAAATCAATATAAATTGCCAAGATGCATTTATATGATTTAATTAGCTTAATTTGGTCAAAATCAGACCGTTTCTCTTCTAATTGGACTGTTTCTCTTCAAATTAGGCAAAATTTTCTTCCAATTTAGTCCATGAGGGACAAAATTGCATGAATTTAAGAAAAAATTAGACTGAACCAACCAAAGGAGGTCAAATTGATCGAATTGGTCGACCAGTTGCCGGTGGAGAAGGCTGGTTTGGCCTTCCTCTAGTTGGTTCTTGACTAGTGACGACCACCGACAAGAGGCCTGTCCCACAGCCTATCCTCCCATGCCCTCATATTTTTTAGAATTTACAAAAATACCCCGACTTTTCGTGAAATTACAAATTCGCCCCATAATTAGATCCTTAATTGAAAAATTGATTTAGACCATTGATCTTATGAAATCTCAACCATTTAAATAAACATGTGCTTAATTCTAAACTAGCTTAAAGGTTAAGGAAGTTTGTTAGACCTATAGGACTAATCCTTAGCCGTCGGATCAAATCGACGGCTAGGATTTGAGATCAACGGGAGGTATAAAAAGGATTTTTCCTCTAAAATTTTAAAAGAAAGGCCATCTTTGCAGCTCATTCTCTTTTCTCTGAAATCTCTCTTTTTTTTTTTCTTTTTTTTGGTAAGGTAAGTGTATATATAATCAACCAAAGCAAGTACATCAAGGGGGACATGGTGCCTAAGGGCGGCGCTCATTTGGACACATGTCGCCATTTGCCGGTGGAAAGAATGCTATTGCGAACAACAAAATAAACATTACAAACAAGCTAGTGCTCCAAGGGAACCAAGAGATTCCAAACTCCTAACCTAAGCCATAGGCGGCTCCAAAGCAAAGATGCAAGGGTCTATCCCCCAACTACGCTGCAACCTTCTATTCCTGGGACTATCCTCAACCAATGAGAAGGAAATGGCTTTATCTTTTACTACCTTAAAGAGATATAGCTTCAAGGCAGGGACGAAAAGGTTGTGACCTTGGAAGAGAATCTCATTCCTAGTCTTCCAGATGAGTTGGCAGAGAAAGCCAAAGGAGAAATGAGCTATTTCCTGGTAGAACCTTTTTTCAGACAAAAATTTAATAGCCCATTGAAGATTGTCGGTCTAGGTGGAATTGCACCAGGGAACGTTATATTTAGCAGCCCAAAATATCGCCAGAGACTTGGAGACGTAGCAGTCAAAAAATAGGTGGTTAACTGAACCAGGTCTAGAATTACAGAGGGGGCACGCCGAACTCGGAATTCTGCCATAAGACATGAGGAATACCTAAGTTGGGAGACGATTCTTTGTAATGAGCCATAGGAGGAATTGATGTCTAGGAGCAAAGGCCTTGTCCCAAACAAAGGAAGACCAATGTACCGAGTTGTGTTTACGCCGAATAGCATTCCAAGCCGAAGCCATAGAGAATTTGCCCGAGGGGTCGTCAATCCAGGTAAGAGTGTCTTGACCGAAGGAAAACTAGGGAATCGATATTTGCCATAGCGCCAGTTCTTGGAGGAGCTGGAGCCCATCTGGGGAATACAGATCCTTCACTTTTGCTTGTCTATGTAGATCTGATTGGGAAATGTAGTTGTCTGAAAATAACAAATTAAGAGGGCCGAAGTCTAGCCAAAGATCAAACCAAAGTGGTGTCGACTCACCATCTCTCTGAAATCTCCTTTCTCTCTCTATTTTTCCTCTCTTTCCCACCCCTTCCTTTCTCCTCCATAACCACCACTCTACCTCTCTCAACCAACACTAAAAACCACTGCCGGCAGGCTCTCGCCAAAGACTCTGATGACAACGCCACCCTCGTCGATCCTCCTCTCCTCCTTCCTAAGTTGCTGGTGACCGGCACCTCCTCCGATCATCCTCTGATCGAGCCAATTCCTCCTCCTCCCTCATAGTGGTCCGATCGGCTCAAATTGAGCCGATCGTACAATACCATTGAATTAGCGAAATCTGACACCCTTCCTTACTATTCTAGCGACCTTAGCTCTCTCCGAAGCTTCTCCGAATTTTTGGTAGCTGTCGCCTTCCTCCGGACTTCTTCGCTCGAGTTGCTACGCTCGATCTCCCTTACGTTGTTCAAACAGGTCCGATTTGGACCGGTTCTATCCAAACCAAGATCAGTGCCATTCCGCTGCCGATCCAACCCCATCCATCAATGAAAGTCCTCTCTGACATCCTTTCGATGTCCCTAGGTGGTGGCTGGTTCTCGCAAGTTTCAAGGTCGATTCGTCAAAAACTTTGCAGAAAGGTGGGTTTTGTGAACTCAAGCTCAATAAAGCGAGATTGCACTAGGCAATTGGGGCTAGAGCTCAAATTTAGGATTGATTCAATGGATTCCAGGGCTGCCGTGGTAGTTTTTGATAATTAGGAATGGATTTTGTTGGATGAACATAACTTGATTCGGCTTGATTTGGTGTTTGGATTTAATCTGTGATTTTCGGATAACAGTATGAGTGATCTAAGAAATGTCATCGCTTGAGCTTGAAAACATGCTCAATTATGTTCGACGTCTTCACATATTCGAAGTCGACTCAATAACTTTCCAATGAGCTATAGAATGTCCCGATCAGACTTCGATTAATACCCGAAAACCTCTATCAAATTCGATGTTAAGTTTTGCAATTTTCCTTTGATTCTAGAAGCTCTGTCTAATCTCGATCTTTGCGGTTTCACGATTTTTTACTGATTTTTATGATCTGATTTTTGAGTTGGTTTCTTCACAAGAATCAAGATATTCATCTAGAACATATATTTTTCCCATAATTTTCTGAAGTCATTGGATTGGGTCAATTATCTCTTAAATCATCTTGCTCACTTATGGAATCTATATTTTCTGAATGCCTATGTCGATTTCTCGAATTTTTTCCGAATTTTACATTTGGAATCTGACTTCGAGTTCCCATGAAAGTTGCACATATTGATGGTGGTCATGACATATTTTTTTCTCAGTATTTTTAGATGAGTGTATCTAGGCCAAATCCACTAAAGATCGTCCCCCCGTTGCACTAATTAGTGTAATCCTAAGTCAGGGCTGTCGCTTTTTCAATTTTCTCGTGATTTTCCCAGAGGTCTTTTCGAAATGATTCCTTCTAGAAATTTTTTCATATGAATGTTGGTCACAACATATACTTTTTCTATAATTTTTAGACAACATTCATTAGGTGAAATTCCCCAAAAATCATCCTATGGTTGCTTCTGCTCTCTATAAACTAGAATTTGCATTTATGCACAATTAGGCATGTAATTGTGATTCTTTGACCATAAAACTTTCATGAATGTTATTCCATGCCTTAATTTCATTCCAGGGAGAATTAAGTTATCACAAATGAATGTTATTAGATCATGTAATTACGTGCATTAGTGAAATGTTGTTCTGTCACTATGCATATGGTTCATATTTGCCTTGTTTTTGCCATTTTCAGACGATATTTGATGATTGCATTCGGGTTTTGGTCTCTTAATAAAAGAAGTTCATAGTTTCATGTTTAGTCTATATGATTTTTATCACATTTTCTCCATGTCGTATAGGAGCAATAAACAATGCATCTTCTTAATGTAACTACTGCCCTAAATATGGTCTTTAACATATTTGTGTAGATGCTCTAAATTGAACATGTAATCAATTGTATTGTGCAATCCTTGCCGAAGGTCTAGTCCTTTTTTTTTTTTAATTATGTATATTATCATTGTCAAAATTTACATTAAAAAAGTTGCATACATTATTTTTTTCAATTTAAAACAAATAAAAATAAAAATAAAAATATTAATCCCCCAAAGGGCTTTACAAATATGTTTTTTACCAAATGACATTTCTCTCAAATGTGTTTCTCAAAGCGTAGTTTATCAAACGACCTTTGCATTTGCCCAAAGCCCTTTAGGTTAAATTATTTTGCATTTTCCTAATGAGCTTTCAAAATGTCGAATTAAATGCACCCTAAATTAACAAAAGTGTAATAGTTTCAGGATTTTTTCGACAATTTTCCTTGAGTTAGAACAAGTGACAAGCATTAAGATGATTGGACCTGGACGTTGGGCCATGCAATGGCCGGCATCCAAACTGGAGTTGGGTTCCTAAGTCCACACATGGGGCCGACATCCACGCTTTGGTCGGTTGTACAGGCCCCCTTCTAACAGATGCCCGGACATAAATGGGATCCACTATTGATTGTATTATGACCTAATTTCGTGATTAATTCTTATATCCATCAAGAGGGTTTATAAGAGTCTTTTGTGAGATTAGAGGGAGATTCTGTTAGAACTCTTGCGAAGGGCTTGTTTGTAAGATTATTATCAATCGGAACCGGGAAGATGCCAACAGTGGTTGATTGATTTATCGAGTTGCTAAAATCTCTTTGCCCTATGTTATCTCTAGTGACATTTTCTGCCATTCTAGGAGTAGATGTACATGCCATCGACCAAATTTCGTAAACCTCGTATCTGTATTTGTTTTCTGTTTTTCTTTTCGAGTATATATCCCCGCTTGGTTTGACTTTTATGTTGTCTCTTATACTTGGGCGAGATAAGATTCGCATATTAGATAGACCAGCATTCATGTTTACATGCATTGAAATTCCAAGCAATCGATGAGTGATTACTTGAGATAAAACATCATTATAGGAACCAAATGCGGACGTCTCGTCAAGACCGACTGCTATCCACGGCTATATGGGCAATATAGCCACATATTCTTAAAAGATATGGATTGAGCACTAGTTAGGAAAAAGCATTGACCATATGAAAATTGAAATGAACATGGTGGGTATATTTCCTCGTTTGTATGCTCCACAAAGAGGATTGTTCTTTGCACAACTTGAAGACTTAAATGAAAGTAGAATTGCAAGAGAAATTGCTGGTCAATAAAGTTGTGCTTTAGTTTCCATGCACTCTGCTTTTTTCCTTCTTTTTTTTTCTCCTTCCTTTTAGCAATTCTGAGAGATTCGCAGTTAGTAAATGAATGAGAAAATAGGATAGGGTAAATAATACCTTAAAGATAGTAATCGTTATTATATATCAAAGCATCAATTGCTCTCTGCCTTCATTAGTAATCAAAGTTCCCCAACAATTTTTACGTCCCTCACGACGGGGCCAACTCTCATCACCATTGAGCCAGTGCTCCATTGTCTAAGACGTAGGCCAAATGACACTAGCTCAATGCTATCACCATCAAGGAGTGAATCGGGTCTGGCTAGTTCGAAGAGGGCAGAGCCAGAGTTTGCTCAGTTTCGACAGAGCGAGCTGCATTTGTCTCGGTCATTGTCGAGTGAGGGGTGGGAAGGAGAGAGAAAGGAGTGGATTTGGTGGTTGATAGAAATGTACACAACCCACATTTATGAGAATTTTCGACATCTCTCAGAGGGAAGTGAGAGATAAATGGATTGCGTTTTTTTTTTATTGTCCGACTCTAACTCTCGTCGCTCACTGATTTTTATTCAATCTCTTTGCAAAAATGGGAGGAACCCCACACCTGGAATTAAATATCCCCATCCAACCTAATATTTGGGGTAGACACCATCCATATTTATGAGAAATTTCAACATCTCTCTGGGTATCAAATCTGCAGCCATGGGAACTTCCCTCTAAATTTAGAAAATCCCAGTTATTTACTTGTATGCCTTCAGTTATGGCTCGGTAACTTCTCTCTTTGGGAAATGAATTCAGATTGTTGGGCTCAACGAACTCTTCGTGAACCTCTTTTGCTGTTAGAACTCGAGAACCTTATTGGGCAACAAAAGCAGAAGAAGAAGAAACATGATTGCAAGGGCATTCAATAAATTACTCTCGGAAAGAGACTGTTAGCGCCAAAAATACATATGTTTGAAAATAAGAAACGAACTCTCAGAAGCAGACTCACTCGGAATCTACTCTCAGCGATAAGCAATTTCTCATTCCAACCATAGTAAATGTTTCGTAATTCACGATAAAGTTAGTAGAGGCCGGCTAAACTGTTCAAGGCTCTCACTTTTTTTCCATCACTAACAAAGGAAATTAAGTTCAACGATTATGCTTTTGCATGTAGATGTAGTCGGTGTGAGCAGCCAGAGTCCTCACCAAGCATTCTTCTTCGCCAATTCCTTTGCAGCTCTCATCCAACAAGTCATTGTCGCGCTTAGTTTCAACACCCTATGAAACAAACGCCTAAGACGAAATTTATCCACACCGATTTTTGAGTGCACACGACTGATTGCTCTCAATTGTTTGAGCTGTTAGGTAATAGCAATAAGTTGAATAAAACTTTGGGAGGTCAAGCCTTGAAAACTCGGGCCAATAGCGTTATTTGTATCCATTGTAAATAAACACCCACCACGTGTTCAGTCTCGACCTTAGTAACATCAAGAAACACCGGCTCGGGCAAGCAAAGTAGGATGAGACTGCACAGAGGAGGAGGAAAGATGTCAAGAAAGTGAGTGCCAGACATTACGAGTGTCAAAACTTGGCACGGAGGAACACTTTAGTACCAAAGATTTCAAAAGGTGCACTTAAGTGCAACTTTTTTTGAAAATTAGGACATTTAAGTGCCGATTCCAGTGAAGGTAGTCAAAAATCCAACGTAGCTCATTTTTAATAATATAAATTGTCTATGTGGCATGTCAAAAAGCTAACTTAGCAATGAATGTGCAAAATGACATTGTTTTGCCCCCAAAATTGAATTGAATTAAAATAAAATAAAAAGAACTAGCTTAAAAAAAAAAGAAAAAGAGGAGAAACAATGTGATGTCCTGAAATTTTCTACCTATTTTGGATTATATGATTAAATATTTCGTCAATGCATAATTAGTCAAGTCTCGTTCTGAACTGATCACTCATGATATACTAACCGAAGGAAAAATGCAACTAAAGATTTAAGTGCATACGCGACCAGAGAACTCAACCATAGGTGACGACTCAACCATAATGATTGTCGAGGGTCGAGACCGAGGTCGTCCACGTATTAAGGAGACTCAAACGCGGATTAATATTATTTTAACCAAGGGTCGAATGCTTGTGACTCTTATGAGTAGCTCGCTATTTTGAGATGCAATAAAGTCGCAATTGATGGATTTGGCCATGAATTTAATCCAAATTCGATTGTCGAACTTTCCGGGATGATAGGACTAAATTATTAGATTTTAGCCTCAAAAATTTTCAAAATTTTTGGTCCACTCACAATTGTCGGAAAACGATCGCCAGCAAAAAATTTAAACTAAGACGTTTCCTGCTTCCAATTTTTGGACCAAGTGTATTTCGGGAAAGTTTGGTCCATAATTTGGGAAAAGACCAAAACGCCGCCTTCATAAAGTGTAGCCTACACGTCCATCCCCCACCAAACTATCATGTTTCTCTGTCTCTTGGCTGCTTTCTCCCCTTCGACCACGCCTTTCTTCTCTTCTTCCTTCTTCATCTTCTCTTCTTCATCTTTTCTTTTCTTTCCCCCTCCCGACGATCCCATGTTGCTGCGTTTTTTTTTTTTTTTTGGCTGCTGCTGCCCCGTTGACCGCCACCACTAGCAACTGCCATCGCCTCAGCTGTCTTGCCAGCTCGCCGCTGGACCACCAGCGAGTCGTCGTTTGCCGCTCGCAAACCAGCTACACCTTCTTCATCCTTATGTCACACCTCACCAGCCATCGCCGACCACCACCATCATCGCCCGTCGATTGACTGCCGCACCGCGACCATCGCCAGTGAGCCACTCGGTCACCCAAACTCGAAACCAGCCGCCTACCCCCTTTGTTTTTCTCTCTCTCGGCCCCGGTCTGGCGGGACCAAATCTGGTCGTCAGCCGCCTCTGCAACTTAGCCATGCTTTGCACTGCCGCTCGACCGCCTAGTTGTGAGCCGCCACGACTCGCCTCAACCTTGACTAAACCAGTCGGCCGTTTCCCTCGTCTCCCTTGCTCGGCTTTGTTTTGGTTGAAACTCAGTCGACCAAACAGTCCCAACCATCTCCGGGCCGTCGGAGGGCCACCCTGAACCATCTCAATCGCCTGGCCACACGCTGGAGCCACCGTTGCCCGAGCCCAAACCGCCCTGGACCTCCTACTTGCTTCCGTTTCTTTTCCCCCTCTCTCGGCTTGGTTTGGCTGAGCCAACCACCACCACCACGTCCATCGCCAGCCAGCTACCCTCCATCTAGTGGCCGATGCCCACCCTAGCCGCTACCTCACGCCTCTCTCCCTCTCGGCTCCTCTTTGGCCGAACAGCTAGCCGCCCATCAATCGAGATCTAGCCCCATGCTGCCTCGTCTTGATGAACCAAAGGCGTCTGCCTGTCCGTCTTGCCGCCGCCATCACTAAACGGTGGGTTATGGTGCCTTGATTAGTGCGCTCATCACATTTAGAGTTAGATTATTTTAGGATTAATCGAGATTATATGGTTAGTTAAATTTAATGACGATTAATTTAGCTAATCATGCTTAATGTTAATTAATTATAGATTAATTGCAATCTAGGCTAATTAAACAATTTAGTTTAATTTAAAATATTTAATTATATTTAATTATTTCTAAAATAATTAAAGATGGATTTATTATTTTTAATAATAATTAATTAACATTTGTAATAATTAATTGTGATTAATTATTTTAGTGATCCATGCGTAAATTAATTGTTTGCATAATAATTAATAATAGCAAAAACTTGATTTATGGAATAGTTGATTTTTGGAATATTGTGATATGACAATTTATGGATCAATATGTGGGCTGTTGATTGTATTATACGCGGATTGATTGCTGCCTGAACCTTGAGTGAATTTTTGCACTTCCTATGTTTTGATTGAATGTTTGTCTGCCCCAAAAAAAAAATTGATATATGTGATCATGTGTAATTAGTTTACTGTATTTTTACGTGTGAAAGTTGCAGTCTTTTGATATGTGAGCACAGTCACGTTTGTATTGACTAATGAAGAAAGATGAAATGGGCATGTGGGTTGATGTGCTCTGTCACGCCTCGACTCTCGAGCTCACGGCAACCCCATTTCACTTGAGGTCTTGTTGTACGACGTCTTAGGTACTGTCGTCGACCAATTCATTTTATCTTGTAATTAAGCACACGCGGAAACGAACAACTCCCAAACCAAACAATAGGGATAGCAACAACAACAGCAGAGGAAAGACAAAACCATTTTTATATCTGAAGGTTAGCCAGTATACCAGTAAATACATACATGCCTTACTACAGGCAACAAGCTAAGGCCTACTAAAAAAGAACCGGCCTAGCTAACCTAACACTGTACCAGTGCCTACTCGCTGGCCTCAGAGGAATCACTCTCTTCGATCCTCGGGGTACTACATCATCTAGGGCCTGAAAATGTTAACCACGACGGGTTGAGATAAACTCAGCAAGTTAAAGTCCTAAGTCCCAGTTAGGAACTTCGCTTGCCTCAGGAGTTTAACATACAACCTAATACAGCAATCAATGCAATACCACCTCAGAGAGAAATAACCACAGAAGACAGTTTAATAAACAGGTGCGATCACAGGTGACCCTACTTGGCCTTGGCACATGCAACCTGCAGAAACCGTCATTTAATTCATCACGACATTAAGAGCATTTCACACAACTTTCTCATGCCTCACATCCACACGTATGCTCCGATTATTACGACCACTACGGCCACGGCACAACCTTATGGTTGGCGATCTACCGGTCGAAAACCAGGCATCGTCCTCCCCCATGAGGCACGGCGACGTCACGGGCTCTCTCCCATCGACGATATTCCCTATGGAGCATGGGGCTCGCTCACTGCCGCAGCCCCGCATCTGACCACTGTCAGGCGACCCAATGGTCACGGCACAACCCCGAAGGATTGTCGGTTATCCGGCTCAACCGGGCTATCAACTTTAATCTGACCATGCAACACATCAGCAAACAGTTCATTCTTGTCTTTGCTTTTGCTTGGTCGTGAATGCAACATCGCTCATGCGCTCATGCTCATGCGACATGCCATTTCAGATAACTCACACAATATGTCATGCGGTGTCACTCCACAATTCCAAAATTCCAAATTCTACCAATCAACAATCACGTACATTCCCTAATTCTCGGGAATAACTCAATAAATCAAGCACTTCCACTTCCACTCGGTCTTCGATCATGCATTTCATCATCATTCACGCATATAATTAACAATCGGCACTTCAAGAAAGCATAACAACCAAGAACACGTCAATTTGAAACCAAAATTGGCTTCTGTA
This sequence comes from Corymbia calophylla, assembly GCA_014182845.1. Classification (NCBI taxonomy): domain Eukaryota; kingdom Viridiplantae; phylum Streptophyta; class Magnoliopsida; order Myrtales; family Myrtaceae; genus Corymbia; species Corymbia calophylla. The sequence goes on along the minus strand of CM024700.1, from coordinate 19,713,316 downwards.
TGAATAGTGCCGTGAACAGTGATTGTGAACAGTATCGTGAACAGTGATTGTTAACAGTAATCGTGAACAGTAATTATGAACAGTGATCGTGAACAGTAAATTCATCCGAAATTAAATAAAAATAATTAAACTTAACTATGGTTAACAAATTAACTCAACTCTAGTTAATCTAACCTAACCATGATTAATAATTAACCATAGTTACTTTAGAAACTAACCTTAGTTACTTTAATTAATTAATCTAGGTTACTTTATTACTAACTATGGTCAATTAATCTAATCCTAGTCAGCTTAATTAACTCAGCCACCATTAACAAACTAACCCATAATTAACCAAGCACAAAAATTAAACTAATTAACCCCTAAGCAAGATTAACCTCTAAACAAGGATTAGGAAGTTAACTTACTTGGATCGGAAATCCGGCGACAACGGCAGGTAGAGGGGAACGAGGGCTACGAGGGGTAAGCTCGGGGACGAGAACAGATGACAAACGATGGCTGAAACGGGCCAAAATAGCCCCCGGAACACTGTTCACGCGGAATGACCAGCAGAGGGGAAAAGGCCGAAACGGGCGGTCCGGGGTGACCAGGGGTGACGGGGGGTGCGCAGCTGGCTTCCTAACTTCTAGGACTACACTTTGGGTGGTGGTGGCGGCTCCGGTGATGGCGGCAAGGCTGTTTTCCGGCTGGAAAACAATAAAGACAGCAAGAAACAGCAAAAATGGAAGAGAAAAGTAAGAGAAAAGGGGAGAGAGAGGGAGGCTGGGTTGGTGCACGAATTTTGGGGGAGAAAGAGGAGAGAGAAGAGGCTGCTGAAGACTTGGATAAGGCCAAGGCAAGTAGGCAAGTCCACTTGCTTGAAGGACCAATCAAAACAAAGCAAAAACAAGATAAACAAAGCCCACTTCGCACAAAAGGAAAAAGGCCAAAGAGAGAAGCCCTGGGCTAGAAATGGAGGAACTTGGGCCAACTTGGGCCCCTCTTGGGCCGGGCTGAATGGGTGCAAGGCCCATTGGGCTGCCGGTCTTGGGCCGGCCCACCCGCGGGCCCGAAACCCGGTCCAATTTTTCCTTTTCCGATACTTCCGTGTCCAACGGAAAATTCCAAAATAAATGATGCGACGTCCAAATAATTATTCATGACATCATTGAGAAGTCGGTTCCCAAAATCGGATTAAAAATCGGGGCCAAATTGAGTCAATTGCGACCGTAGTACAATTTGGATTATCGGGCCCCTTTTAGGACTTTCCTCACTTTTGACCCATGGTCAATCATTCTTTGATCCACGTTAATGCCAATTCTCGAGTCAGGGACGTCCCTCGATTGTCGTGTGATCCCGGGGGCTCAATTGATAATCTCGAGTACTAGATGAAAAGGATTCGGTTTACCGTCGTTCGTAGTTCGTATCGAAGTCATGCAGAAATCACCCACAAATCAACTTCGTACTTCTGCCGAATCGATTTATTTCCATTTCCTTAATATTCTAGTACTTAGAGGATATCGTTCTCTCCCAGGTCCTCATGGTCAAAGGGTTCGTTCCTGATCAAAATTGCGAGTCGAACGCGTATCGTTTCCTAATGGCACCTCTCTGTAATCCATTATCCCACGAACACACAATTCGGAAAATTGTACTGACCAGGCCTTCGACTAATATCGCTATTTTATAAAATCCAAAAATGGGGTCGATTTTCAGGATGTTACATGCTCATATTATCATGTGAATGAAAAAAACACAACCGATGGATTTCAGGAAAGTGTTACCGATGGATTTTGAATATCCGGTCAATTTGGGGAAACACAACCGGTGGATTTCGGATACCCGATGGATTTCAATGAAGCATTACCGATGGATTTTAAATACCCAATGGATTTCAAGAAAACGTGACCGATGGATTTCAGATACTTGATGGATTTTGAGGAAGTGTTACAGATAGATTTCGGATATATGATGAATTTCACATGTGCCTTAAATGATCATACACCTAGTGGATTTCAAGTTTGGCCTCGAGTGAATGCAGTAATTTGGATATGTATGGATTCTTTGAGCATAGAGTTAATAATTAATGTGTCCTAAATGATTAAATACATTTACTGTGTGTTGGTTGCCAATATGGCTTCTCATGTAAATTGAACATGCGAAATGTTGGGTGCCATGGGAAAAAGATAGAGCCATGATGCGTGTTTACGCGGGGATATGTATAATTAGAACATGCCTGACTATTGGGTACATGAGATGTATATGTGTTATCTATTTGCCTTTTGTCTAGTGTCATGCTCTAAACCCTGAGCACGCGACAACTCCTTCTCTTGGTTGATTAAAAGCGACGTCCCAAGACTCGTCGACGATCATTCATTTTATCTTTCGTTATGCGCAAGCAGAAGACGAACCATTCCCAGTTCAACAAACAATCAAGCAATCAATCAACAATAGAGGGATGAACAGCAAGAACAACAACTACTACTCATTTATTCATTTTACTAGATTAACCAACGGAGGATCGTTTTCCAATTTACAAGCTCGACAAAAAGGGCCGATCTATCCTCTAAGCCAAACAAAAAAAAAAACTAGGCTAGGCTAATCTAGCTATACAAAATAAACCCTCGGATTCAACACTGTTGTCATTCGAACCCATCGGACTCAGGCTCCGTCGGGTTGATTACTGGAGAAGCGGGGTCAGGATTCTCCACTACGGGTGCACCATTCTAGGGGCCTGAAAGTGGTTATACAATAACCAGTGAGATAAAATCTTAGAGAGTTCTCCCCCTAAGCCCCGGTTAGTACGCCAACTCAACCCGGGGTATCTTTCCAGAACCACCCCTCACTCAACCCAACAACAAACAACCAACAAACAATAGACCAAACAATAGACAGGGGCAACTAACAATTATATAGTCGGTTCGTATGCAACCTTACTCGGTATGCCATACCTTGCACGTTAAACCTCATACAATGCAAGCAAAGCACATGGCCATTAGATGATACAATTCATCAATCACATGCGAGTCTCATCACAAGCGATTTCACTTGGCCATTGCCACACCCTGCATGACTGTCAATTCATGCGTGCGTGCCATAAATAATGTAATCATCACGACATTAAGAGCATGTGAATAATCAGCGCATTCCACACAGCTTTCTCATGTCTCACATTTACATATGCTTCGATTATTACGACTTCTCCCCCCCAGGCCACGACACAACCTTATGGTTGGCAATTCCTAGCCAAGCTAGCTTCGTCCTCTTTACTTCGAGGCATGGCGACGTCAAGAGCTCACTCCAAGACGATATTCCCAAAGGAGCATAGGACTCGCCCACTACCGCAGTCCCGTAACTGACAGAGGCCCGGGACCCACCCACTACCACAATCCCACGTAGTAACCCCTCCCTGTCAGGCAACTGACCGAAGTTAGGACGATTAAATGGCCACGGCACAACCCCATAAGGATTGGTGGTCTTCCGGCAACGTCGGGTTCCCTCTCTTAATGTGATCATGCAACACATCATCAAGCAATTCATTTATATCTTTACTCTGTCGTGAATGCAACATCGCTCATGCTCATATGACATGCCATTTTAGATAACCTGTGCAATATGTCATGTGATATCAATCGACAATTCCAACCGGCATTCGATCACACATTTCATCATTATTCACGAATATAATTAACAACCGGCACTTCAATAAATCACAACAATCAAAAGTACATCAAAATAAGACTAAAATTAGCTTCCGTATGAATAGTGCCGTGAACAGTAATTATGAACAGTAAATTTCAGAATTCAATTATTAATAAATTAAACTCAAAAAATTAAACAAAACATTAATTTAAAACAATTAATCAATCAAACAAGGCAAATCATGCTTAATTAACACATAAACACAATTAATCACAAAGTAAGCACAATTAAGCTCAATAAGCAAAATTAAGCTAATCTAATCTTAACTATCTATCTAACCAACTATCTTAGGGCTAATACAACTTAATTAAGCCCCTTAAACCAAAATTACCACTAACTAAACCAACCCTAAGCAAGTTTAGGCACTAACAAAGGATTAGGGGCTAAACTCACCCGTTAAGCGGGCCGGCGACACGGACACGACGGCGGCGACAAAGGCGACACCCGAGGACCTCCACTACGACGATCCAAGGTAGTCCCGGGGAAAAAAACAGTAGCAACAAACTCAAACTCCCTCTACAGGTCTGAAAAATTGCACTGCTTGAAAGAGAAAAGGCTGACCGGAGCTAAAACGGGCTGGCCAACGACCGGCGGCACCTGGGGGTCAAGGGGGAACTATTGGTGGCTGGGATGGGCGGTGATTAGGTCGGAAAAAGAGGAAAATGGCTGAAAAGGCAAAATTGGACAGGGACTGCGCTATAGTAGGCGGTCAAGCCAGCGGTGGCTTATGGCCAGCTGGCGGGTCAGCCGGTGGCTCCGACTGACAAACGGCCAACGTGGTTCATACGGTTTGGATGTCTTGAGCACGATGGTGGGTGGCACGGGCAGTGATTCGCACGGGAAGGGCATGAACAACTCGGTTTTTCAGAGAAAGGTCGGGATGAAAAACAGAAGGAAATGAGAGAAACAAGGGGAGAGAGAGGTGTGCGGTTTTTGGAGGAGATGAAGGGGAGAGAGAGAGTGAAGTGAGGGCTGCAATTCAAGCCTCATTAATGGCTTGCTTATCCTCAAGCAAGTGACATCATATTCTCTCTCTTCTTTTGTCCTTTCTTCAAAATATCTAGGGGCAAAATAGTCATTTCCATCTTGCACATTTCCCAAACTGCTCTTGGGCAGAAAATGAAGGGTGCACCTAAGAAACAGGCTAGAAAATGAATAGAAACTGACTTGGAAATTTGTTAGGCTTGAAACGGCTGAAGGTTAGACAATGGGCTTAGAAGGGTAAATGATCGGTTTGGTCCAACGGGCTCACTTGCTTGTCTCGGGTCAACCATGGTGGCTGTCCCACCTTGGGCGTGAGGCCCACATTGCTTTTGTCCAGCCCACGTCCTCGTAGGCTCGTTTCCTTGGTCCGTAAATCCCTTTTCCAAACACTCGGCTTAACTGACATTGTCGACTGTCGAAGAAGCATCATCCAAAAGTTCATCCTGAACGTTCCCGAAAATTCGAAGTCCAATACTAGATTCTCATGCCATGTCAATTTCACCTGAATGCCATTTTGGTACAACTCAGACTGACAGGTAATTTCGAAAATTCACACGTAACCGACTCGTGCCAAATCACGTTCAAGACATCTCAACACATCGACGTCCTTGACTACATGAAATTGCGAATGATAGATTCTTATTTCAAAGTACACGATTACTAAGGATCGACATAGGGCCGTTCGCGGGCTCAATAATAGTAAACGGAATCACTCATCGTCCCATTATACTTTGTCCGTGAATCGGCTTCTAGTCGTCCTTGAAATCAGCCTGCATAACTATAGGATCGTCCTTACGCAAGTCTCACGGTCAAGTCATTTTCCCAGGTTAAGTTCTTTAGTTGCACGAGTTCTGTCATCATTAGCTTTTCCCCTCAAGGTCAGCATCTCGGGAATGGTCAGTTCTGAGCGAGATCAACCAACAATGCATTGACGAAATTCCCATTCATTCTTCCCTCAAATGGCTCAAATTTCAAGACGTCACATTTAGCATGTGTGATTGATATCATGCAGTATATGTGCAGCCACAAGGTAAGGTTATTTATGAAAGATTTGACTGCTGAGTGTTGTTATAAGAAATGTGCTTATTAGGCATCCAAGGAGAATTGATAACCTAGTTGAGGCTTAGAGCTTTAACCAATTAAGATTTTATCTCACTGGTTGTTGTTAACCGTGTCTTAGGTCTTTGATGGACGCACTTGGTTGTGCATGTATCTATTCTTTAAGGTCAATCTGTTATTGATTCGGTGTTTGAAGTTGAAAATTTTCGTTTTCGTATGCGCATAATTAAAAGACCAAAGGAATGGTCAACGATGCATCTTGGGACGTTGTACTTATTTGACCACAAGCAATTAGGAGTTGTCGGGTACCCTAGGGTTAGGGCATGACACATCCGTCAAACTTGGTATTAGAGTCCGGTCAATACTTGAAGTGATAAGGTGTGATGGATTTTGGGATAGTTAGTTAGGAAATACATTTTATTTTATGTGCTTGTGTTTGCTATAGGATCTCGTCTTAAGCGAGTTGCTTATGGTTTCTAATTCCTTGTTGGAATTGGAAAGCAGGTTTAGTAACGATCATGTAAGATGAGCAATCCTAATCAAAGAGCTCCTAGCAAACAGATAGCAGCAAGGCGGGTTGATGCTTGAGGAAGGGCACCAAGGGATCCTAGATTGGATGGGATCTTGTAGGAACTTAAGACCCTGATAGGGTAGCAAGCTCAAACCTAAGCTGCTACTATCGCCGCTGCAACTGTCATTGCTGTTGCTACTAATGTTGTAACATCCTGAAATTTGAGCCATTTGAGGGAGGAGTGAACGTTAATTTCGCCAATACATTGTTGGTTGATCACACTCGGAACTGATCACTCCTGAGATACTGACCTTGAGAGGAAAGGCTAATGGTGACAAAACTCGTGCGACTAAAGAACTTGACATGGGAAAACAACTCGACCGTGAGACTTGCGTAAGGACGATCCTGTAGTCATGTAGGCCGATTCCAAGGACGAATAGAAGTCGATTCGCGGACAGAACATAATAGGATGATGGGTGATTCCGTCTACTGTTACCGAACCCACGAACGACCCTATGTCAATCCTTGGTAATCGTGTACTTTGAAATAGGAATTGATCATTCGCAATTTCATGTAGTCAAGGACCTCCATGGGTCGAGAAGTCTTGAACGTGAATTGGCACGAGTCGGTTACGCATGAATCCTCAAAGCCACCTGTCAGTCTGAGTAGTACCAAAATGGTATTCGGGCGAAATTGACATGGCATGAGAATTCAGTATTGGACTTCGAATTTTCAGGAACATCTGGGATGGACTTTTGGACGATGCTTCTTAGTTAGTCGACGGTGTTAGTTAAGCCGAGTAATTGGAAAATGGACTTTTGGACCGAGGACACAAGCCTACGAGGATGTGGGCCGGGCAAGATCAGTGTGGGCCTCACGCCCAAGGTGGGACAGCCACCGTGGAAGATCGAGATAACGAGCAAGTCCGTTGGACCCAACCGACCCCTCACCCTTCCTAGCCCGTTAGCCAAAATTGAGCAGATTCGCACCCAACAAATTCCCGACCCCGTTCCTATTCATTTTCCGGCCCGTTTTCTAGGCCTGCCTTTCATTTTCAGCCCAAGGGCAGATTGGGAAATGTGCAAGGTGGAAATGACCAAAATGCCCTTGGATATTTTGAAGAAAAGTCAAAAGGAAGAGAGAAGATGATGTCATGTTTTTGGGAACTTGAGCCAAGCCATTAATGGCCTTAATTGAGGCCTATCTTCAGCCTCACTTCACTCTCTCTCTCCTCTTCATCTTCTCCAAAATCGCACACACTTCTCTCCCTAGTTTCCCTTCTTTCCTGAAATTTTAGTTTCTGACCTTTCATCGAAAATCGAGTTGTTCATTACCTTCCCGTTGGAATCTCATCATGTGCCACCCGCAAAGACAAAAACTGTTCAGATAGCGTCGGCCGTTCTCCGGAAGGAGTCGCCGGTCGTCCCGTACGGTGGCCGGTGGTGCCGCCGCGCGACCGTCACTGTTCCGCCCGCGAGCTTTGTTCCACCTTTTCACCTGTTTTCCTTCCTTTCCGGCCAAACCACCGCCCATCCCAGCCACTAGTGGTTCCCCCTCGACCCCCTGTGTACCGCCGCCGCCCCGCCACGGTTGTCGGAGCTCCGGTTAGCTCCGTTCAGCCGCTTTCCTCCTGTGCAATGTTGTTTTCAGAGGTTCAGTGGGGAATCCGAGTTTGTTGCTGCTGTGTTGAGCCCAGGACCGCCTTGGATCGTCGTGGTAGAGATCCTCGGGTGTCGGGTTCGTCACCGCCGCCGCGTCCGTGTCGCCGGCCCGCTTAACGGGTGAGTTTAGCCCCTAATCCCTATTTAATGCCTAAACTTGCTTAGGGTTGGGTTAATTAGTGATAAGGTTGGTTTAGGAAGTTTAATTAAGTTATATTAGCCCTAAGATAGGTGGTTAGTTAGTTGATTAAGATTAGATTAGCTTAATTTTGCTTATTAAGCTTAATTGTGCTTAATTTGGGATTAATTGTGTTTATGTGATTAATTAAGCATGTTTAGCTTAAATTGATTGATTAATTGTTTTAATTAATGTTTTGTTTAATTTCAGGATTAAATGTTTTAATTAATTGAATTTCGAAAAAATCACTGTTCATAATTACTATTCACGAGCACTGCTCACGATTACTGTTCACGGCACTATTCATGCAGAGGATAATTTTTGTCTTAAATTGATGTGTTCTTGATTGTTGTGATTAATTGAAGTGCCGATTGTTAATTATACTAGTGATTGATGATGAAATGCTTGATAGAATGCCAGTTGAATTGAATTTTGGAAATTGTCGAGTGAGATCGCATGACATATTGCGTGGGTTATTTAAAATGGCATGTCGCATGAGCATGAGTGATGTTGCATTCACGACAAAGCAAAGATATAAATGGATTGCTTGATGATGTGTTACATGATCACATTAAGAGAGGGAACCCGGCGTTGCCGGAAGACCGCCAATCCTTATGGGGTTGTGCCGTGGCCATTTGGTCGTCCTGACTTCGGTCGGTTGCCTAACAGTGGTCAATTGCGGGGCTGCGGCAGTGAGCGGGCCCCATGCTCCATAGGGAATGCCGTCGATGAGAGAGAGCCCGTGACGTCGCCGTGCCTCATGGGGGAGGACGATGCCTGGTCTATGACCGGTAGACCGCCAACTATAAGGTTGTGCCATGGCCCTAGTGGTCGTAATAATCGAAGCATATGTGTGGATGTGAGGCATGAGAAAATTGTGTGAGATGCTCTGATTATTCGCATGCTCTTAATGTTGTGATGATTTATGGTACGCACGCATGAATTGACAGTCGTGCAGGGTGTGGCAATGGCTAGATGAGATCGCTTGTGACGCGATTCGCATGTGATTGATGAACTGTTTCATCTAACGGCCATGTGCCTTGATTGCGTGTATTGTGCTGAGATTTAACGTGCAGGGTATGGCAAACCGAGTAAGGTTGCATGCGAACTGAATATTGATTGTTGGTTTTCCTTGTCTATTGTTTGGTCTACTGTTTGCTGGTTGTGGGTTGTTGGGTTGAGTGAGGGGTGGTTTTAGAGAGATATCCCAAGTTGAGTTGGCGTACTAATCGGGGCTTAGGAGGAGAACTCGCTAAGATTTTATCTCAACCCGTCGTGGTTAACCATTTTCAGGCCCCTAGAATGGCGTACCCGCAATGGAGGATCCTGCCCCGCTTCTCTAGTGATCGACTCGACGGAGACTGAGTTCGATGGGTCCAAGTGACCGTAGTGTTGAACCCGAGGGTTCTTTGTGTACGGTTGGATTAGCCTAGTTTCTTTTTGGTATGGCTTAGAGGATGGATCGGCCCTTTTTGTCGGGCTTGTAATTTGGAAAACGATCCTCCGTTGGTTAATCCAATAATTTGAATAAATGAGTAGTTGATGTTGTTCTTGCTTTTCATCCCTCTATCCCTGTTTGATTGTTTGTTTGTCTAGGGATGGTTCGTCTTCTGCTTGCGTTTAACGAAAGATAAAATGAATGGTCGTCGACAGGTCCTGGGACGTCGCTTTCAATTGACCATGGAAATGGGGTTGCCACGAGCTCGAGAGTCGAGGCGTGACAAATGTTGTTGCTCCTGTTGAGGTCCCTATCCCCATGGCAAGGGAAGAGCCTTGTGAATGACTGGTGCATAAATTGGTTGAGCAATTCCTTGTTTGCCTTTCTTTTCTCACTTGTCTAGAATTAGAATAATATGAAACTAACATCCATGCATGATCACCTTTTCATAATAAATGACACGAAAAAATAAAAAGACACGCATGAGGCACCTTAGGTAAAACATGACAACCGTTAGGTGCTGAAAGGGTATTAATAGAAACATTAGTATAACCCAAGTCTCCGAACCTTAGAGCTTTGGTTGCGTAGGAATTGACAGAATCCTCCTGACTCTCGATTGGGCTTCTAGCCGACCTCCAAAACTAAGGCTAGTGGCAACTCCAAAACATTTATGTGAGATTGTTAATCAACTTAGATAATAAAACTAATTCTCTGCTGTTGGGCAGGGTGTTGACTCGAGAGAGCAAAGGGGAAGAAGAAACCAAAGAAGAATTTACCGGCTGTAGGAGAACATGAGATGATTCTTTCTTTCTAGAGTTGGCTGTAGATGTCGTCCCCCCACGACCGTAAATGTCCTTCCATTTTTTGTAATAGTCAATAAAGTAAGGTGAATTCCCACATCCTGCAAATGTCAAAAAACACTGGTCTTGAAGCCGTAGATCAGGCAAATTTTGCAACGGACAATCTGAGAGACTCAATAGCCGCAGGTTCTTTAGTTCTGATACATCAGGCAATCTTTCGAAGCAACTGCATTTGTAAATACTCAATGCCTCTAGTGATCCCAATTTCTCCACGCCTCGAATCTCTATTAGCTTCGGGCAATCAGTCACTCTCAACGAGAGGAGCCCCTCCTCTAATCTTGATACGGTTAGCCTTTCAAGATTTTCACCATCGCTCACGGTCAAATTGTGGAGCTTCACCAGTTGTTGTCCAAGCACCTCATCAAAATTGACCTCATTTAGCCGACATTTACGAAGGTCCAAGAAGGACAGATTTGTCAAGTTGGAAAAGAGGGACCTTTCCATCGGTGAACTAACATCGAATAGAATCAATTCCTCAAGGCTGGACGGAAGCCCCATTAGAGATCGGGGGTTAACACAAGTAATCTCAAGAAAACGAAGCCGAGAAAGAGTAGCCAAATTAATCCGAGGAAATGTGACATGTCTAATCACAACCTTCAATCTCTCCAGACTAGATAACCCCTCGATCCACTCTATTTTTGGAGCTGGAAGAAAGATTTGCAATGATCGAGGAGTGTCGTCCCATACGTGAAGATTGACTAAGTTAGTTAGATATGAGAGGTTAGGGGCTGTCCACAACAAACGAGGTGGGAACTCCAAAACTTTCAAACTCACGGGGAGCTCTGGCAACTGTTCAAGCTCATAGCACTCATCCAAATGAAGTTTTTGGAGATGAGAAAGCTGATTCATAGTCGTAGGCAATCTCCTAATCTTACTACCTGATAGATCTAGTTTCCTCAAAAAGCATAGACCCTCGATTTCACTTGGAATTTCCCCCTTCAGATTTTTACAATATGAGGCTTCCAACCTTCTAAGATTCTCTAGCATCCCTATGGTTTTTGGTAGCTCTCTTATCGCACTCCCAAGTAGACGTAAAATCTCTAATCCTTTTAGATTCCCAATACAAGCAGGTAGTTCTATGATATCTGTATTCTCCAAATTTAGCTCAATCAAGGACTCCAACCCTCCTATTGAGTCTGGTAGCTTTTCTATTGAAGCCCTAGAAAGATCCATCTTTCTCAACATTTTAAGATCTCCAATAGAGTGAGGTAATCCTGTCATTTTCGTGCCTCCCAATTCCAATCGAAGTAGTGATTGCAATTTTCCGATGGTTTCTGGAAGAGTGAAGAGTGCTAGATTTACCATCTTTAGGGATGTCAAAAATTTTAGATTGCCCATCGAGTCCGGCAAAAATTGTGGTACCCCACATGGCCTGATCTCGGTTGAAGCTTCTCTCAATAAACTCCCTAAACGGTTGCTCTTCCTTATTTCCAAGTATTGCAGGTGCTCTTGGTTACCGATGGATGGGTCAATCTCAATCAAGCTTTCACAATCTTCGAGCACCAGTCTTTCTAGAGTGGTGCACATAGAGAAATCAGGCATCTTGATTAAGGCTTTGCAACTCACGAGACTGAGAACTTTTAAGTTACTTGTCCCCTGCAAAATAAGCAATATAAGAAGGGACAACTATCAACATACCCAAATGAGGAGAGAAATCTCGTTTAATGAACATTATGCATGTCAGAAGGTATAGTACCATAATTGGCCTCCATCCATCCCAATCATTTGTTATGTCACTTTCTGAAATTTTGAGGACAACTAACTTGCTTGGACAAAAGTTGGTCGCTTGAAACTGTGAAGGACAATGACGCCACGAAAGCCATCTTAGTTCATGGAAGAGATCCTCAAAGTCTCCAACAAAGTTCCCTCCGTTTAATTCAAGGAACCTTAGGTATTCTAGCTCTGAAAATTCCATAGGAGTAAAATTGTGGGATTTGGAATGTCCGGCAAGTTTGAGTGCTACTATTTTTTCTGTTCCCTGTAACAGAAATTAATGATCATTGAGCATGAGCTCTGATAAGAAAATGATATTGCATGATGAACCCTTACAACATGACATATGCATTCAGCCCAACGTAAAAGTTGTAAGCTAGATCGACTTACCCTTTTTCTGCGTATGACCTCCATAGTAGACCTTGGGCACCACAACCTGCTACGCTTTCCGGAAAATTGGATGCTCTCTTGACGAACGATTTCTCTTCCAAGGTCTCTGAGTTGGTCATGCATCCATAATTCCTCATGATACCGGACACTTATCAAGGACATGTTGATAAGGACATCAATTGATAAATTTGGGAAAAACTCGCAAGATTTCCACATGAGAATTGCATCATCAATTTTTTCACCAGCCATGTGACATGCGATATCAAGAAAAATTTGTTTTTGCTCGTACTCTAACATTTCATAACTTATCATCAATATATCATGGACCCCTCTGTGAGGCATTTTCATTAATTTTTCCAGCATGTCTTCCCACACAGCCAAACTTTTGTAGCGAAGAGAGGATCCGATGACCTTTAAAGCCAGAGGAAGTCCTCCTGTGGTTTTAACTATCTTGGTTGCTATGATGAAATAATCAGTTGGAGGGGTATCTCTTCTGAAAGCGTGCTCACTAAAAAGCTCAAGAGCATAATGAAAAGGCATTTCCTTCATTTCATAGATGTAAAACTCTTCATGCTGGATGCAGTCACTGTCTCTTGGTCTTCCTTTGTTGATCGACAAAAACCGGATATCCCTGGTTGTGATGATAATTCTGCTACCAGGACCAAACCAGTTGCGCTTTCCGGCTAGTGTCATAAGCTGGTTTCTATCGTCAACATCATCCAAGATGATGAGAACTTTCTTGTGACGAAACCTTTCTTTTAACATGTTGACCCCATCATTGGTGTCATAAATCCTTGCAGGTCGAAACTCAAGAATATCTGATAATAGTCTCCATTGTAAGTCTCTAATTTTATCTTCTTGGGAAGATTCACGAACATTTGAAAGAAAGCTATGACCGGAGAATTGGTGAGAGATCTGATTAAAAACAGCCTCGGCAAGGGTGGTCTTACCGATGCCACCCATACCGTGAATCACAATGAAACGTACGTCAGGGGATCCTTCTCGCAGTAAGTATGTCATGTCCTTCAAATGATCATGAATTCGAATTAGACACTCGGGCAAATTTCTCTGCCTTCTCTTCAGTCTGGTCAAAACCTCTTCAACAATATGTTTGATAACTGCACCTTCCCTGCAGCAATATCCATATAAATGGAGCACTTGATTCATGTTATTACCGAAGATTTTGCTTTTTGTGTAATGATCTACAGCAAAATGACCTATCTGCAATGAATATCTGCATTTGACCAACAATCCAGGCTAGATTTGACGCACAATAGACGCTATACTAATAGTTACTTTGAGAATGCATCCTATTCCCGTGAACTCCATTCATGTGGGATTGACATTTCGTGAGAGGACCGAATATATTCAGTATCTCTAGCGCAAATGCAATAATCCATCGAAAAACACCCAAATCGAGCTAAATGAAGTTCATGTATGAATTCGCAACGGTGAAGTAAATCCTGTATGCGTGTCATTGTAACTCTCCTATTGATGAATTACTCTTGATATGTGCAGAAGAATCGATCAGAACTGAAGCAAGAGACAAACATTGAAACTCCCTTTCAAACTAAAAAGAACTGCAGTATGTTAGATCAAACCAGCCGCAGAGTGCAGAGCCTTACCCTTTGTCCTTCAAATCCCATCCCTCAATTCGAGCAACCTCTATCAGAGCCTCCTTCCACCGCTGCACCACATCACAGCCGAACCTGTCCTCATGCTCTTTCAAGGCCTCGTCATACACTCCAGTCTGTAGCTCAACGTCATGAGCACCCACGTCATAGAAAATAGGCAGAATCACTTTGCCACTTGATCCTCTGTACCTCTTCATGATGTGTGAAAGCTCACGGAGACACCCCACACTGGACGCGTAGTCTCTAGAGAAGATGGTCACATAGACCTTGGAGTTGTCGATCGCGTGCAGGAGCTTGCCTCCAATCTCTTCACCTTTGCGGATCCCCTCCTCATCCCTAAAGACATGGACTCCGGATCTGTCCATGGCATGGTAGAGGCAGTCCGTGAAGCTGAGGCAAGTGTCCGGTCCTCCAAAGTTCAGGAACACCTCGAATTCAGCCCCCAGAGGCTCGCCATCATCACCACTGGCCGGATCTGGAAATGAGTTCCACTTCCTCTTCATCTTCAGGAGCTGAGTGCGCCGGCTTCAACTGGGTGACCGATCGGCCTGATTCCACGGCAAACCTCGGTGCTCTTCCCTTACGATGCTTCGGAGGCGACCAAAATGAGGAGCAATGGTTGACTCACGGATGGCTTGGTCTAGAGAGAGGGTTTATAAGTCACCCTGTTTCCTTTCGTGAGCTACCAGTCCACGGAAGGCAAAAGCGCAGAAGTAGGGATGGCGACTTGGAAAACATGCGAACGCCTTGGTGCGGTGGACCCAAAACCGTTCCCACGCGGAAGCTTCCTGCAACTTTGAAAAGATCGCAAAGTGCAGCCGCAGGTGAAGGCAGCCATGGCCACGCTAGCCGTGGCAAGGCTGCCTCGTTTGTGGCCCTCACCCAATGGCCCACAAGTCTCGCCTATGCCTCGCCGGCCACCGTGGAGGAAAAAAAAAGGAAAGGAGTGGGAAAAAGAAAGGGAAATAATAAAATAATTCCAAAAAAATAAAAAATATTATTAAAAATCATCCACGATCAACGATCTTTAGCTTGGCTCAATCCAACATGTAATAGATTTCCATATATTTCCCTCATGCAATAGATATCCATTTTTTCTTTTTATTAATTTTCAAAATTTATATTTTCGTTCTGGGCTTAAACTAGAGATATATTTTAACAATCTCTACCTTGGTTCAACGTTTAAGCCAAATCACAATCACTTTGCCAAAAATTCGACCTCTGCTGCCACTCTTTCATAGCATTCAATGGGCTCAACCGCCATAGATATTTTCCAAGTTCAAACCTCCCTTGAACTTCGCCATAATCGAGGACTTCATTAGAACATCAACTCCATTGTGTACCTTCTTCGCAAAGATTTTCCAACACAATCTCCTTTAACATAGATAAAGCAAACCCAATGGTGCATCCATTCCTATTAGAAGATCGAACATGTGCCTTGTCGATTCTAGTAGTTACAACAACTATTGGCTCTATATGCTTCACCACGCTATAAGCACCATCTATAGTGATTAATGCGCCAATTCTTGCTATCTATGACATTCTAAATTTTTGACCTATTTTGTATATACTGTTAGTTATGTTTGTCGTCTCTATTTTACAGGGTGTGGAAACAAGACGCGACCATGACTTGATGGATGAGAGCTGCAAAGGAGTTAGTGAAGAAGAATGCTTGGTGAGGAGGACTCTGGCTGCTCACATCAACTGTATCTACACCTAAAAGCATCGTCCTTGAACTTTGTTTCCTCTGTTGGTGATGGAAAAAGAATTAAAGGATTGAACAGTTTAGTGAGCCTCTGCTAACTATTTTGTGAATTACAAAGCATATACTATGGTGGGAATGAGAAATTTGCTCATCACTGAGAGTGGATTCCAGTCTGCTTCTGAGAATTCGTTTCTTAATTTCAAACTTATGTATCTTTTGCCCTACTAATCTCTTTTTGAGATTATTTTATTGAATTCCCTTGCAGTTATGTTTCTCCCCCTTATTTTTTTCTTGTACAATAATGTTCTCGAGTTCTAATAGTGAGAAAGTCTAGGAAGAGCGCGTTGAGGCCCACAATATGATTTCAGTTCCCTAAGGCAGAAGTTCCCAAAGATATAACTTTTTAGTACCCTTAAAGGATGGACAAAATGAGGAGGAGACGTGCTCGAGGGACACGATAGACCTGCTTAGGAAAGAGTGGAGGAGATAACGACGTTGTTTCTAGGCAAGGAAATTGCGTCAATGCCACGTTGGTTTTCTAGGTACTCCATTGACCAATGGCCAGAATGTTAAAGTATGACTCGGCACATATCTCGATCTTTTTCCGACAAAGCGGAATGTCGAAGTTCCTTATTTTCTATGGCCGAAAGAAATCCTGACTTTCCCTTTTGCTTACCTAGTGGATTTGCTTTGCTAATGGGGGACCTTTGAGAATATAAACGTGATAAGACAAGGAAGAGCTGTATACATTGAAACGAAAAGAGAAGATCGCTTTACCTTCTTTGTCCTTTTATTTTCTTGGGACCGTGGCTCTGCTTTTGGCGTTCAAAGGTCCACCAAAACGACGGTACAGACGGTGTGTATAACATCACTTCTCGGCCTCCCACCATTTTCCGTCCCAATTTTTTAAAATGCTCTTTTTCTAGAACCCTAGCTAGAACATTGCCTTTCCAGGACGCGGTTATGATTATTGTGGTATTCTCAAGCCCCTGTGAGGGAGAGAGAGATTAGTTCTTCAAAGTAATTGAGTGCATTTGGGGAAACTTGGATGCTTGGTGAGATTTTCCAAAGTACTTTGTGTCGTGGAATAACCAATAAAATGCCGGGCGAATGAAAATAGATCACTCTAAAACATGTGCTCACTTTCCTTAAGGTGATTTTTGCCCCCACCATATTACTTACGGGTTAAGGCAAATTCACTTTTAAGATACAACAAAGTCACATAATCACAGGACAAAATATCCACCTCTGACTCCCTTTAGAACTTCCCTTGAATTTCATGAGTGGTACAAGATGAGAATTCAATGAAGAGAGATGAAAGATGTGATTTTTGGTGAGTTGATTGCTTGTTGTAGGGATAATTACATAAATGACTCATGAAATTTGGTCCAATGTGCAACATCATCACTATTCCATCAACTAGGGCACGTAGCCCAGTGTTTAAGGAAATTGAGTGAGGTGTAGATTTTTAGTTTCACGTATGAGGTTCGACTTTTATACTTCGCGAAGAGACAATAAAAGTTCAAGAGAAAAATGAGATTTAGAGTACGATAGACAACAAGAAATTGAGTTTTTGACTATCTAATCCCGATTAGTCCTAATTGAACTAACTCTAAACGAGATTAATACACTAAATAAGGGATTAGAGCCAAAACCTACTTTTTAACAACAACGAAGGTACGGCTGTGATGGGGGTGGCGAGACGGATGCACGAACCCCTCCGTTGCATCCGGACGAGGTGACATGCGTTGGATCTCGACCGGGAATTTGCTGTCCATTCAACCAAGAAGGGAAACCGAGAGGGAGAGGGGGCCAATAGCTCAAGGCCGGCTGAGGGGCGGTTCTTCGATGCGGCTGGGATGGTTCGAACAACAGCTATGTCCAGCAACGAGGGTGGCAGCTGGCTTTAACCAGAACAAAAAGAGGGAGGAGGAGCAACGGAACAGCTATGGCCATTGAGACTCAATGGACGGCGGTCCCCAGGTGGCACAGCAACAAGCAGGTGGAGGGACAGCAACGGCTAAACAGAGGACAACCGGTCGGTAACTGTCATGCCCCGACCCTCGAGCACACGACGATTCCCATCTTTCCACTTACGGTCATTTGAATGCGACGTCCTAGGACGCGTCGTCGACTATTCTTTTTATCTTTTGATTAAACGCATGCGGAAGCGATAATAATCCCCGTACAATTTAAGGAAATGGGATAGCCAGGAAAACAAACAAAAACACTATCAATGATACCAGTTCATTCATCTTCTGATTATTTTTAGGAAATCTACACATACAAGCCCTTACCACGAGCTACTTCCTACAGAGCCAATCGAACAAATAGGCTAGGGTTAATCTACTTCTTCCAAAACGCACCACCTGTCGAATCCGCCTCCAACTGACCTACAAATGGTTATTCAATAACCAAATGAGATATAAATCTCAATGAGTTCTTGCCCTAATCCCCTGGCTAGGACACCAACTCGCCTCGGGGTACCTATGGCACGGTCTAATACCTCAAGCAGGTCTATAGCAGAACAACCACATGTCTTAGGCAATAACTTAATACAATCAGTAATATCATGAACACATCAACAAGCAATTGACTCGCAAGCGACCTTACCTGGTCATGCCATACCCTGTACGATAAATACACAGGCAATTCACTATTAATGCATCTTGCACTCTCAGGATTACATTAATCAATCACACTCGAGTCGTATCGCAAGCGATCTCACCTGGCCATTGCCACACCCTGCACGGTACCAACTCAGACATATCATAAACAGTGCAACAAGCACAAATATAATCAAAACACAATGTCATGTCTCTCATGCACTCTTGCACTCATGCGTGTTCCAATTATTACGACCCCCTGGGCTACGGCACAACCCTCTGGTTAGCAGTCTACTGGTTATAAACCAAGCATCGACCTCCCTCGTGAGGCACGGTGACGTAATGGGCCTCCACTCCCCCATACGGCATTCCCGAAGGAGCATAGGTCCGACCTCTACCGCGACCCGCATCCGACCAACGACGGAGGCTCCACGGCGTTACGGCGCCCTTTCTCTGCAGAGACGCAACCATGCCCTTCTGTGCCCTCGCTGGGTTTCCGACAAATCGGACTTCTTCCCCTAATCTCCGACCAGGGTGATGGGTTTACTTAACTGACCACACAAGCATGCTACCATGATTCATTTTAATCTTGCAAATTAGCCGATGCAAATGTGGTACATGCTCACAATATAAATCATGCACATTTTATTTCCAAACCTATCTCATTTTCATGCCTCATACAAGAATATACCATACACGTTTCTCGCAAAGCTTGACAGATATACGCTCGACACCTCGGGGTTTTGTCCTTTTTATAGCCCATGCAATCAATACACATACATCAAGGCATAATTAATTAGAGCAGTCAAGCATACTATAATTTTCAATAATCACACAATTAATCCAATCAGTAATCCAACGTGCTTTCATAATAAACGACACGTCAAATAATCCCCACAACTTAATTATAAATTAAACCGCATTATTCATCATTAAACTATATTCAATTATTATTAAAATAATAATAATAATTCCGAATTTCAATAAATACTAATAATTCCGAATTTCCACAAATAATATTAATTCCAAACTTCCACAAATAATATTAATTCCGAATTTTCCCCAAATAATATTAATTCCGAATTTCCACAATACTAATAATTCCGAATTTCCCCAAATAGTATTAATTCCGAATTTCCACAATTACTAATAATTCCGAATTTCCTCAAATACTAATAATTCCAAATTCCAATAAACAACAATAATTTCTGGATTTAATGACTAATATCGTAATTTTGAAATTTAACAAATATTAACTAATTTCGGAATTTAATAAATAATATTTATTTTCGGAATTGAATAAATAATAACTAAAACGAAATTATTTCTTTTAATAACGATAATACTAATATGGATTATTTTACTAATCCTTAATTACCCAACTAATCACCGATAATTCCCGAATTACGATTAATCACGATTAACTCTAATATTCCCCTAAACGAGTTTAACGGACTAAACGAGGGTTTAGAACTTAAACTCACCGGATAACGAAACCGACGACGCCGGCGCGACGGCGGCGACGAAGCGAACCCACGGGAACTCCCGGGCGTCGGGACGAGGCAGCCCGAGGCGGATCTCGGCCGAGGGCGGCCGTCCGCACGGCAAAAAGCCGAGAAGCGAAGGGACCAACAGGCTGTGGTGGTCCAAGGCCGGGCGCGGGCGGTCCGTGACTCCGGACGGCGGCCAACGGCTCCGGCGAGGCGGCGGCGGCGGCTCCGGCGATGGCTGGGCAAAGCCGAGAGAGGGAGAGAAGAGGCGGTCCAGCTAGCTCGGGGGATGGCGGCGGGCGGGGGTGGCTCGCGCGGCGGAGGAGCTCGGGTACGGTCCTCCCGGCGGGCCTACAACGATGACTGGCCGGCGGCGGCGGCGGCCAAGCTGGGCCGCTCTCCCTGGTCACGGCCGGAGGAGCCAAGAGGGGGGAGAGAGGGAGCACGGCGGCGACGGCGACAACCGGGACGGCCCTGGGGGCTCCGCGGTGGTCTCGGGCGGCGGACGACGGCGGAGGACGGCCGGGCGGCGGGTAGGTGCAATCCGAGAGGGGGAGAGAGGAGGTAGTGCGGCCGGCTTGGGGTGGCGTGGCCGGGCTGGTGGTCGGTCGGGCGCTCCGGCGGCCACTGGGGCGGAGGGGCGACGGCGGCCGACGGCGGCCGAGCGACGGCGAGGCGCCACGAGCTGCTCCGGCGAGGCAGCGAGATCCGGAGGAGGAGAGTGGCGGCCGAGGGGGGCGACGTTTAGCGGTGCTTGGGTAGTAGAGGGCGGCGACGGCCGAGTGACGGGCGAGGTGGCGGCTTCGGCCGCTCCGGCGTCCGGCGGCCGGCCGCGTTGCTGCGGCGACGGACGAGAGACGGAGGAGGAGGAGCGGAGGAAGGGTTGGCTCGCGGGGGCGGTTCGGCTCAAGGCCGGCGGACGGCGGGCGCTGGCGGCCGGACGCGATGCCGCGGCGGCGACGAGGTGGTCACCGGTCTCGCCGGTGGGGAAGCAAGGCGGCAGCGAGCTCCGCCGAGAAAACCCGAGGAGGGAGGAGAAGAAGAAAAAGAAGAGGAGGAAGAAGAAGTGCAGGGGAAAGGGGGCGTCGATCGTGCATGGGGGAAGGGGAGGAGAGAGAGAGAGAGAGAGAAAAGAGAGAGAAAGAGGGGGAGGGGACGTGCGGCAAAGGGGAGAGAGAAAGGAGGAGAGAGAGGGAAAAGGGGGGGACCCTAGAAATTGAAACTCAAAGGCTTCTAGAAGGGGGAGGGGAATTTGGTCTTTTTACCCCCGAAGCGCGGTTCCCAAAATCCGGTCCTAATTTTGGCCCGTTAATCCAACTCGGGCCATTTCCGGACTTACTGGAAAATTTGGGAATTGATGAGGCGTCGTCCAATATTTTTGTCCAGACGTCCTTAAAAGTTCAGTACCCGAAATCGGACTGAATTTCGTGATTAATTTCAACCAGTCGCGACTTTGGCACGACCTAACTTTCGAGCAGCATTTAGGGGGTTCCATGCGTTTGACCCACGGTTGATAGCTTTTCAATCCACGATCATGTATATTCAAATCAGGACGATCCTCGGTTGTCATGTAATCGTGAGGGATCGATTGCTCACCCTGAATGCGGGGTCAATAGGAATTTAGCATCGTTCGTCGTTAATATCGAAGTCGTGCGGAATCACTCGCGATCCGACCTCGTACTCCGCCAAATCGATATTTCTGTTCGCTAATTGACCTGCAACAACGTGGTATCGTCCTCGTTTGATTTATGGTCAAGTGGCCAGTCTCTGATTTAATTCACTAGTTGCACGCTCATCTGTCCTTAATCGCCTTTACGAACAGTCAGTTAACTCGTAAGGAACTAATTCCGAGTAAACGTAACTGACAGCGCATTGATGAAATAATCATTTCACGCATGCCGAAGTGGGTTGAAATCCAGGACGTCATAGTAACCGACGAGGTGACCACAGTAGCAGAATGTAGCAACAGCAATCGCGGCCAAGCAGGGCGCCGGCTTGCCGATCGGGTGGCTTGTCGGGCTTCAGCAACAAGTCGGCAAGCAGCAGACGGCGGCCGAAACAGAGGCAACACGGTTGTTGCAGCGGGCGAACGAAGGAGGAGAGAAGAACGGAGGCTGGTTCGATCATGGGCAATGACCCACCGGTGACTCGACGGCGCGTTGGTGAGACGGCTGAGTTGTGGGGGCTATGTGGTGGCCGTCGACAAGCCGGCGGCAAAGCGTAAATGCGGCAGCAGCCAGTAGAGTCGGCGATCGGGAGGCAAACTAAAAGAGAAGAAGAAGGAGGAGACAGCAGCAGCTGAACGTCCTTCAGCCGAAGAGAGAGAGAGAGATTTTTGAAATGTCAAAGGTGGGGAAAGGACAAGGCAAGTGGGGGCAGCAAGCGGTGCAGAGGAGAGAAGAAAAAGAGAGAGATGGAGGGGATGTCAGGGCAGCAGTAGCGGGGGGCGCGAAAGAAGGAAAAAGAGAGAAGGGGAGGGAGAGAAATGGGGAGGGGCGCACCTGGGGGAGAGAAAGAAAAGAAGAAGGGGAAAGAAAAACCACGAGGTCCCAATTTAAATTTTTGGCTCAACGTTCCCACTTCCGACGTTTCCAAGTAGCCAAAAATTTTTGGAAAATAATAAGGCTAAAGTCCAGTAATTTAATCCCGACGTCCGAAAAGTCTGATAACCAAATTTGGATTAAAAATCATGGCTGAGTCAATCAATTGCAACTTTAGTAGGTCTCAGACTAACGGCCAACTTTTAGGACTCATGAGTGAACACGAGTCTTTGTAGCCTTTTCTTTTCGATTAGTATCTCGTGAGTGATCAGGTCAAAGCGAGACTCAACTAATAATGCATTGACGAAACATTCATAATTAAAGCCCAAAATAATTCGGAAAATTCCATAACGTCACATCAAGCACACCACCTAGTGTTATAGGAAATTGAGTGGGGTAGAAATATTTAGTTTCAAGTGTGAGATTCAACTTTTATACTTTGCGAAGAGGTAAAGTAAAAATTTGAAAGAGAAATGAGATTTAGAGTAAGGTAAGAAAAAAAAAAGTTGAGTTTTTGAATGTATCCAACTAAAAACAATAGAGGGGAGAGAAAGAAAGGGGGAGAGAGATGCGACGGTGGTTGTTTAATGCCCACGCTTTGTTGAGACGCTCTCTTGTCAAGTTCACGTGAACCCGTTAATGCCTCGCGCAAAGTCACACGCCAGCCTTGGACATTATCCTTCATATGATGACTTTAGTTCTCACTTCAAGAACCACTTTACTCTTAATCATTCATTAATGATGCTAGAACCAATTTTAATCATCTTTCCACAAGCATTGCATAAATGATGGACTTGGCCTAGGGAACCGACTTATGTATTGAAAAGAAGACAACCCTAATAAGATCATGAAACGATCCTATCTCCCTGATGCCCCATGCTAAACCATACCCTTTTGGCCCTTTGCAAAATGAATTGTTGCCCTAGCCTAAGTAGCACCAATATTAACACGCGACACGTGACACAACACGACACGTCGACGCGTTGTTTCTCAAAAATAGAAAATTTTAACATGTTAGGACACGTTGTATATTAAATTTATATTTATATATATACATGATAGATTATCATTTTTATGATTATTTTAATCAAATTCATTTAATTGAAATTCACAAATAAATAAATAATAATAAAAGAATCTAGAATGAATTTACACTAAAAATATTAATCCATCATTTGTTAATATCATTTATTGTTTCAATTTCACAAATTCAAATCAATTCTAATAATCCAAAAATTTAGAGGAAAAAACAAGCTCTCTACATTCTAGACTTACTAGAGCATATCGGAATAGAAGAGAAAAAAACAAACTCGGAGGTGAATTTTGTGTCACAAGAAGTGAGTCAAAAGATGAGAGAAGACTAGATTTTTCTTCTTTTCCCCTTTATTATTTTGATTATTTTTAATTTGTCGTACATATTTACATTTTGACCCCTCATCTATTGAAATTTTTTCAAATTAATTTCGTACAAGTTGGAATTCCAAACTTGCATGCCGGAATTCCCAACTCGAGTATTGGAGAGTGTCTGGGAGAGTTGACTAAGTGTTGAATTTTTCGACATGTATTGACTGAGTGTCGGATACATGTCAAAATATCCAACACAACACGAAGATTTCCAGATAGCATCGGTACTTCCCGGGCCTTAGCCATGGCTCAAATTGATCACTCCATGTGAGGAACTCCCAAGATGGGGCTCAAGGGAGTCACCGACGCCAATCGCCGCTTTCCACCCTTTTTTATGATGTAGAGAACAAAGTTGCGACTCAAAATGGCCGCAAAGGCCTATTTTAACCCTTTCATTTCTTAAGATTGCAGTTCAATTTGTCAAGTGCAAGCCCAGTTGAAAATCTTAATCATAGGCTGACCCAATCATTATACACATAAGTCACTGTTTCAAGATAAACATGTGTGGAATCTATAATTATGCGGTTGGCTATGATGAGAGAATAATGGGGAACCCCAAAATTTTTAAAATAATAATAATAACCTGATCATTCTCTTTATTGTCTATTTGAAATTTTAACTTCTATTTTAAATTATCCCAAAATATATCAAAAAATATGAAAGGATTTGATTCACGTGTTAAAGGCTTGCTATGTTTGTAAATTAGATCAAAATTCAAATGTTATAAGAGCAAAAATATACATTTCAAAAGTTAAAAGCAAGAATAACATGAATACACCCTTAATTTTAAAAAAAAAAAACTATAGGGTTATGATATTCCCACAATCAAAATGTCTTCTTCCACAACCTTTTTCAAACTCTAAGGGTCCGTTCATCTTGCAAAAAATGCAGCGTTTTCAAAAATATTTTCTAAGAAGTCATTTTCCAGAAAAATGTAATTATTTTCTGGTGGTTTGATTAAACCTGAAAATGAAATGGAAAATATTTTCCTTTCCATAACGGAAAATATTTTCCTCTATAAATTATTTTTCAATAAATTTATTATTTTTTTATTTTTTTTTTTTAAATCAGCTATTATTTATTATATTTTTTATAAAAAAATTGATTTTTATTATTTTATTTTTTAAAAATCAATTATTAGATTAGCTTTGTTTCCTCTTCTCCCCCCCCTTTTTTTGTTGTTGAATTCCTCCTCTTTCCCTTGGCCGATCATCGCCACGACGGCAACCATTGGCAAGCCTCGAGCTCGCCAAGCTTGCCACGCCCGATCTAGGCGGGCGAGTCCGAGTTTGCCCGGCCAATGAGTGGCAAGCCTGAGCTACCCACCTCTAGTGAGCTAAGGCTGTGGTTGGCAACTGGTCAAGGAAGAAGAGGAAATAAAGGAAAGAAGAAAAACAAAGAAAAAAAAAGAAAATTAAGGTAATAATTATTCGAATTTTTAAAAAAGAAAGAAGTGAGGACTAATAAGGGTGTGAGATAAGAGAGACTGAATGTGAAAAAAGTTTTCCTCAACTTGAAAAGTGAAAAGCATTTTCCTCCATCTTAAAAAGCTTTTTTCCCTTGATGGAAAATGTTTCCGCTAATGAATTCATTTTCCATGAAACGAATATTAGAAAATCCGGAAAATATTTTCCTGGAAGTTATTTTCCGTGAAAAAAACGGAACCTATATTTCGATTGTATCAATTCGTCCCAAAGAGCTTATCTAACCATTGCCAGTTAACCGACCAGAATCGGCCGACCTAAAGGCCACAGCACAACCCCAAAGGTTGACGGTCTTCTGGCAACGCCAGGTATCCTTTTTATGTGACCATGCAGCACAACCATCAACCATTTCATTTCATTCTTTTCTCTGTCGCCAATGCAACCATGGTTTGTGCTCACGTAACATGCTCTTGCAATTAATCAATGGTCACGTAAACTTACATAATTCAACCGTTCCAAATACATCAATCAAATAGCAATTCAAGTCATAATCTGATAATTACATGCTTTTTAGAATAACTATCACTCTTGACTATTCCCGTAATAGTCGTCATTTATCAAAACTCGTCCACAATCAATACTTTGATAATCTATCACATTCTTCAATCAATTATCGATAGTCAAACATGTAACTCAACAATTAACGGTACCCAACCATGTGTCTCAATATTCAATAATAAATAATCACACACTTCAACGGCTAACGATAATCAATTATTCCCATAAATAATTGATTATCACAAAATAAGTATAAACTAGATTATATCCAAAAATACTCATTTATCAAGTATATAATACCTTAATTAATCATTCCAATAAATAATTTAACACCCACAAAATACTTATAATTATTTATCAATCCCATAAATAATTATCCAACTAAAGTAATTCAATTTCATAAAACCTTTCTTTGAAAACTCAAAGCCACTTGACTACATTGTATATAGATACCCTTTTTTCTTTAGAAAAATAAGTAGACGTCTCGGGGCACCAAACATGCACCAATGCTCGAACGACGCCGTAATGGACTTTTATCTCCAGCAGGGGAAGCAATCGCCCAACGTGGGATCGTACAAGGTCACGGCCAGTCTTGTCCAGTTTATCCCACCAAGTGCGGAGCTCACTTTAGGAGTAGAAATAATGCGAAGTTCGGGTTTTCCCATTGTATATAAACTAAGGCTACGACCAACCTAATTTGTCATGAGCCAACCAAAAACACGCAGTAGGTAAGTAAATTGCGAGTGCAAGGGATTAGAATACTTACTCCACTCATTAAAGAATGATGCCAATCACATAGACATGCACATGGGATGTGGGTTGATTTCTATTCTAGTTGGCTTGGCAAAATGGAATCATGGGATTGCCAAACTAAGCTGACGTGGTTGCGGCTTGGTCGGGGTTCCCATGACTCCGGCTTGGTCAAAGAACCAACCCGTGTCGCGGGATAGCGGACCGGGGTGGGAACTCTTGACACAAGAAGAAAATTTTGGAATTGAGGTGGGCGACTCGTACTACATGATTGTAGTGGGAGTGGTATCCACCTCAACACCATCCTAAGTGATCCTGTGCGGCCTAGGTTCAATGGCAAGTTGTGTGTGCTAAGGTGTAGTGCAATGCAAAGAATACATGCGCAACAATTTATAAGCAAACAACATTTCGTACATAAAAATAAACCATACATTCCTACACCTCCCTGCAAGACAATGGTGAGCAAACACTTCCCCTTATAGCTCCCATTCTACAAAAACATTTAACACCTTTAATGTTAGAGGCATACCTAGAATCTTCCCTGCTAAACCAAAATATTTTTGAATAAGATTAATTTTGGCTTAAGTCCTCTAAAGTTTAAAACCAAGTCTCCCGTGGAGTCGCCAAGCTATCGCGACCTTTATTTTCCGTCCCGAGGGAGAAAGAAATCTCTAAATTAGGGGTATTATCCAAGAGATGAGTCTGGGACCCTCATTAGACATAGGCTCTCCCAAGCCCGTACCCCACATGACGTTAGGTGTTCATGAAAATCTTCTAATGAGGAGTCGCTACTAGCCTATTGGGGTTGGCTAGAAACCAAGTGAGACATGGGAGTGTGCCTCACTTTCTACGCAATCAGAGAATCTAGGATCGAGGACTTGATTACACTAATTAATCAATTAGTGTCATTTCGGTACCTAATCTTGTTCATTTCAAAAAAACTTTTGTCAGGCAATTTGGATTGATTTTAAACTTATCCACTAACATGTGAGGTGATCATGCGGGTGTACAATCATCAGAATAATAATAAGCAATTAAAAGAAACATTAAATAAATTGTAAGAGAAAATAAGCACCTAGCATTAAAAGATAAATAAATAAAAATCCTAATTAGACTAAAGGGGAACCATAATCATCGCATTGTGAGTGCGCAATCAAGGACAATTGTATCCGAGGATAATTAAAACCCTAAGATAAAGCCGTGAGGGCATTGAATTTAAAGACAATCCTAAATTTCAATGATTTTTCCACACTTTTTAAGAGAAAATTGTCCAAGAATTATTTTAGAGCTTTTTAGGAAATTCTAAACAAACTTGGAATTTTCGGGATTTTTGAAAAAAAAAATTTAATAATTTTTTTATATTTTTATATTTTTGAATTTTTTAAAAAATTTTATTTTTTTCCGAAAATTTTTATAAATCTTCAGGTTTCTGAATTTTCCATGAATTTTCTGAAATTTCATATTTTTTATGATTTTTTATGATTTTCTGAATTTTTTTATTATTTATATTATTATTTTTAATAAATATGAAAAAAATTCGGACTGGGTCTTTTGACCCGATCCTACTAAACCGGCCCGGACCCTATTGGTCCTGGTCGGTTAAAAGCGGGCCGACCCCAAAGCCCACTCAGAACAAAAAACAAAAAAGGCCCACGAAAATCCCTTTTATAAAAACAGCCCATTCCCGATTTTTATTCTCGGCCCAGCCATTTCAGCCCATGACGAACCCAGCCCAACGCACACGGGCCCAAGGCGAAGCCCATCTCCTTGCTTAATTTTTATTTTCGGCCTTTTCTTTGCTTTTTCTGATTTTTTTCTTTTTTTATTCTTTTTCCTTTCTGGTCTTCTTCCTCTTCGTGTCTTCTTCTCCCCGAAGCGGCAGCACGCCGAAGCTTCACCGGAGCCCACCCGAACCTCCTCTCCCTACGGCTCTTCCTCCCGAACCGACGACACCGACGACCGGCCCATCACTAGACCACCACCTGGCGTCAGTCGTCCGATTCGACCGACACCGACCATTGCCGGCCACCCATTCCGGTGGCCACTAAAGCCATTTCTAAATGTGAAGACTCTCTCTCGCCAACTTGACAAAACACGAGTATTCCACGAAAAACGCATGGAGACACAATAAACATAGGCAAAGCAAACATGATTTTGTGGATATAAGAGCAAGAATGAGTCGATTTCATGTCTCGATGGGAAATGTTCTTTCGGTTCTCTTTCAGGCATTTATACAAACAATGAGCATGCATCATCGAATTGAGCGACTTTTACCTTGAAACAGATTCAAGCATCATCCAAAACTCATAACAATGCACACTAGAGTGTGCAGAAACATCAATGAAAGGTGGGCGGGGCCAGAGCTTGCCCGAACTGGTCAATGCGAGCTTCAGCCCCACGCCTTGGAAAAACTAAACAAAAATGCCCTCGGGGGAAAGCCTACTTGGTTCGGGCAAAGTGTCATGGCGGACGGTGACTAACAAACGGACTCCGGCGGCGTTCAAACACACTTCTGGGCTCTCTCTCGGAGTCCTCCTTCTCTCTCTCCCAATCTCTCCGTCTCGGATCCAGCCGCGACCAAATGCTATCCAGTTTCAGGCGCAGGAGCGAAGGCACGGCAGTAGGTCGTGGTCCGTGGGTCAAGTGTGGTTGCCGACGGTCTCTCGCTCTCTCCCCCTGCTCTCTTTTTCTGCTCTCCCTTTCTCCTCCCCCTTTCTGCTCTCAGTCGGCCCCCTTATCCCCCCTGGCAGGCGTGTTCGTTGTCAGTCTGCTAATCGACCTAACCCTCTGACCGTTCACTCTGGTCAAATGCTCGCCCTATCTTCTCCATCCCCTCTATTGCCGCTCTGACCAGCCTTTCATTTTTTATTCTTCTTCTGTAGGTGGCCATTGCCACACGATGGTGAAGGAGGGAAGAAGAAATGAAAGGCGCGGGCTGGGCCGAAAAGGGAAAAAGAGAAGCGGGCCAGGCCCACTCGGGGAAGGGAAAGAAGAAGAGAAAGGGGCTAGGTAGGCCCAGCCCTAGCCCGGACCCACTACTCTCTTTTTTTAATTCGAATTTTTTTAAAAATAAAGGGGGACAAATCCCTAAATTTTAATGCTACTAAGTCATAATAAAACGGCAAAAATTTAGGTGTCAACAATACTCTAAATTTTTTTGTGTCATTAAAAACCCTAAACTTGCCCATTATGAAAATATTCTCATTTTTTGTCATAAAAAATCCGTGTTTTTTTCTTTTGTATTTATATGCTCTGGATGGAATTGGAATAAAAGGTATATGTATCCTCTCTCTTTTTCTATTGGTCTTATTTACACTTATCAAATTGGGTGTATAACCAATTTATGACCCATTTAAATATTAAATGGATCATAAATGGGTCAGGCTTTCTTTTAGTATAACCCATTTATGACCCATTTAAAGAAAGCATGATCCATTTATGACCCATTTAATATTTAAATGGGTCATAAATGGATTATACTCCCATTTTGATATGTGTATATATAATGGGTTAAAAAATTAAAAAAACTAAAATACATGGGTTGTTAATGAACTTGAATAAGTTTAAAATCTTTAAAAAAGATTATAAGAATAAGTTTTCCTAAGTTTAGTTAGATAGAGAAATGTTTTAACAATATGGGTCGTGTCGGGTATGGGTTGGGTATGGGTTAGGTTGGGTATAGGTCAAAAATTTTATACTATGCTTAAATAGGTCATAAATGGGTCAATTTGAGTCGGATCATTTATAACCCGACCCAAACCCGACCCAACCCACCCGTTTAACAGGTCTAGTCTTACTCTATCCCTACTTTTACTCTTATTCTAACTCTCATTCTCAAATTTTTGTCTTGCCTAATTACAGCACGTGAGAGTTGAAACTTATACATAAACCCCCAACCCCCTGAGAATGTGGGAATTTGAACCCCCATCTCCCATTTCCAATGTGGGAATGGTTGCCATTAAAATAAACCCCAATGATTAATAGGTATATATATCAAACATGTATAAGTTTGGATAACTTATTTAGTAATAATATGTTATTACTTTGTCTGATGTGTCTAATAGGCTTATATGATTTCGACATGAATAATACGTAAGACGAAATTAAATTGTCCAAATTTAGAGTAGAGTTCCATCTTACCATGGTGCAATATCTGTTGACTTCGACCTCCCGAATTCTAAAGAAGCCTTCCGGATTTTGAATATGATGGACTCTCTGATCTTCAGTTGTCTTCAGTTGTCTTCATATGAAATCACAAAGATTTTGAGTCGAGAATCTGATGGACTCTCTGATCTTCAGTTGTCTTCATATGTAATCACAAAGATTTAGAATGGAGAGTTGTAGAGAACAGGGAAGGAAAGAGAACTGGAAGAGTCGTGTGCAAATGGCAACGAAAAATATTGCACAAAAGTCACAGTATTCAAAAATTTCCAAAGATGTGAATGGCATCTTTATTAAGTCACAATCTTTTGAACAGAATTCATTTTGTAATCTCTATTATATTACTTAACAAAAATATACCTTTTTGTTAGATCAAAAGACACAACATCCCATGAATAAACATACCTGTTCAAAAAGACATGATTATACATGAAAATACGTTCTATTTCATTTACAAATATGCTGTAGGATACATACTGTAGCTGCATGTTTTATAGAATACGACACATACCATAGTCGACGCCCCCATTCACATGCCCACACAAATATATTACAAACTGTACAAAAAGCAAATAACAATGTACTACTTTAAGCTCACAGACCACGTAGCCACGCCGGAGAAAGTCAAAAGCTTCATAAATGACAAATATGTACGTAAATTCGATCGATCCATCTCTAATGATACAAGGGTGCGCATCGCTCCATTGGATTAAAAAGATGGCAGTGTTCATCTGTGCGTAAGGTATCATGGCGATAGCCATCGTAACAATGATCTTGGTCCACCATAAGAGCCTTGCACCTGCGAAGCAAATTTGACATTGGGACGTGACTGTTTTGGAAACACTAATTATGCTCTGTAACACTAGCGAAAGGATTATTGCTATCTGAAGATCAAGGATCAACTCTTTTTTTGTTTTTATAGATAAAAACATTTCTTACCAAGTGATAACCTCACGTCAAATTTCTAAGATGAGTCTAGTTAATTAAATTTTTTTTGTTTTGGGTAGATCGATTATGATCATAGTAGTTTTATGAGCTTCTAACCTTAACTTCATCTTAAAAATGCAGCAAGAAAAATTAAATGCTTACTTCAATTCAACAACGGGGAGCATTGTTCCCAAATAATCCGTGCAGGCATGTGTATCCTGAAATTGAGCCATGAGCACATCGACAAAGGTACATTGTCACGTCCTGAATTTCGACCCCTTTCGAGATATATGAAATAGTTATTCCATTAATGCACTATTAGTTACGTTTACTAAGAACTGATCACTCATAAGTTAGCTAACTATTTGGAAAAACAATTAAGGATCGACACGCATACGACCAATGAATTCAATCGAGGATAGGCAGCTCGACAATAAGGATCAAAGAGAGACGATATCACGCTGTTACAGGCTGATTAGCTAACTGAAATAATTCGATTCGGTTGAGGTACAAGGTCGGATTATAGGTGATTTCTACATAACGTCGATACTAATGGCGAGCAATGTTAAATTGATTTTTTTTTGACTTTGTACTCAGGGTGAGTAATCAACCTTTTATAATTATATGACAACCAAGGATCGCCCTGATTTGAAAAGGCACAAACGTGGATTAAAAAACTATCAACCACTGGTTAAATGCGTGAAAACCCCTAAATGCCACCCATTAGTTAGGTTATACTAAAATTGCAATTGATAGATTTTAATCGTGAATTTCAATCAAACTTTCAAGGACTTCAAGGCTAACCCATTGGACGTCACCTCATTAATTCTCAAATTTATCAATAAGTCCGAAAATTATGGGAAAATGATTTAACGGGCCAAGATTTGAAGCCGAAAAAGGAGCTCGGGTTGAGCAAAGGCCCAATGGGCCTCACGCCCACAGGGGTCGGCCATGTGGGCCTCACGCCCACAGGGGTCGGCCATGTGGGCCCCAAGCTTGCCCAAGTAGGCCCAATTAAACCCACCAAGCCCAACTTCAAGCCCTTAAGCCCAGTAGCATTTTTAAGCCCATTTATCCAAATTTTGAGCCCAAATTAATTTTATTCAAGCCCGAATAAAGTTATGGCCCGTATACGTGTGTAGTAAGGTATACTATACTTTTGGGAAATTATAAAATTGCCTTTTCTAGAAGCTTGCATTAATGAAAAGAAGACAAGAGAGAGAAATTAAAGGGAAATGATGGAGGGATGAAACTTCTTGGTTGGCTTAAGAGAGTTAATTCTCTCTCTCTCTCCTCACTCCCCCGTCTATCTCTCTCTCCTCATTCTCTCTCTTTTTTTTCCTCTCTTGGTTCTCTCTTTCTCTTGCTTTTCTCCCTTGGCCACCCCCTTGACCACACTTTGTCGCCCCTCACTACCATCTAGACCACCACCACATGCCGTTGAACCATCCTAGCTGCCACTCATACCCGTCTATGTGCTGTGCCACCCGCCTGAGCCATCCACCCGCCATCCTCACCGAACCGCCAAGCACCCCACCGCAAAACCCATTTTTGCCATGTGCCTCCTTGCTATTTTGAACTGAGCTGCCTGTAGCTCTTGCCACCACCGTTGCGGCCATGTCATCGGATCGTCACTGTTGACACCAGATTTTTTGATATATTTTATTTTAAATGCCCATTTATTTTGTATATCTAAATATATATGAATTCATAGAAAAGATAAATAAATTAAAAAAATAAAAAAAAATCTATAAAAAATTCGGTTGGGTGGGCTGGCATAGCCCAGCCCACTCTTTCAATATCTTAAGCCCACCACTTTATTTCCTACGAGCCCACTATAATTGCCAGAAACACAAGCCTAGCCCACGACACCAGAATTTTCCCTTCTTTCTACACTCTATTCACACACGCACACACGAAGGCAGACGAGGGACGCACGCAGATCAGAAAAAAGGGAGAAAATATTCAGTGGTTAGCAATCACCACGTCATCGTCCTACGTGGCGTGCATGTTCCTATGTGGCTCCACTGAAATTTCAACACGTGGTTTGTGAGTTGGACGGGCTGGAAAATGGAAAAGAAAAGATTAAAATGGTGCCGCAGTTTTTCTCTCTCCTCTTGCTAGTACAGAAAAAGTCAGATGAGCAATAAATGCTCAAAAACTCCCGCTCGAGAAAACTCTCTCTCCTCTTTTCGATTTTGAAGGATTCTGAAGAACGACGAAGACTCTTCTCTCGCTTTTCTTTAGCGCCCCACCGCCTCCGCCTCCGCCTCCGCTCCGCCTCCCCCCCCAGAGCCCCCGCCGGTCATCGCTGCTGCTGCTCAGATCTGCGTCGCCTCCCCCAAAAGCCTTGCTCAGTCGCGGCTGCTGGGTCTCGAGCCCCCTTCGCCTCATCGGTCTGCTGACTCCTCTCTCTCCCCCCACGCACGCTCGCACCGGTCTCTTGGGAACCCTAGCGACATCTCATATGGCCGCACCATCTCGAGAATGAGGACAATCCCCACCACTACTCCACCACTTCCATCTTCCATCTTCCCCGCGTGCTCGAGAACAATACCCACCCATCGGCTTATCTTCCGAGTCCCACGCCAATCCACATTCTAACAAGGTACTTGAATCTCAAATTTGCATTCTTTTTCCCCGCTCTTGCGAGCTTCAGCGAATAATGCGGTGCTTAATTTGAAAAGCGACCCGACTTGTTGTGATTCTTGGGGGATTTTGGGCGAGAAATGGCGAGCGGTCGCTCACGGCGCCTACGTTCTCAGCTAGGTTGGTTCCGTCCTTTGAAGGGCTTAAGCCGTCCACATTGAAGTTTGCTTCCGTGGGTCCGTTCAAAGCGGGGGTCTTTGGCGCGAGAGGTCCTTCGAGAGGCCTCGTCGTGCGAGCTGCCACCGTTGTTGCTCCAAAGGTCGGTTCTTGTTTTGTTTTGTCTCGCCTATTCGTTTGTTTCATTGCTTGTAGGTTGAATGGCCTTTCTTGCTCCTTTCTTGCCGATGACAAGGTAAATAGTTTATGGCTCGAAGATGGAGGATTGTGTTGTTAATTGAGGTGGCGTAATGTTCGTCTGATATGATTAGTTCAAACTATAATGATTCCCATTACTTTTGCTCCCTAAGAATGCTCGAGTGTTGGGTTTCATCTGGGTAGAAGCATATACTGATGTGTTTGCTATTAAGAATGATATTTTCATGACTGCCCCCATGTAGGTATTTACAGAGTTTCAGCTGTTGAATTAGCTGTGAAGTTGTGCTATTTGTTGATGATGATGCCAACATATGGAGGAGCTATTGTTTTGAGCATCTATTGAAACTTTAAAACATGTCAGGCACTGCGAAGAGTATCTCTTGCTGTTATTTTATAGCTTGGCTTAGGAGAACTAAACGATAATAACCTAATGGGTGGGGAAAGTAGTGGCAAGTCCAGGTTGGAGGTTCTTGGATTATGGGGTTAGTCGTGTTGTATAATTGGATGCTGCTTCTATGGAGTAGGCTGCTGCATTATTCTCTCCATTTTTGATTATATGCATTTAACCGTTCTTGACAAACCCCATGCTTGATGATACACTTCTCTTAAGCCCCGGGTGACAGAGTGCTGGTCAAGATCAAGACTGCTGAGGAGAAGACACGGGGTGGTATACTTTGCTTCCAACAATCTGCTCAAACAAAGCCTCAAGGAGGAGAAGTGGTTGCAATTGGAGAGGGTAGGACAATTGGAAAGTCACAAATTGAAATCAGTGTGAAGGTAATTGTGTGATCCAAATATTGAGCCAATAGCTTTATGCCATTATTAATTAGTTAAACTCTGACATCACAATAAGAAAGCTAAAAATTAATTCGTGGCAAGACTATCTGAGCCTTGTCTGGATTTGTTGTGTTATGTATGCAGACTGGTAGCCAGGTTGTCTATTCCAAGTAGGTAGGGACCGAGTTGGAATTCAATGGTTCAACTCATCTTCAAAAGGAGGATGACATTCTTGGTATCTTAGAGACTGATGATGTAAAGAACCTGAAGCCCCTGAATGAGAGAGTCCTAATTAAGGTTTGTCACGTGACCAGTTTTAAATGCTCAATCTATAACTTCTTAATTGATCGCCATGCATCATCAATTCTTTCTAATAAAGTATAATTTCCAAATTGGTATTTATTGTGCTTGGGTAATGGAGAAAAGAAAAATCTTTGAGTGCTTATGATATATACACTTAATTGGTTTTGATTCACGTGGCACATATTTTTGTTGCTTGTTTGGGTTAAAACAACGTCTTATATAAAGTCTCATCATTTCATGAAGGTTGCTGAGGCTGAGGAAAAGACTACCGGAGGCCTTCTATTGACTGAAGCTAGCAAGGAAAAACCTTCTATTGGAACGGTATGCTCCATGTGTCCCTTTAGTTGCACATGACTAGCATTTTGCCCAAGCCTTCTTGCATGCAGTATAGTGTATGATCTGATGACCTATTACCAAAGCAATGCTTTTTTCTTGCATGCAGTATAGTGTATGATCTGATGACCTATTATCAAAGCAATGCTTTTCTGTTGGTTATTGTTTGCTAATTTTACTTGTTCCGCTTATGATTGGGCAGGCGATTGCTGTCGGACCTGGTCCTCTAGATGATGAAGGGAACAGGAAACCGCTCGTAGTCTCTACAGGAAACATAGTGATGTACTCCAAGTACGCAGGCAATGACTTCAAGGGTAGCGGTGGTTCGGATTACATTGTCTTGAGGGCTTCCGATGTAATGGCAGTGCTCTCCTAGATCTTTTCTGGTCGGGGCTAGTTTCGATTGTGCCATAAATGTAACTACGAACTTTTGCGGCGAAATGGGTTGAGGTTTAAATTTTGATTTCGATGAAAGTGAAATATAATTTATGGAGATGGTGTTGCAGCATTCCAATTCTCTAGGATATCCTGTTACAACTTTTCTTTGGCGAAGTGAATTGAGTTTGGGCGAAGATGAATGGCTTGTGTGATAAATCTTTTTACAGCTTTTGTTTCTAGACAAAATCAGATTATCTGTGATGTGATCCGGGCTCCCTTTAGAACCAGTGAGCTTCAGCACCCTCATGATAGAATTGAAGCAGCTGGCAAGCTTTGAGTAGCATAACATTTTGCAGTTCTTTGAGATCAATCAAGTTGGATGAAAATCTGAAACACTTGTTGCTATGTGAAATGGAAATGCTAAATTTATCAAAAGCTGTTAAAAATATGGATATACCAAAGATTATCACAGGATACTGTAGAATCAAATGATGAAATCAGAAAGGTGTGCAAGAATTCTCCATGGTTTTGCCTATGCTTGGGGCTTCTCGCCTGGGTTTTACCGTCGCCAGTGATCTCCTCTTCGGCGTAGGTAGTTCTTTCAAATGCACCTTCTCTCCTTCTTTGTTCTTTTCTTCTCTTATTCCTTCTGGTTCTTCTCTCCCCTCGTTTCTTACTTTCACTCCTCTTTTTCCCATGTGTCAAAGAACAACTTTCTTGCCTCATCTTTTGCCTGAATCTTCACATCTACTTCTAAAATCCACCAAAAAAAAAAAGTCACAAAAAAGACAGCCACTCTGGTTATAAGATCAATTTCACACCGATATAATGGCTTCTCATCCGCTTGAAACTGAAAACAGCCGTCTTGACCTTGAATCTTACCACGTGAATCTCTTTGCTCACAGTCCCAGCAAGCAGTCAATCTCCCTCTGCCAATCCGCAGGCTAAAGCATCGACACGATCTAATAATCAATATACCAGCTGCAAATCTTGACGGTTAAATGAGGTGGCCGAGTTATTGTCATAGTGACCTCTCCATGCGTTTCCGCTGTCAGTTCCACTAGACGCTTGGTTCGGGATGGGTACATGACCCAAGTCCCCATCCAACCTCATTTGCTGTGCTTCAGCAGATGACAGAATCTTTATGCTCTGAACACATGTTACGAATTCCCTTACTCCCAAGAATCATCGCCAACAGGCAGCATGTCATTTTCATGATCCATGTAGACTAGCTTCCGGTCTATCCGATGTGGTTCTTCTAATTTTCCTTCAATCCCAAACATGCGAGCCAAGTCTTGCTTAAGTTTGTCATAACCTTTGTAACAGGTTATGTTGATGGATCTCCCGATGGAACCGCACTTTTGAACCTTCAAGAATCTGGACCACTTTTAGTACCAAGAGAGGTGATGCAGAAAGAAAGCATGACTTAACAGAGGAAAGCTAGGAACTATCTTCAATAGATAATCAAAGGATAGAGCATCCCATAACACTTGTGATGCTAATTTAGCTCCTACAGCAGAGACTACTTCAGAAAGATATAGGGAATTTAATGGTACAATAAAAATATGCAGTTATGGTCCTCCATAAAGTAATAATCTGCACCTACCAAAATTGGTGTGACAGGTGGTAATAAAACAAACATAGAAGCTCAGATAATAAAAAATAGAAGAGAAAAGATTGATATTATGTGGACTTATGCCAATACACTTTTCAACGGCTACAGATAATTAATTAAAGCTCAAGACTCGCCGATGAGCAATAAGTCATGCAGGAAATCTCAGTTACATTTTGAAATTTGAAGCTTCTATGTTAAACCACACATCAGGGGGTAGAAGTGAGGAGAGTCATTCTTTCACAAGGTCAAGAACCCATCCGTACAAAAACTAGATATATGCACTATTTATGCAAGCAGTTTCGAATGTTTGCAGAGTACTAGGCCTTACCACTAAGTCACGGCCAAGTTATTGGTTCGCTGAGATATCATGGTTCAAATGGAATATTCTGTGGTGGGAGTGGAACATTTATAATAACACTCATAGGGGTACTTACATTCTTCTTTTCTTTTTTTTTTTTTTTTTTTTTGGGTGAGTGGATGGTTTGTTTTATGGATGAACATTTAAAATTGGAAGGTCAATTTTCCAACATAATTGCAAGAGACTCTACTGCTCAATCTTTTTGAGTCACAAGAAGCTAATGAACCTAAACAAAGCGACGGGATACAAGCTTTCATTTTTTCTAGATTCACAATAATGACCTCGATTCTAGAGCTACATTTATCGGTAGTGGCTAGCATATAATAAAACAGCAATATCTGGCTTGTTTAAAGCTCATTTAGATAAATTGTTCAGCTATAGTCAAAATAGAATGTAACTGCTGTGAATTTACCTAGCATACCCAGCTACCTAGGAAACTTGGGCCGTAAAAAGGAGGTGGACATATGTAAAGAGGAGTTACGACAGGCTCTATTACCCACATTGAAACTCCGCTTGGTCGTTCACCGGCTATTGACTCGTCCCACCCCACCTACAAGATAACAAATCAGGAGATGTCAAATTGCCAAAATTATACAACACGACTAACCCCATAATCCAAGAACCTCCAACCTGGACTTGCCACTACTTTCCCCACCCATTAGGTTATTATCGTTTAGTTCTCCTAAGCCAAGCTATAAAATAACAGCAAGAGATACTCTTCGCAAGTGCGACATGTTTTAAAGTTTCAATAGATGCTCAAAACAATAGCTCCTCCATATGTTGGCATCATCATCAACAAATAGCACAACTTCACAGCTAATTCAACAACTGAAACTCTGTAAATACCTACATGGGGCAGTCATGAAAATATCATTCTTAATAGCAAACACATCAGTATATGCTTCTACCCGGATGAAACCCAACACTCGAGCATTCTTAGGGAGCAAAAGTAATGGGAATCATTATAGTTTGAACTAATCATATCAGACGAACATTACGCCACCTCAATTAACAACACAATCCTCCATCTTCGAGCCATAAACTATTTACCTTGTCATCAACAAGAAAGGAGCAAGAAAGGCCATTCAACCTACAAGCAATGAAACAAACGAATAGGCAGACAAAACAAAACAAGAACCGACCTTTGGAGCAACAACGGTGGCGGCTCGCACGACGAGGCCTCTCGAAGGACCTCTGCGCCAAAGACCCTACTTTGAACGGACCCACGGAAGCAAACTTCAATGTGGACGGCTTAAGCCCTTCAAAGGACGGAACCAACCTAGGCCGAGAACGTGGGCGCCGTGAGCCGACCGCTCGCCATTTCTCTCGCCCAAAATCCCCCAAGAATCACAACAAGTCGGTCGCTTTTCAAATTAAGCGCTGCATTATTCGCTGGCTCGCAAGAGCGGGAAAAAGAATGCAAATTTGAGATTCAAGTACCTTGTTAGAATGTGGATTGGCGTGGGACTCGGAAGATAAGCTGATGGGTGGGTATTGTTCTCGAGCACGCAGGGGAAGATGGAAGATGGAAGTGGTGGAGCAGTGGTGGGGATTGTCCTCGTTCTCGAGATGGTGCGGCCATATGAGATGTCGCTAGGGTTCCCAAGAGACCGGTGCGAGCGTGCGTGGGGGAGAGAGGAGTCGCGAGCCGATGAGGCGAAGGGGGCTCGAGACCCAGCAGCCGCGACGAGCAAGGCTTTTGGGGGAGGCGACGCAGATCTGAGCAGCAGCAGCGATGACCGGCGGGGGCTCTGGGGAGGGGGAGGCGGAGCGGAGGCGGAGGCGGAGGCGGTGGGGCGCTAAAGAAAAGCGAGAGAAGAGTCTTCGTCGTTCTTCAGAATCCTTCAAAATCGAAAAGAGGAGAGAGAGTTTTCTCGAGCGGGAGTTTTTGAGCATTTATTGCTCATCTGACTTTTTCTGTACTAGCAAGAGGAGAGAAAAAACTGCGGCACCATTTTAATCTTTTCTTTTTTCCATTTTCCAGCCCGTCCAACTCACAAACCACGTGTTGAAATTTCAGTGGAGCCACATAGGAACATGCGCGCCACGTAGGACGATGACGTGGTGATTGCTAACCACTGAATATTTTCTTGAAAAAAGGACACCGCAGACAGAGGGGGGAAGAAGAAACCAGGAGAAAATCAGCGACGAAGGAAAGAAAAACCGGGGAGAGCAAGCCAGTTTTCTGGGGTTCGGAGACGGGGAGAGCTCGAAGGATTCTTCTGGGGTTTTTCGAACAAAAGAATGGGAAGAAAAGCAGAAACGGAGGAGGAAAATGTGAGAGAATAGGAAGCTAGTCTCGGGATTCTGAGGAAGAAAAAAAAACGCAGAGAAAAGAAAATCGAGAGAGGGAGAAGGAGGGCGAGACGCACAGAGGTGGACAGAAAAAGACAGCATACGCAGAGAGAAAAAAAGGGACGACGGCCATTCGGGC
The DNA here is from genome assembly GCA_014182845.1 of Corymbia calophylla. Classification (NCBI taxonomy): domain Eukaryota; kingdom Viridiplantae; phylum Streptophyta; class Magnoliopsida; order Myrtales; family Myrtaceae; genus Corymbia; species Corymbia calophylla. The sequence continues at coordinate 19,672,483 of CM024700.1, read as the reverse complement.
GCGACCGCCCCCTCCCACGGCGAGAAGGAGGGTGACGATTTGCAGAGAAAGAAACGAGAGCGAGGCGGAGGAGGGGAAGATCTTCTTCCCATTTTTTCTGGGTTTTTGGGGCGACGATTTTGGGGCAGTCTTAGCAGAAGGGGGAAGAGGATTTTCAGAGAAGCAGAAGCGAAGATCTGAAAAAAAAAAAAAAAAGTCTGAGCCGAGAAAGAAAGAAGACGAAGGCAGAAGAAAGAGAGAACACAGAGGAGAAAAAAAAAAGAAAAAAAAGGGAGAAGAGGGTAGCGTCTTCATCTTCTTCTGGGGTAGTTCTGCAGAAAAGAGGTAAGCTCGAGACAGATAAAAGAAGAGGAAATGGGACAAAAAAAAAAGAAAAAGAAAAAAACGAGGGAGCTGAGGGAGCGGAGTTTTCTGGTTTTACGGAAGAAAAACGCAGAACGAAGGGCTAGGCCAGAGAGAGAGTTCGGCAAGAGGCCGGTTTTTGGACAGAAAGAAAAAAGGAGATCTGCAGAAGAAAAGCAAGGGTGGAGGTTCTGAAAAAATGGAGATCTGAGAGAAAGGGTAGAGCTCGAGAGCCTGAGCAGATCAAGGCGGGGAAGGAAAATGAAAAGAAGAAGAAGATGAAGCTGATTTCTGGATCTTGAAAGAAAAAAGAGAGCAGAAACCAAGGGCGTAGGTCTGAAGCGCAGACTCGGAGGGTCCAGAAGGAAGGAGGAATGGATCCAGACATGGTGGCGAAGGCGTTCGTGGAGCACTACTACTCGACGTTCGACGCGAGCCGGGCGGGGCTGGCCAACCTGTACCGGGAAGGGTCGATGCTGACTTTCGAGGGACAAAAGATCCAGGGCTCTCAGAGCATCGTCGCCAAGCTCACCTCCCTCCCCTTCTAGCACTGCCAGCACAGCATCACCACCGTCGACTGCCAGCCCTCCGGCCCCGCCGGCGGCTTGCTCGTCTTCGTCAGCGGCAACCTCCAGTTCGCCGACAGGATTGACATGTTGGATTCAACAAGTGCTTTACGGATCTGAGAGAGAACTGGAGAGTGAAAATCAGAGAGAAAAAAGGCAGTAAAAAGGAGAAAGAAAAGCAGTGGCAAAAGTCGGAGGTCCGGCGACGCTTGTACCTGAACCTCAGTTGACGGCCCGGCATTTCTCCCTCTTCGACGCGCGTTTCCAGGTCAGTCTTGCCTTCGTCTTCCTTGGTCTCAGAACTGTTCCGTCCCGAGGATTTTGGCTCGGAGGAGTTGCGAGGCGACCGGGCGAAGTCCATTATATTTAAAGCTCGCTTCCTTTCGCAGTCTTCGAGCCGGGTAGAGCCACCTCCGGCAGACGAGCTCACACTCTTTTTTTTTTTTTTCTCTGTCGGACGTTTTATTTCTCCCGTTTTGGGTTCAACCGAGACTTGCAATATATGTTCTATGTTCATGCTCATGTATTAACACGTAAAACCCGTCTGTGGATTAGTTTCTTGCCTACATCTAGTATGACCGATCCTTACCCGAAGCTGTGTCTCATATGATGGTTTGCACCTCTCTGTTGTCGACGCACACCGCATATTTGTTAAAATGCCCGAATGAAGTCCGGCGGGAATGCCGGCCAACCGTTGGTCGGCGGCGCTCGGCGTCGGTCGGACGGAACGACCGACGCCTGGCGACGCTATGAACACCCATTTAGGACCGGTGAGGACCCATCGCGGCATCGGCGGCGGTGCGGCAGAAGGAGTTGCAGGAACTCCAGCGCACACGGCTTCGGGGTGAAGAAGACCAGCGAAAAAAAAGAAAAAAAAAAGATTAGAAAACAGAAAGAGGCCGGGCCGAAAATTTAGACAAGGGGGCTGGGCCGGCCATTTTTTATTTGTTCGTGTGGGCCCAATCCGAGCTTGGGCCATCTTTTATTAGGAATTAGAAATGAGCTTTTTCTATTAATTTTGTTGATGGGACATTTTAAAAATATTTTCGACCGGGCCGTTCGGCCAGCCCGGTCGTTGCTCCGTCCCGGCCCGATAGGGGTCGGGTCGGTTTAGTAGGGCCGGGTCACCCGACCCCCATCCGAATCACTTTTTTTTTAATAAAAATTAAAAAGAAATCTAGAAAAATCAGGAATTTCAGAAAATTAAAATATTAAAAAAAATATTTAAAATCTTTAAAAAAATCTTAAAAATTTTCAAAAAATCATCAAAAATTAAAAAATATTTTTTCTTTAATTTTTAGAAAGGTTTTAAAATTTTATTTTAATTTTATTTATTTTTTCTTTCTTTCTTTTTTTTTCAAATATTCCAAAATTCCAAAAAAAATAGAAAAATTAGAAAATTCCAAAAACATTAATAAATGCTGTTTTCTTTTAAATTTTCGGAAAATTCAAAAAATATTAAAAATCTTCAAAGTTGTTTTGTTTAATTTTGGAAAATCCGAAAATATTAAAAAATATTAAAAAATATAAAAATTTCATAAAAATTCAGAAAAATTCAGAAAAATTAGAAAAAAATTGCAAAAATTAGAAAAGCCTTAAAAAGAAGAAAAAATCCAAAATTGAATAAGCCTTTAGGGCTTTACAATAGGTTTTTATTTTTGTTATATTCCCGCACCTTTATTTGTCGCGATTTTTAGATATTATTTCCTTAGAAAGGTTAGGATAAACCTCAGGTTTCCGAACGTGTTGCCATGACCTTAGTTAATATACAATCAAGTTAGGTACCGAAGGGCGTTAGTCGCTTGACTAACAAATCAAGTCCCCGACCCTGCCCTCCAGGTTGCGTAAAAAGCGAGACACGCTCCGTATGCTCCGCTTGGTTTTAAATCGACCTCAATAGACTAGTGGCAACTCCTTGTTTGAATTTTTTATGAATATCCCAACGTCACGCGGGGTATGGGCTTGGGAGAGCCCGAGTTAATTGAGGGCCGTCGGCCCGAAATTAACAATACTCCTAAACCTACTATATTATTTAGAAAAATTTTAGGTTGCGACAGTCACTAGGTGAGTTTGCATTCTAATCCCATGATTAGTCCATTAAACTTGCTGAAGGTAGTTTGAATTATAGTTAATCTTGATTAGGAGGTTAGTTAGGATTAATTATGGTTAAGGTATAGTTAGTTAAATTGACCATGGTTGATAGGTGGTTAGTTAACTAACCATGGTTGATAGGCGGTTAGATTAATTAACTATGGTTAGTAAGGATTAGTTAATTAACCATGATTGTTATGTGATTAAGTTCATTATTAATCTTAATTAAGTATAATTAATTATATGTTAGATTAATTAATTATAATTAAGGTTATAAGTTATCGTCAACACGACGATAAGCTATTGAGAAATTAAGTGATAAGCTATCACAAAAGGTGTAACAAGCTATCAAATTTTATTAATAGGCTATTGCTATTTAAGCGATAAATTCTCAATGAATAATTGATAGGCTATCACCATGGGACGATAAGTGCTGCTTGTTACATGATTTGGCCTAAGTTTTATGAGTTATTCCTGTATGTGCCTTGTTGTTTGATGCTTGTTTTGCCTTGAAAGTGTTTACTTCATGTGAAACCTGAAGTAGTAATTTTTACAAGGGTTTATATGGACATATAAAGGGAAAACCCCAATGTGTCAGGTTTATATGTTGAGTTGTATATTTGGAATAAGATCAGTATATTTAAAAAGTAAGGCATACAAAGTTTGACTAGTTTTTTTATAAATATATGACAACATACGATTATTTTCCTCAATTTTTATGTGAAAAATTTGCAATGACTTATTATGTTGAGCACGTACCACATTTGTATTGGCTAATGTGTGACGTCCTGAAATTCGAGCCCTTTGAGGGAGGAATGAACGTTAATTTCGTCAATGCATTGTTGGTTGATCTTACTCGGAACTGATCACTCCTAAGATACTAACCTTGAGGGGAAAGGCTAATGAGGACAGAACTTGTGCAACTAAAGAACTTGACCTAGGAAAACAACTCGACCGTGAGACTTACGTAAGGACAATCCTGTAGATATGCAGGCCGATTCTAGCGGCGAATAGAAGTCGATTCGTGGACATAACATAATGGGACAACGAGTGATTCCATTTACTGTTATCAAACCCGCGAACAACCCTATGTCGATCCTTGGTAATCGTGTACTTTGAAATAAGAATCTATCATTTGCAATTTCATGTAGTCAAGAACGTCCATGTGTCGAGAAGTCTTGAACATGATTTGGCACAAGTCAGTTACGTGTGAATTCTCGAAGCCGCCTGTTAATTTGAGTAGTACCAAAATGGCATTTAGACAAAATTGACAAGGCATGAGAATCCAAGATTGGACTTCGAATTCCTAGGATGGACTTTTGGATGCTGCTCCTTCGACCATCGACAGTGACAGTTAAGCCGAGTTTTTGGAAAAATGATTTACAAACCGAGGAAACGAGCCTATGAGGACGTGGGCCGGGCAAGATCAATGTGGGCCTCACACCTAAGGTGGGACAACCACCGTGGTAGACCCGAGGCAAGCAAGTGAGCCTGTTGGGCCAAACCGACCATTTACCCTCCCGAGCTCGTCGTCTAAACTTTAGCCGATTCGAGCCCAACAAATTTTCAAGTCCGTTCATATTCATTTTCTAGCTCGTTTCTTAGGCCCGCCCTTTATTTTTAGCCCAAGGGCAGTTTGGGGATTGTCCAAGATGAAAATGACCATTTTGCCTCTAGATATTTTGAAGAAAGGATAAAAGAAGCGAGAGAAGATGATGTCATTTGCTTGGGGAGTTGGGCAAGCCATTAATTGGCCTTGATGGGGCTTGACCTGCAGCCCTCATTTCACTTTCTCTCCTCCTCCTTCAGCCCTCATAAACTGCACACTTCTCTCCCTTGTTTTCCCTTCCTTCATTCTGTTTTTCCTTCTAACCTTCCTCAGAAAAACTGAGTTGTTCATGGCCTTCTCGTGCGAATCACAGCCTGTGCCGTCCACCAATGTGCTCAGAAGAAAAATTCCGTACAGGTCGTGGCGGCCGATCGCCAGTCAGAGCCACCGGCCAGCTGCTCACTAACCGCCACTTCTGCAGCACTCCGTCTTTGCCCGTTCCTCCTTTTCACTTGTTTTCCTCCCATTCTGACCTAATTTCCGCCCATACCAGCCACCAGTAGTTCCCCCTTGACTCCTAGGTGCCACCGATTGCCGGCCAACTGCTCACCGAAGCTCCGACCAGCCCGTTTTGCTCCGGTCACCCCTTTCCTCTTCAAGTAGTACTGTTTTCTGAAGTTGCAGAGGGAGTTTGAGCTTGTTGCTGTTGTTTTCAGCCTCGAGACTGCCTTGGATCGCTATGGTAGGGGGCCCTAGGTGTCGGGTTCGTTGCCGCCGCCGCGTTCGTGTTGCCAGCCTGTTTAATGGGTGAGTTTATCCCATAATCCATTTGTTAATGCCTAAACTTGCTTAAAGTTGGGTTAATTAGTGATAATGTTGGTTTAGATGGTTTAATTAAGTTGTATTAGCCTTAAGATATGTGGTTAAGATTAGCTTAACTTAATTTTGCTTAATTTTGCTAATTGAGCTTATTTGTTGCTTAATCGTGTTTCATGTTTAATTAAGCATGTTTTGCCATAATTGCTAGATTAATTTTTTTAATTAAGGATTTGCTTAATTTTCTGAATTTAATTTATTAATAATTGAATTCTAAAATTTACTGTTCATAATTACCGTTCATAGTGTACTGTTCACGATTACTATTCATGTGCACTATTCACGATTACTATTCACGGCACTATTCATCCAAAAAATGAAAATGTGCATAATTTCATGTGTATTGATTTTATGAAATGAAAATGATATGTCATTGCATGATCATCCGCATGAATCGTGTGATTTTCACACAAAAAAAATGGGAAAATGGTTTGTTCAATGGACACCGGAAATGGACCGCTTTTATGAGAAAGGATTTGAGGTTTTATATGCAAGCATGTGTGCATTGGCTAATGCTCAAAGATAATAAGTGGATTGTGGTGGTATGCTTGCGTGATCACTAAGTTAAACTCGCCGTCTCGGCCGAAGTTTGGGGGGTGACAGTTCGATTTATCAGAAACCTGAGGAGAGCATGGAAGGGCACGGTTGCGCCTTTGCAAAGGAAGGACGCCGTAGCGCCGTGGCGCTTCAGTTGTAGTCCAGATGCGGAGTCGCGGTAAAAGCCGAGCCCATGATCCTTCGGGAATGCCGTCTTAAGCGGGGGTCCTTTGACGTCACCGTGCCTCATAGGGGAGGGCTATGCCAATAGACACCGGTGGGAGTTCGGTTGTAGCCTTGTGGGGCAATAATAATCGGAACACGTGTGGATACAAGAGTATATGAGAAACATGTTATCATTGGTTCCAATTATGCATGAGTGATCACATCATTTATGGCACGCACGCATGAATCGATAACGTGCAGGGTGTGGCAATGGCCAAGTGAGATCGCTTGTAACGCGACTCGCATGTGATTGATGAACTGCATCATCTAACAGTCATGTGCATTGCGTGTATTATGCTGACTTATAACGTGCAGAGTATGGCATACCAGGTAAGGTTGCATGTGAATCGACTATGTGATTGTTGGTTGTATTGCTTGTATTGCGTGAGGTTTAACGTGTAGGGTATGGTATACCAGGTAAAGTTGCATGTAAACCAATTATTAAGTATTAGTTAACCCTGGCTGTTGTTGGTTGTTGGTTGTGGGTTGTTGGGTTGAGTAAGGGGTGGTTCTGGAGAGATACCCCGAGTTGAGTTGGTGTACTAACCGGGGCTTAGGGGAAGAACTCGCTGAGATTTTATCTCATTGGTTATTGTATAACCACTTTCAGGCCCTTAAAATGGCACACCCGCAGTGGAGAATCCTACCCTCGCTCCTCTAGTGATCGACCCAACGAAGCCTGAGTCCGATGGGTCCGAGTGAAGGTGGTGTTGAACCTAAGGGTTCATTTTGTATAGTTGGATTAGCCTAGCCTAGTTCCTTTTTGGTTTGGCTTAGAGGATGAATCATTCGGAAACGATCCTCTGTTGGTTAATATAGTAAATTGTATAAATAAGTAGTTGAGGTTTCTACTATTCATCATTTTATCCCTATTTGATTGTGTGATTGTCTGTTTGAACTGGGAATGGTTCGTCTTCTGTTTGTGCTTAATGAAAGATTAAAATGAATGGTCATCGACGAGTCTTGGGACATCGTTTTCAATTGACCATAGTAAGAGGTTGTCGTGTGCTCAGGGTTTGGGGCATGACATAATGCATGGGAAATGAATTGAAATTAAGTGATGTGGTATACTCGTGTGGTCATATAAAGTAACCTATCACCAAGCGAGAGTTTGGGGGACAAAATCCGATTTATCGAAATTCCCGACGAGGGTTTGGATGCCATGTCGCAGTTGAGACCAGAGTGATGCTCCTTTGGGAATACCGTTTGAGGAGGGCGTTCCAGACATAACCATGCCTAATGGAGCGAGACAATGCTCGGTAATGCAAAAAGAATATCAGCTCGTGTGTTGGTAGTAGGCTGTTAGGTCATAATAATCAAAATACGTGTGAATGCAAAGTGCATGAAAAATATATATATATTTTTTATTATGCATGTGCATGTTTGTACTGATTGTGGCACGCATGAGTTTATACCGTGCAAAGTATAGTTGTGGCAAGGTAAGGTTACCTGCAAGTCGATTCAACTGTTGGTTGGTTATTATGAGGATGAGAATGCTTATTTGCATTGATTATAGCACACATGAGTTTATACCATGCAGTGTATAGTTATGGCAAGGTAAGGATGCTTGCGAGTCGAATCAGCTGTTGAGTGTTTGTTGTGGAGTTTATTATGGGGTTTACCGGTCAAATCACGTTTATAATTAAGACAAAGCAAGGATCGTTTTGCTATCGATCTGTTATCGATATGTGGTTGCATGTTTAAGAACCCCGAGGTGAATTGATTTTCTAACCAAGGCTTAAGATGGTAACTTGCTGAGATTTATATCTCATTTGTTGTTGTTGACCATTTGTAAGGCCGTAGTTATGGCATCCCTGTCACCCATGATCTAGTAGTGATGGAGCACATTATTGAGGGCAGCAGAATCGTATGCCTGATGGTTGAAGGAAGTAAATTAACCTTGCTTAGTATCTTTCGATGACTATTGAGAAAGTCACTTGACTAAAGGGCATGTATATAAATTTCCTAGAATTAATCGGTACAAAAATAAAAATGACATTGCTGCTATTGTTATTGGTCTTTCTACTATCCCTGTTGTTTGATTGACTGGGTATTGTTGATTCACTTCCACATGCGTATAACTAAAAGATCAAATAAATGGTCGGCAACATGTCCTAGGACGTCGTATTCATTTGACCAAAGTGAACATGGATTGTCGCAAGCTCGAGGGTTAGGGCATGACACACATATGTCCATCAACAGAGCTAAAAGTGCAAAAGTAGTTTTTTTGCACTGTACAATGACTGGCCTTCAGTTTCGCACAAGATGAACAAGACGGTGCATAGCAAGGGACTTTCAGCTATTTTACACCAAAATCAAGAAGATAATCATGATTCATCGGCCCATGGAACTTTCAGCTATTTTACATTCCTGAAACTTAAGCAATTTCTATGATGATTTTCATCAAATAAAGACTTCAGTAATTCACTCTAACGAGTTTTTAATATATTGCCAAACGGAATTCTAGTTTGCCATTTACTCCCAAAAATTTATCTCTCGCGCTTCCATGAATAATTATCCGATGACTTTGTCTTCCTTTAAAGACCTTCCTCTCTTCTTAACTTCCACTAATGTGTGACTAGTCTCCTTGCACAAACACCAGTTTTAACTGAGGCTAATGATATTCCGACACCCTTAATAACTTCTTCCATAACTATTACACAAGCATGTTGCTTATCAAGTTATAACATGGTCGTGGAAGAAGTTATAATTGTCGTGAAAGAAAACTTTCGAGATCTTAGAATGGGGAAGAAATCATCATCATCATCATCATCATTATATCGTTACATCAAGTAATCATATCCCTTTTGTTTTAACAAACACAAAATCCCTGTAAGCATCTTCTAAAGAATGTGAACAAAGTCATCACCATTTATGAACCACAGTATAATTTCCACAATAGCGCAAGTATTATTTCGCAAACCGCGAATAAGACCTTCCTTTTCCACTTCTGTCAATATTCACAAATATTACAAGAGCGATTGGTGCTTCGATCATATTGATACTAAAGGTGAACCTGCAGGCATGCTCTATACTGAATCTTTCTAACAGGAATAAATAGACAATTGCCCAGAAAGAAAAGGAAAACCAAAACAAAGGGGAAGAAGAAACCAAAGAAGATTTTACCGGCTGTAAGATAACAGGAGATGTTTCTTTCTTTCTAGAGTTGGCTGTTGATATCGTCCCCACTACGACCGTAAGTATCCTTCCATTTTTTGTAGAAGCCAAGAAAGTAGGGTGAATTCCCACATCTTGCAAATGTCAAAAAACACTGGTCTTGAAGTTGTAGATTAGGCAAATTTAGCAATGGACAATCAGAGAGACTCAATAGCCGCAGATTCTTTAGTTCTGATAGATCAGGCAATCTTTCAAAGCAACTGCATTTGTAAATACTCAATGCCTCTAGCGATCCTAATTTCTCCACACCTTGAATCTCCGGTAGCTTTGGGCAATCAGTCACTCTCAACGAGAGGAGCCCTTTTAATCTTGATACCTTTAGCCTTTCAAGATATTCTCCATCGCTCACGGCCAAACTATGGAGTTTCACCAGCTGTTCTCCAAGCACAATATCAAAATTGACCTCCCTCAGCCGACAATTACAAAGGTCCAAGTTGGATAGATTTGTCAAGTTGGAAAAGAGGGACCTTTCCATCGGTGACATAACATCGAACAGAGACAATTTTTCAAGGCTGGATGGAAGCCCCATGAGAGATAGGGGGTTAACACAAGTAATCTCAAGATCGCGAAGCTGAGAAAGAGTAGCCAAATTAATTGGAGGAAATTTGACAAATCTAATGACAAGCATCAAACTCTCCAGACTAGATAACGCCTCGATCCACTCTATTTTTGGAGCTTGAAGGAAGTATTGCAATATCCGAGGAGTGTCATCCGATGCATGAAGATTGACTAAGGAATTTAGATATGAGAGATTAGGGGCTTTCCACAACAAACGAGGTGGGAACTCCAAAACCTTCAAACTCATAGGGAGCTCTGGCAACTGTTCGAGTTTATCACACTCATTTAAATGAAGTTTTTGGAGATGAGAAAGCTGATTCATAGTTGTGGGCAATCTCCTAATCTTGCTACATGATAGATCTAGTGTCCTCAAAAAGCACAGACCCCCAATTTCACTTGGAATTTCCCCCTCCAGATTCCTACAATGTGAGGTGTCTAACCTTTTAAGATTCTCTAGCATCCCTATGGTCTTTGGTAGCTCTCTTATCGCACTCCCAACTAGACGTAAAATCTCCAATCCTTTTAGTTTCCCAATACAAGCAGGTAATTCTGTGATATCTGTATTCTCCAAATTTAGCTCAATCAAGAACTCCAACCCTCCTAATGAGTCTGGTAGCTTTTTTATTGGAACCATAGAAAGGCTCATCTTCCTCAACATTTTGAGATCTCCAATTGAGTGAGGTAATCCTGTCATTTTCGTGCCTCCCAATTCCAATGTAAGCAGTGACGTTAATTTTCCGATGAATTCTGGAAGTTCAAAGAGCGCAAGATTTTCCATCTTTAGGTTTGTCAAAAATTCTAGATTGCCCATCGAGTTCGGCAAGAATTGAGGTACCACACATGGACTGATATCGGTTGAAGCTTCTTTCAATAAACTCCCTAAACGATTGCACCTACTTATTTCCAAGTATTGCAGGTGCTTTTGGTTACCAATGGATGGGTCAATCTCAACCAAGCTTTCACAATCTTTGAACACCAGTCTCTCTAGAGTGGAGAACAGAGATAAATCAGGCATCTTGACTAAGCTTTTGCAATTCACAAGACTGAGAACTTTTAAGTTACTTGTCCCCTGCAAAATAAGCAATATAAGAAGGCACAGCTATCAACACCCCCAAATGAGAAGAGAAATGTCGTTTAATGAACATCATGCATGTCAGAATGTATAGTACCATAATTTGGCTCCATCCATCCCAGTCATTTGTTATGTCGCTTTCTGAAATTTTGAGGACGACTAACTTGCTTGGACAAAAGTTGGTCGCTTGAAACTGTGAAGGACAATGATGCCATGAAAGCCATCTTAGTTCATGGAAGAGATCCTCAAAGTCTCCAACAAAGTTCCCTCCGTTTAATTCAAGGAACCTTAGGTATTCTAGCTCTGAAAATTCCATAGGAGTAAAATTGTGGGATTTGGAATGTCCGGCAAGTTTGAGTGCTACTATTTTTTCTGTTCCCTGTAACAGAAATTAATGATCATTGAGCATGAGGTCTGATAAGAAAATGACATTGCATGATGAACCCTTACAACATGACATATGCATTCAGCACAACGTAAAAGTTGTAAGCTAGATCGACTTACCCTTTTTCTGCGTATGACCTCCATAGCAGACCTTGGGCACCACAACCTGCTACGCTTTCCGGAAAATTGGATGCTCTCTTGATGAACGATTTCTCTTCCAAGGTCTCTGAGTTGGTCATGCATCCATAATTCCTCATGATACCGAACACTTATCAAGGACATATTGATAAGGACATCAATTGATAAATTTGGGAAAAACTCGCAAGATTTCCACATGAGAATTGCATCATCAATTTTTTCACCAGCCATGTAACAAGCGATATCAAGAAAAATTTGTTTTTGCTCGTACTCTAACATTTCATAACTTATCATCAATATATCATGGACCCCTCTGTGAGGCATTTTCATTAATTTTTCCAGCATGTCTTCCCACACAGCCAAACTTTTGTAGCGAAGAGAGGATCCGATGACCTTTAGAGCCAGAGGAAGTCCACCCGTGGTTTTAACTATCTTGGTTGCTATGATGAAATAATCAGTTGGAGGGTTATCTCTTCTGAAAGCGTGCTCGCTAAAAAGCTCAAGAGCATAATGAGAAGGCATTTCCTTCATTTCATAGATGTAAAACTCTTCATGGTGGATGCAGTCATTGTCTGTTGGTCTTCCTTTGTTGATCGACAAAAACCGGATATCCCTGGTTGTGATAATAATTCTGCTACCAGGACCAAACCAGTTGTGCTTTCCGGCTAGTGTCATAAGCTGGTTTCTATTGTCAACATCATCCAAGACGATGAGAACTTTCTTGTGACGAAACCTTTCTTTTAACATGTTGACCCCATCATTGGTGTCATAAATCCTTGCATGTGGAAACTCAAGAATATCTGATAATAGTCTCCATTGTAAGTCTCTAATTTTATCTTCTTGGGAAGATTCACGAACATTTGAAAGAAAGCTATGACCGGAGAATTGGTGAGAGATTCGATTAAAAACAGCCTCGGCAAGGGTGGTCTTACCGATGCCACCCATACCATGAATCACAATGAAACGTACGTCAGGGGATCCTTCTTGCAGTAAGCATGTCATGTCCTTCAAATGATCATGAATTCGAATTACATGCTCGGGCAAATTTCTCTGCCTTCTCTTCAGTCTGGTCAAAACCTCTTCAACAATATGTTTGATAACTGCACCTTCCCTGCAGCAATATCCATATAAATGGAGCACTCGATTCATATTATTACCGAAGATTTTTCTTTTTGTGTAATGATCTACAGCAAAATGACCTATCTGCAATGAATATCTGCATTTGACCAACAATCCAGGCTAGATTTGACGCACAATAGACGCTATACTAATAGTTACTTTGAGAATGCATCCTATTCCCGTGAACTCCATTCATGTGGGATTGACATTTCGTGAGAGGACCGAATATACTCAGTATCTCTAGCGCGAATGCAATAATCCATCGAAAAACACCCAAATCGAGCTAAATGAAGTTCATGTATAAATTCGCAACGGTGAAGTAAATCCTGTGTGCGTGTCATTGTAACTCTCCTATTGATGAATTACTCTTGATATGTGCAGAAGAATCGATCAGAACTGAAGCAAGAGACAAACATTGAAACTCCCTTTCAAACTAAAAAGAACTGCAGTATGTTAGATCAAACCAGCCGCAGAATGCAGAGCCTTACCCTTTGTCCTTCAAATCCCATCCCTCGATTCGAGAGACCTCAATCAGAGCATCCTTCCACCGCCGCACCACATCACTGCCGAACCTATCCTCATGCTTTTTCAAGGCCTCGTCATACAGTCCAGTCTGTAGCTCAACGTCAAGAGCACCCACGCCGTAGAAAATAGGCAGAATCACTTTGCCACTCGATCCTCTGTACCTCTCCACAATATGCACAAGCTCACGGAGACACCACTCGCTGGACACGTAGTCTCTGGAGAAGACGATCACGTAGACCTTGGAGTTGTCAATCGCGCGCAGGAGCTCACCTCCAATCTCTTCGCCTTTTCGGATCTCCTCCTCATCCCTAAAGACGCGGACTCCGGCTCCGTCCATGGCATGGTAGAGGCGGTCCGTGAAGCTGAGGCGAGTCTCCGGTCCTCCGAAGTTCAGGAACACCTCGAATTCAGCCCTCAGAGGCTCGCCATCGTCGCCGCTGGCTGGATCTGGAAATGAGTTCCACTTCCTCTTCATCTTCAGGAGCTGAGTGCACCGGCTTCAACTGGGTGACCGATCGGCCTGATTCCAAGGCGAACCTCGGTGCTCTTCCCTTACGATGCTTCGGAGGCGACCAAAATGCGGAGGAATGGTTGACTCACGGATGGCTTGGTCTAGAGAGAGGGGTTTATCAGTCACCCTGTTTCCTTTCGTGAGCTACCAGTCCACGGAAGGCAAAAGCGCAGAAGTAGGGATGGCGACTTGGAAAACATGCGAACGCCTTGGTGCGGTGGACCCAAAACCGTTCCCGTGCGGAAGCTTCCTGCAACTTTGAAAAGATCGCGAAGTGCAGCCGCAGGTGAAGGCAGCCATGGCCACGCTAGCCGTGGCAAGGCTGCCTCGTTTGTGGCCCTCGCCCAGTGGCCCACAAGTCTCGCCTAAGCCTCGCTGGCCACCGTGGAGGAAAAAAAAAGGAATGGAGGGGGAAAAGGAGAGGGAAATAATAAAATAATTCTAAAAAAATAAAAATTATTATTAAAAATTATTCACAATCAACAATCTTTAACTTGGCTCAATCCAACATGTAATAGATTTCCGTATATTTCCCTCACGCAATAGATATCCATTTTTTTTCTTTTTTTAATTTTCAAAATTTAGATTTTCACTCTGGGCTTAAACTAGAGATATATTTTAACAATCTCTACCTTGACTCGACGTTTAAGCCAAGTCACAATCACTTTGCCAAAAATTCAACCACTGCTGCCACTCTTTCATAGCATTCAATGGGCTCAACCGCCATAGATATTTTCCAAGTTCAAACCTCCCTTGAACTTCGCCATAACCGAGGACTTCATTAGAACATCAACTCCACTATGTACCTTTATCTACTTCGCAAAGATTTTCCAACACAATCTCCTTTAACATAGATAAAGCAAACCCAATGATGCATCCATTCATGTTAGAAGATCGAACATGTACCTTGTCGATTCTGGTAGTTACAAAAACGGTTGGCTCTATATGCTTCACCACGCTATAAGCACCATCTATAGTGATTAATGTGCCAATACTTGCTATCTGTGGTGTCATAAATTTTTTACCTATTTTGTATGTACTGTTAGTTAAGTCTCACTCTGAACTAATCACTCATAAGATACTAACCAATGGGGGAAGGCTATTAAGGATTTAAGTGCATGCTCGACTAGAGAACTCAACCATGGGTGGCGATTCGACCATAAGGATTGAGAAGAGTCGAGCAATCAGTCATTCACAATTACATGACAACTGAGGTCATCCCTAACTCGAGATAATCCTTAGAGACTTTGACAGCCAGATTGAGGAACATGTACTTCGACAACTAGAAGAAGAGGAAATTGACACGTTCCGCAAATTCGACTGGCCAGAGTCTCTATAGTATTGCTCGAGGAAAGGTTCGTAAGCCAGAGCATCTTCAGAGGCAAAGTGATTGTCAGGACCCTTTAAGTTCTTGATGGGGCCCCCATATGGCATAAGTCATGTTATAGTATAAATGTCCAAAAGGGTAACTGACATGGGTCCCCATGGAAAGAAGAAACAGTTGACGAATGAGGACCAAAAGCAAAGAGTAGCACCTAGCAATCCCCTATCCATATCATGTGACACCATACTAACCTCTAACGCTTGGTCTATTCCTGCCTGCATCCACAAGAGCCTAGTCGGCATATCATCCTTGAGCTGCAAATACCAAAGGGGAACCTTTCCTCGAAACCGAAATATGGCAAAAGAGGGCATCCAAATGTCCTTAATAAGAGGATGTCGAAAGGGAAGCTTCTCACCTTTCTTAAAAGGGAAACAAGGCTTCAAGGTTGGAGGACCATGGTGAAGAAGGCATGGACCTAGCAACAATTGGTGACTTCTGAAATGAAGGGTCATCAGGTCAGGATCAAGTTCTATGTCCATAGAGCTAATTAAATCAAAGCGACAATGTGAAGCTTCCTCGCTGTTGTGAAGGTCATTAAAGCATGAAATATGGAACTCGAGCTTGAAAGTTTTGGAAGCCATGGAAAAATCCGAAGATAGAATGCCAAGGGTTTAGGGTTTAAGGAGGTACACAACAAAGAAGAAGATGACAGAAATGAAGGCAGAAGAAAACGCCAAATTTGAAATATGATGGGAAAGCAGAAAGCAGAGCGACGTTTCGAGACCTAATAGGAGTTGAGGATCCGTATCAGCCAGGAGACATCAAAAGTGCAAAGGGCATAATCACTATCCCATATGGATAGCGCGTGGAACGAGGTATACCCTTTAAAAGAAATAAAGTTCTTATTTATCTTTTTTAAAAGGGGCATACGTTAACACCCAAATTTACTTCTACCATCACGTGACAATCACATGAATCCTTTAAAAGAAATAAAGTTCTCATTTATCTTTTTTAAAAGGGGCATATGTTGACACCCAAATTTACTTCTACCATCACGTGACAATCACATGAGAAAGTCAAGCAACCATTGGACCATGCGAGATAGACTTGTGTCATCAATCAATTTATGGGCTTACATATGGGGCCGTCAACAAGGTTTGCCAAAATGACAAAATTAGGAATGTTCTGCACCCAACTGTTATGGTACAAGTTGAGGTGTCAAATTTCAAAAGAAAAGGCGCAGAATGAAGTCGGTGAATAACTAGCAACCCCATAGAGGCAAAGCAAGTCAAAGCCACGTTCAAGACGATTGAGTTAGCTGTATAGTGTAAGTCAAGATTATAGCTAAGGCGATTGAATTGGCTGGATAATAGGAAACTTGATGGAAGTTGAAGGCAATGGTAAAGGATGATAACTGCTTAGCCAAGTCCTATAAATAGCCTAAGACTTCCAACAGAGAGGCCCCCGAACATCACAACAAATCCTTTATCTTTTATCCTAGTTTTCCTTAGCTTAGCGTAGCTGTAGTTCAAGCTCCTGTTGTAACATTTTGAAAATCGAACCCATTTTGGGATTTTATAAAATAGTGATGTTAGTCGAATGCCTGGTTAGTACAAATATTCCGAACTATTTGTTCTTGGGATAACGGATTCTAGGAAGGCGCCAATAGAAAGCGATACGCGAACGACTCGCAATTTCAAATAAGAACGAACCCTTCGACCATAAGAACCTGGGCATGAATGATATCCTCTAGTACTAGACTATTAGGAAAATGGAAATAAATCGATTCGGCAAAAGTATGAAGTCGGGTAGCAGGTGATTTCTGTCTAACTTCGATACAAACTATGAACGACACTAAACCGAATCATTTTCATCTTGTACTCGGGATTATCAATTAAGCCCTCGAGATCACATGACAATCGAGGGATGTCCCTAACTCAAGAATTGGTGTAAATGTAGATCAAAGAATGGTTGACCATGGGTCAAATGTGTCACACCCCGACTCTCGAGCTCATGGCAACCCCATTTCACTTGTAGTCTAGTTGTACAATATCCCAAGTACTGTCGTTGACCAATTCATTTTATCTTGTAATTAAGCACATGTGGAAACGAACAACTCTCAAAACATAAACAATAGGGATAGCAGCAGAGGAAAGACAAATAGTATTTTATATATCTAAATGTTAGCATGTACACCAGCGAATACACACACGCCTTATTATAAGCGACAAGTTAAGGCCTACTCAAAAAGGGACTGGTCTGGCTAACCTAACATTGTACTGGTAGGGGAGGGCTTGCCAAAAAAGAGAGCAGGCCACAGCTACCTACTCGTTGGCCTTAGAGGGATCGTCATCTTAGGCCTGAAAAAGTTAACCGCGACGAGTTGAGATAAACTCAACAAGTTAAAGTCTTAAGCCCTGATTAGGAACTTCACTCGCCTCAGGAGTTTAACATATAACCTAATCCATCAACTACCAATCACCACCTCAGAGAAAATAATAATAGAAGGCAGTTTAATAAACAAACACAACCATAGGCGATCCTACCTGGCCTTGGCATATGAGACCTGCAAAAACTGTCAATCACCTCACCAAAGCAGTAGGAGACATGCAAATAATCAAAGTATTGCACAAAACATTCTCATATCTCAATGCCCACACGTGCTCCGATTATTACAACTCTCAAGGCCACGGCACGACCTTATGGTTAGCGGTCAACTGGTCGTAGACCAGGCATCGTCATCTACCTCAAGGCACGACGACGTCATGGGCTCTCCCCCACTAACGGCATTTCCTAAGGAACATGGGGCCCGTCCCACTACGGCAGTCCCACATCTGACCACTATCAGGCGACCCAATGATCACAGCACAATTCCAAAGGATTGGAGGTCATCCAGCTATACCGAGCTATCAACTTTAATCTGACCATGCAACACATCAGCAAACAGTTCATTCTTGTATTTGTTTTTGCTTGGTCGTGAATGCAACATAATTCGTGCTCACATGACATGCTATTGCAGTTGACACACGTATAATGTCATATAGTACAATCCAATCACTCGTGAAAATTACGACAAACCGAAATTCAATTCCAACCAATTAACAACCACGTATAATTCCCCAACTCTTAGGAATAATTCACAATCAATAATTCAACAAGCCATAACAACCAAGGGCACATCAAATTATCACTAAAATTTGCTTCCGTATGAACAGTGCCGAGTGAACAGTAAATTGGTCCGAAATTAATTAAATACATAAAAATAATT
Source organism: Corymbia calophylla (assembly GCA_014182845.1). Lineage (NCBI taxonomy): Eukaryota > Viridiplantae > Streptophyta > Magnoliopsida > Myrtales > Myrtaceae > Corymbia > Corymbia calophylla. Next base: position 19,654,221 of record CM024700.1, on the reverse strand, counting down.
AAACATAACCATGGTTAATCCATTAACCCAACCATAGTTAATTTAACCTAACCATGATTAAAATCTAACATTGGTTACTTTAAAAACTAACCTTAGTTACTTTGATTAATTAACCTTAGTTACTTTATTACTAACTATGGTCAATTAACTAATCCTAGTCAGCCTTAATTAGCTCAGCCACCATTAACAAACTAACCCATAATTAATCAAGCACAAAAATTAAACTAATTAAATCCTAAGCAAGATTAATCTCTAAACAAGAATTAGGAAATTAACTTACCTGAGTTGGAAATCTAGCGACACCAGCGCATAGGGGGAATGAGGGCTATGAAGAGTAAGCTCAGGGATGACAACAGATAACGAACGGTGGCTGAAATGGGCCAAAACAGTGCAGAAACATTGTTCACACGGAAGGTATGCAGCTGGGCGGAAAAAGCTGAAACGGGCGGTTGGCGGCGACCAGGGGTGGTTGGCGGTGTGCGGTTGGCTCCCTGACTTTGAGACTACACTTTGGGCGGAGGTGGCAGCTCTGGCAGCAGCGGCAAAGCTGTTTTCTGGCGAGAAAACGAAAAAAGACAAAGAAGAAAGGAAGAGAAAGGAAGAGAAAAAGGGAGAGAGAGAGAGGGGCTGGTTTGTGCGGCTGAGAGGGAAAGATTGAGGAGAGAGAGAGATGCTAAAGACTAGGATAAGATGCCAAGGCAAGTGGGCTAGCCACTTGCTTGAAGGACCAATCAAAAGAAGCAAAACAAAACATAAACAAAGCCCACTTTTGGGCACAAAGGAAAAGGCCAAAGAGAGAGCCATGTGGGGTGAGGAGGGAGGAGAATGGGCCGGCGTGGGCCCCTTTTGGGACGAGCTAGATGGGCGCAAGGCCCATTGGGCAACTGGTCTTAGGCCGGCCCACCCACAAGCTCGAAACTCAGTCCAATTTCCCCTTTTTTCGACACTTCCGAGTCCAATGGAAAATCCCAAAATAAATGAAGTAACGTACAAATATTTAGTCCTGACATCACTGAGAAGTTGGTTCCCAAAAATTGGATTAAAATCAAGGCTAAATTAAGTCAATTGCGACCGTAGTACAATTTGGATTATCGGGCGCCCCTTCAGGACTTTTCTTCAAATTTAACCCGTGGTCAGCCATTCTTTGATCCATGTTTACGCTAATTCTCGAGTCAGAGATGTCTCTCGATTTTCGTGTGCCGGGGGCTCAATTGATAATCCCAAGTACCAGATGAAAAGAATTCGGTTTAACGTCGTCCGTAGTTCGTATCGAAGTTGTGTGGAAATCACCTGCAATTCGACTTCATACTTCTGCTGAATCGATTTATTTCTGTTTCCTTAATATTCTAGTACTTAGAGGATATTATTCCCTCCTAGGTCCTCATGGTCGAAGGGTTTGTTCCTGATTAAAATTGCGACTCGAATGCGTATCGTAATATCCATAATCCGTTATCCCACGAACAAATAGTTCGGAATATTTGTACTAACCAGGCATTCGACTAACATTGCCATTTTATAAAATCCCAAAATGGGGTCGATTTTCAGAAGGTTACAAAGTGTGAGGAAAAGTCCTAAAGGAGCATCCGATAGTCTAAATTATATTACGGTCACAATCGACTCAATTTAGCCCTAATTTTAATCCAATTTTTGGGAACCGACACCTCAGAGATGTCAAGACTAAATATTTGGATGTTGCCTCATTTATTCTTAGGCTTTCTGTTGGGCTTTAAAGTGTCGGAAATGGAAATTTTGGACCGGGTTTCAGGCCCGTAGGTGGGCTAGCCCAAGACTGGCGGCCCAATAGGCCTTGCGCCCATCTAGCCCAGCCCATGAGGGGCCTAAGCTAGCCCTTTCCCTCCTCCCTTCTTAGCCCAATGGGCTTCTCTTCTTGGCCGTTTCTTTTGATAGCCCAAGAGGGCTTTGTTTGGTTTTGTTTTGCTTGTTTTTTATTGGCTCTTGAAGTAAGTGGGCTAGCCACTTGCCTTAGCTTCTTGATCAAGTTCTCCAGCCCATTCTCTCTCCTCCTTTCCCTCTTCTCAACTACCCCACCCCAGCCTCTCGCTCTCTTCTTTTTCTCCTCTTTCTTTTCTGTCCTTGCTGTCCACCGTCGGAAACCGCCTTTGCCACCGTCGCCAAAGCTGTTGCCACCGTCCAGCGTGGAGCCGTTGACGTCTAGAGGCCAGCCGCTCACCACCGGCCGCCCTTAGTTTCCACCGGCCACCTAACAGCCACTGCTACCTTTCCACCTGAATAGTGCTTGGCGCTGTTTTGGCCGGTTTTGGCTGCCGTTCGCCGTCCGCCGTCCATCGTCCGTCGTCCGTCACCGTCCCCGAGCTAACCCATCGTTGACCTTGCTCTTACCTTCATGCCAGTGTCGCCAGATTCCCGACCCAGGTAAGTTAATTTCCTAATCCTTAGTTAGGGGTTAATCTTGCTTAGGTTAATTTAATTAGATTAAATTGTGCTTGGTTAATGATTAATTAGTTTGTTAATTGTGGCTAATTAGATTAGGGTTGACTATGGTTAGATTAAAGGAACTATAGTTAGTAATTAAAGTAACCTTGGTTAATAATTAAAGTAACTATGGTTAGTGGTAAAGTAACTAAGGTTAACTTAGTAACCATGGTTTGGTTAATTAACCCTAGTCAAGTTAAATTTAGTAACCATGGTTAAGTTTATTAACTTTTATTATTTATTTAATTTCTAAATAGTTACTATTTACGAGTATTGTTCACATGTACTGTTCACGTGACACTATTCATGCAAAAGCGAAATATTGCCTTAATTCGATGTGATCGTAATTGTTAAGGCATGTTGAATTGTTAATTGCCCATTATTCCCGAGAATGATGGGGAGTACGTGGTTGTTGATTTATTGTAATTAAATTTTTGGTTTGTCGCAATTTTCATGAGTGGTTGGACTATACTATTGTACGTGATTGTTGATTATTGCTGCATTTCACTATACGTATGTCAATTGCAATAACATGTCACGTGAGCACGAGTTATGTTGCATTCACGACTGAACAAAGACAATAATGAATTGTTTGATGATGTGTTGCATGGTCGCATTAAATTGAGAGCCTAGATCAATCCTTTGGGATTGTGCCGTGGCTTTTTGGTCACCTGACTTTGATCGGATGCTTGACGGGGGTCAATTGCAGAGTCACGGTAGAGGCCGGACCCATGCTCTTTCGGGAATACCGCTAGTGGGGGATAGCAAGAAGGAGGACGATGCCTTGCTTGAGCCAGTTGACCGCCAACCATAAAGTTGTGCTATGACCTAAGGGGTCGTAATAATCGGAGCATGTGTAGAAATTGAGACATGAGAAAGTTATGTGCAATGCTCTGATTATTTGCATGCCTCTTAATGTCGTGATGATTTAAATGACAGTTTGTACATGTTATGTGTGCCAAGGCAAGGTAGGGTCGTCTGTGGTTGCATTTGATTATTAAACTGTCTTCTATTAGTGTTTCTCTGAAATGTGGTGTTTGATGGATTGACGGGTTAGGGTGTATGTTAGACTACCCCGAGGCGAGCGAAGTTCCTAAACGAGGCTTAAGATTTTTAAACTGAATCTTTCTAACAGGAATAAATAGACAACTGCCCAGGAAGAAAAGGGAAACTAAAACAAAGGCGAAGGAGAAACCGAAGAAGAACTTACCGGCTGTAAGAGAACATGAGACGATTCTTTCTTTCTAGAGTTGGCTGTTAATATCGTTCCCCCTACGACGGTAAATATCCTTCTATTTTTTGTAATAGACAATAAAGTAAGGTGAATTTCCACATCCTGCAAATGTCAAAAAGCACGGGTCTTGAAGTCGTGGACCAGAAGGTCTACATTTCGTAAGTGGCGAAATGACCATAAGATCAATGTCCCATCGAGTCCGGCAAGAATTGAGGTACCACACATGGGCTGATATCGGTTGAAGTTTCTTTCAATAAATTCTCCAAATGATTGCACCCACTTATTTCCAAGTATTTCAGCTGCCCCTGGTTACTAATGGATGGGTCAATCTCAACCAAGCGTTTACAATCTTTGATCACCAATCTCTCTAGAGTGGAGCACATAGACAAATCAGGCATCTTGATTAAGCTTTTGCAACTCACAAGACTGAGAACTTTTAACTTACTTGTCCCCTGCAAAATAAGCAGTATAAGAAGGAACAACTATCAACATCCCCAAATGAGGAGAGATCTCGTTTAATGAACATTATGCATGTCAGAAGATGTAGTACCATAATTTGGCTCCATCCATCCCAATCATTTGTTACGTCACTTTTTGAAATTTTGAGGACGACTAACTTGCTTGGACAAAAGTTGGTCGCTCGAAACTCTGAAGGACAATGATGCCATGAAAGCCATCTTAGTTCATAGAAGAGACCCTCAAAGTCTCCAACAAAGTTCCCTCCGTCTAATTCAAGGAACCTTAGGTATTCGAGCTTTGAAAATTCTACAGGAGTAAAATTGTGGGATTTAGAATGTCCATCAAGTTTGAGTGCTACTATTGCTTCTGTTCCCTGTAACAGAAATTAATTATCATTGAGCATGAGCTCTGATTAGAAAATGAAATTGCATGATGAACCCTCACAACATGACAAATGCATTCTGTTTTTAGTCCAACATAAAAGCTCTAAGCTAGATCGACATACCCTTTTACTGCGTATGACCTCCATAGCTGACCTTGGGCACCACAACCTGCTACACTCTTCGGGAAATTGGCTTTCTCGACAAACGATTTCTCTTCCAAAGTCTCTGAGTTGGTCGTGCATCCATAATTCCTCATGATACTCAACCCTTATCAAGGACATGTTGATAAGGACATCAATTGTGAGATTTGGGAAGAACTCACAAGATTTCCACATGAGAACTGCATCTTCGATTTTTTTCACCAGCCATGTGACATGCGATATCAAGAAAAATTTGTTTCTGCTCATCCTCTAACATTTCATAACTCATCATCAATATATCATGGACCTCTCTATGAGGCATTTTCATGTCTTCCGACACAGCCTCATTTTTGTAGCAAAGGGAGGATCCGATGACCTTTAGAGCCAGGGAAGTCCACCCATGGTTTTAACTATCTTGGTCGCTATGTTGGCATAATCAGTTGGAGGGGTATCTCTTCTGAAAGCGTGTTCACTAAAAAGCTCAAGAGCATGATGAAAAGGCATTTCCTTCATTTTATAGATGTAAAACTCTTCATGCTGGATACAGTCGCTGTCTCTTGGTCTTCCATTATTGATTGACAAAAACCGGATATCCCTGGTTGTGATGATAATTCTGCTGCCATGACCAAACCAGTCGTGCTTTCCAGCTAGTTTCATGAGCTGGTTTCTATCATCAACATTATCCAAGACGATGAGAACTTTCTTGTGACAAAACCTTTCTTTTATCATGTTAACCCCATCATCGGTGTCGTAAATCCTTGCAGGTTGAAACTTGAGAATATCTGATAATAGTCTCCATTGTAATTCCTTAATTTTATCATCTTGGGAAGATTCACGAACATTTGGAAGAAAGCTATGACCGGAGAATTGGTGAGAGATCTGATTAAAAACAGCCTCAGCAAGGGTGGTCTTACCAATGCCACCCATACCGTGAATTACAATGAAACGTACGTCAGGGGATCCTTCTTGCAGTAAGGACTTCATGTCCTCCAAATGATCATGAATTCCAACTAGATGGTCGGGCAAATTTCTCTGCCTTTTCTTCAGTCTGGTCAGAACCTCATCAACAATATGTTTGATAACTGCACCTTCCCTGCAGCAATATCCATATGAATGGAGCACTTGATTCATGATCTATTACCGAAGATTTTTCCTTTTGTGTATTGGTCTATAGCAAAATGACCTATCTGCAATGAATATCTGCATTTGACCAACAATCCAGGCTAGATTTGATGCACAACAGACGCTTTAATAAGAGTTACTTTGAGAATGTATCCTATTCTCGCAAACTCCATTCAAATGGGATTGACATTTCGTGAGAGGACCAAATATACTTGGTATCTCTAGCGCTATTGCAATAATCTGTCAAAAAACACCCAAATCGAGCTAAATGAAGTCCATGTTTGAATTCACGACAGCAAAGTAAATCCCGTGTGCGTGTTGTTGTAACTCTCCTACTGATGAATTATTCATGATATGCAGAACAATCGATCAGAACTGAAAAAAATGACTGAAACATTGAAACTCCCTTTCAAACTGAAATGAACTGCAGTATATAGGGGAAACCAGCTGCAGAGTGCAGAGCATTACCCTTTGTCCTTCAAATCCCATCCGTCCATTCGAGCGACCTCCATCAGAGCCTCCTTCCACCGCCGCACCTCATCACAGCAGCGCCTACCCTCATGCTTTTTCAAGGCCTCGTCATACAGTCCAGTCTGTAGCTCAACGTCATGAGCACCCACGCCGTAGAAAATAGGCAAAATCACTTTGCCACTCGATCCTCTGTACCTCTTCACGATGTGCTCAAGCTCACGGAGACACCACTCGCTAGACGCATAGTCTCTGGAGAAGACAATCACGTAGACCTTGGAGTTGTCAATTGCACGCAGGAGCTCACCTCCAATCTCTTCGCCTTTGCAAATCTCCTCCTCATCTCTAAAGACGCGGACTCCGGCTCCGACCATGGCGTGGTAGAGGCAGTCAGTGAAACTTAGGCGAGTGTCCCATCCTCTGAAGCTCAGGAAAACCTCGAATTTAACACCCGGCAGCTCGCCATCATCACCGCCTGCTGGATCTGGGGACGAATTCCTCTTCCTCTTCATCTTCAGGAGCTGAGTGCGCCGGCTCCAACTGGGGAACCGATCGGCCCGATTCCAAGGCGAAAGTCGTTGCTCTTCCCTTAGGTTGACTCACGGTTGGCTTGATCCCGAGAGAGAGAAGGGTTTATCGGTCATCACGTTTCCTTACGGGAGCTACCAGTCCACGGAAGGCAAAAGCGCAGAAGTAGGGATGGCGACGTGGAAGACATGCAAATGCCTTGGCGCGATGGACCCAAAACCGTTCCGGCGCGGAAGGTTCCTGCAACTTTGAAAAGATCGCGCGGCGCAATCGCAAGCAAAGGCGGTCATGGCCTTGACAGCCTGGGCAGCGCCGTCACATATGCGGCCCTCGCCAATGGCCCACAAGTCTTGCCAAAGTCTCGACGGCCACTATGAAAAAAAAAAAAAAGGGAAAATAAAAGGGAAATAATAAAATAATTTTAAAAAATAAAAATATTATTAAAAATTATCTATATTAGCTGAGTGTGAGCATAGTTGGAATAAGAACTGGAAACTGTCCATTAAGGACCGATTCCAAAAAATTGGAAAGGAGAACTGCCTTTAGTTTTATGGATTCATTGAGAATTGAAACTGATCCCATCAAACTTCACATGCTTAGTGCAACATTTTCTAGTAAGTAAAGTAAAATAAAATAAAAAAGAACTTTCATATTATTAATTGCAAGATCAATAAAAATATTGGTTTCATATTAAAAGTTGAGAGTCGAGACCATGGGTCAATAGACATTGAGCTTGAGAGTCGAGATTGTAAATGAGAGATAAAGAGATGACTCAAATGTGGTAAGAGTGAGATGAGATAAGCATTTAGTCAATGGATATTGAGCTTTAGATTAGAGATTTTAGGGTGTTTATTTTTTAAAAATTTTTGATGAAAAATTTTTCTTAAAAATTATATATATTCGGTCGAGTTCGAGTGAGCAATTTCACACTTGGAACTAAGAACCGGACCGTGCCTACCAATTCCAATTTATTGGAATCGAGAACCAAACCGATTCCCTTGGGAACCATTGTATATTAGATCCAGATACGATTAGGTTTCGAGCGGTCCAGGCAGTTCCTGATTCCTTTGCACACTCCTAACATCAATTGGCATCCACGTTAATGCCAATGGTCCAAAATGACCGAATGGATTGAATTGATATAAATATAAAATGTTTATAATTGAATTGACACAATTACAATATATTTATGATTTTTTTTTTGTAATTATTTCTCTACTTCCACCATGCTAAGACCACCACCCATTGGATTATCAAAAATAAAAACAATGGTTAATCACAAAAAATCCCCAAACAATCCATTAATTTCCCATTGATGTTTCTTGGTCCCTCTAGTAATTGCATTTGATGATATCACATGTCTTGGTGACGTGATTAGAGGTGAGACATCCTGAATTTTCTAACTTATTTTGGATTTTATGAATGCGTATTTCGTCAATGCACTATTAGTTAGATCTCGCTTTAAACTGATCACTCACGAGATACTAATTGAAGGGGAAATGCTACTAAAGATTTCTGCGTACGCGTGACTCCAAAAAAGCCCATTAGTTTGAGACATAATAAAGTCGCATTTGACTAACTTGGCCATGATTTTTAATCTAAATTTGGTTATCGGACATCAAGATTAAATTATTAGATTTTAGCCTCATTAATATCCGAAAATTCCGATTTGCTTGGGAACGCCGGAAAAAGGATTATCGGGTTGAAGATTTAAACTTGATGCTTCCCATTTTGTATTTTCGGACCAAGGGCATTTTGGGGATTTTAGGCCCAAAAGGTGCGAAATGACAAAATTGCCCCTAGCCATTTATGGACTAGGGGACAATTTTGGTTTGAATTAGAAAGAGGAAAGGAGAGAGATGATGGGAAGGGCGGATTTCCGCCTCAGCCATCCCCTCCCATGTCCAAGAAAATATTGGGTGCGTGCAACGTGCTAGCGTGTCAAACAGGAAGGGCACTGGCTGATCGACACGTGTCCGTGTGTCAGTCCACGTCGATTAGGATTTCAAAAAATTCAAACCCCCACGCGCTGCGCCTTTTCTCTCTCCTCTCCCCCTTTTCTCCTCTTCTTTTCCCAAAGCACATCCTCTCTTGACAATTTTCTCTCTCCTGTCTTCTGCCCATTTTCTCTCTCCTTTTCTCGAAGCCTCTCCCTGCCCATTTCTCTCTCTGCCGAAGCGTGTCGAAGCTCTGCTCGTGCTCGCCACTCGGATCGAGCCATAGGGGTCACCGTCGACGATCGAGGTCTCCCATCATCGCATCGCCAGAACCTGAGGCGACGAAGCTCTCTCTCTCTCCCTCACTCCGTTGCTGCATTGCCCGACGACTGCCGCACCGTGCCTGACTCTCTCCCCTGCCCATTTCTGGGATGGGGGTGCCTTTTAGTTAGTTTGGAGTTACATGGCTAACTTATGAGGAGCCCTACTTTTTGTAATTTTTTTAGGGGCTGAGATATTATAATTCCTTTTTCCCCTCGTAAATAGGGGAGTTTTGATATGGATTTTAGTAATTAGTAGCGAGCGATTGTTGGCACTCGTTTATTTTGCCCATTGTTATTGCATCTATCTTCATCTTTTTAGCCCCTGGATTTCTGGTTACATTTGAAATGTAAAAGATTCATGATGGAGGTGGTCCTCCTATTGTATCTAAAGATTACTAATTTAATAAGAAAATAGCAAAGACAATTCCGTTCACAAATGCAATTACAAGGTGATCCTACTGTTGTATCTCGAATACCGATTTAACAAGAAAATAGCGAGACAATTCCGTTCAAACTGAAAACTTCTGTTCACAAATGCAATTACAAGGTTGATCCCTGGGGGTTAACTCTTATTGTCAATACAAAGGCGCACTAATTCGCCCCCAAGAGGGCATGTCCCGCCATCCAAAGACAAATACCAAACATCCATGCAAGAATGTTGTTTCTGCCATCCATGTATGTGAGCCACACCATCCAAAAATAGGTGTGGCTCACATACAGTTCGTATGAAATGGGCAGGGGAGAGAGTCGGGCGCGGCGTGGCGGTCGTCGGGCAATGCAGCAACAGAGCGGGGGGAGAGAAAGCTTCGTCGCCTCAGGTTCTGGTGACGCGATGATGGGAGACCTTAATCGTCGACGGCAACCCCTACGGCTCAATTTGAGTGGCGAGCACAAGCAAAGCTTTGACACGCTTCGGCGGAGAGAGAAATGGGCAGGGGAGGTCATCGGGCGCTGTGCGGGAGAGAGTCAGGCACGGCGGTGGTCGTCGGGCGCTGCGCGGCGGCGGTGGTCGTCGATCACGCCGAGCAGTAGTCGTCGGGCGCGGCGCAGCGGTGGTCGCGGTGCAGCGGTGGTCGTCGGGCGCGGCGCTGCGGTAGAGAGAGAAATGGGCAGGGAGAGGCTTGGAGAAAAGGAGAGAGAAAATGGGCAGAAGACAGAAGAGAGAGAAAATTGTTAGGAGAGGACGTGCTTCGAGAAAAAGAAGAAGAGAAAAGGGGTAGCACGTGGGGGTTTGAATTTTTTGAAACCCTAATTGATGTGGACTGACACGCGGACACGTGTCGATCAGCCAGCGCCCTTCCCATTTGACACGCTGGCAAGTCGCACGCACCCCCTGTCCACTTTCTTTCTCTCTCTCTCTCTCTCCCTCTCTTTTCCTCTTCTCTCTCCTTCCTTTCTCCCTTTTGCATGCCAACAAGAGTTGCTCCCATCCCCTCCATCCTCACACACACTCTCTCTCTCTCTCCAGCGCAACCCCCACCCTATGCATGTACATTTCCCCCCACTATAGCTCTCCTCTTCTTCTTTTTATTTTTCTCCTTGGTCGACCCGTCTGCTGCTACTGTTGCTGTGTTTTTTCTTTGCCGCCAGCTTGTTGATGGTCGCCACAGCCTCACAGCTTTGCCGTCTTGCCAACACGCTACTGGACCGTCGGCAGGTCGCTGTGGTGGGCCACCTCCGCCGAAACCAGCTCCATTCTTCCTCCTCCCTCCTTTGTCCCTTATAATGAGTCCTCTCTACCTTAGCCGTCAACTGCCCCCACCATAACACCAATCACCTTTGCCCAACCGCCGAACTGCTTAGAGACTATTGCTCGCCATCGTGAATGGCCCCGAGCTGCCATTTCTTTTCTACTAGCTTTGGGTTCAGGCGTTTCTGTTGGTTACTAAGCCACCCACCTTATCGCCACCTCAGCTCTCTGTCTAGTCGCCAGATCGCCCTAGCGTCACCGGAGGACTGTTCCCAAACTTCCTCAGCCACGTCGGAGCCAACTCAACAGCTCCCTCCTTCTCGACTCAGCTTTGCCGAACCTCCTCGGCTAAGATCCGGTGCCATGCCACTTCATCTCGACACATCGGAGACGTTTATGTGTCCGTCTCGCCACCCCCATCGCAAATATGCCACCACCATCGCTAAACGGTGGGTTATGGCTCTAATCCCTTAACTTCATCGTAGAAATGTAGCAAGAAAAATTAATTGCTTACTTCAATTCAACAACGGGGAGCGTCGTTTCCAAATAATCCTTGTAGAGCATGTGTATCCTGAAATTAAGCCTTGAACACATCGACAAAGGCACTTGATGTCCGTCAGCAGAGCTAAAACGTGCAAAAGTAGTTTCTTTGCAATGTATAATGACTGGCTTTCAGTTTCGCACAAGTTGAACAAGACAATGCATGGTAGATATACTCAAATTGTTAACCAAAACGTCATTACACCAGAATCAAGAAGATAATCACGATTTATCGCCCCCATCGAACTTTCAGCTATTTTACATTCCTGAAACATAAGCAATTTCTGTGATGATTTTCATCAAATAAAGACTTCAACAATCCACTCTAACGAGTTTTTTAATATATTGCCAAAAGGAATTCTAGCTTGCCATTTACTCCAACAATTTATCTCTCGTGCTTCCCACGAATAATTATCCGATGACTCTGTCTTCCTTTAAAGACCTTCCTCTCTTCTTCCCCTCCACTACATGTGTGACTTAAAAGGCATGCAATCGATCACATTAAACAAAGCACCAGCTTTAAGTGAGGATAATGGTATTTCGACACCCTTAATAACTTCTTCTACGACTATTAAATAAGCATGTTGCATATTAAGTTATAAGATGGTCGTGGTAGAAATTATAATTGTCGTAAAAGAAAGTTTTCAAGATCTTAGAATGTGGAAGAAATTATTATTATTATTATTATTATTATTATTATTATTATTATTATTATTATTATTATTATTATGATAAAAATATCGTTACGTCAAGTAATCGAGTCCATTTTGTCTTAACAAACGCAGTATCCCTGCATGCATTTTTTAAAGAATGTGAACCACAATATAATTTCTGCAATAGCACAAATATTATTTCACAAACCACAAATAAGACCTTCCATTTCCATTTCTATTCGAAATTCACAGATATTACAAGAGCAATTGGTGCTTCAGTCATGTTGATACTAAAGGTGAACATGCAGGCATCTCTTTACCGAATCTTTCTAACAGAAATATATAGACAACTGCCCAGGAAGAAAAGGAAAACTAAAACAAAGGGGAAGAAGAAACCAAAGAAGAATTTATCGGCTGTAAGAGAACATGAGATGATTCTTTCTTTCTAGAGTTGGCTGTTGATATCTTCCCCTCTACGACCGTAAGTATCCTTCCATTTTTTATAAAAGCCAAGAAAGTAAGGTGAATTCCCACATCCTGCAAGTGTCAAAAAACACTGGTCTTGAAGTCGTAGATCAGGCAAATTTTGCAGTGGACAATCTGAGAGACTCAATAGCCGCAGGTTCTTCAGTTCTGATACATCAGGCAATCTTTCGAAGCAACTGCAATTGTAAATACTCAATGCCTCTAGCGATCCCAATTTCTCCACGCCTCGAATCTCCATTAGCTTCGGGCAATCAGTCACTCTCAAGCCGAGGAGCCCCTCCTCTAATCTTGATATGGTTAGCCTTTCAAGATATTCACCATCGCTCACGATCAAACTGTGGAGCTTCACCAGTTGTCGTCCAAGCACCTCATCAAAATTGACCTCCCTTAGCCGACATTGACAAAGGTCCAAGAAGGACAGATTTGTCAAGTTGGAAAAGAGGGACCTTTCCATCGGTGAACTAACGTCGAATAGATACAATTTTTCAAGGCTGGACGGAAGCCCCATTAGAGACTGGGGGTTAACACAAGCAATCTCAAGAAAACGAAGCTGAGAAAGAGTAGCCAAATTAATTGGAGGAAATGTGACATGTCTAATCACAAGCCTCAATCTCTCCAAACTAGATAACCCCTCGATCCACTCTATTTTTGGAGCTAGAATAGAGATTTGCGACAACCGAGGAGTGTCATCCCTTACGTGAAGATTGATTAGGTTAGTTAAGTATGAGAGGTTAGGGGCCGTCCATAACAAACGAGGTGGGAACTCCAAAACCTTCAAACTCACAGGGAGCTTTGGCAAGTGTTCAAGTTCATCACACTTATCCAAATGAAGATTTTGGAGATGAGAAAGCTGATTCATAGTTGTAGGCAATCTCCTAATCTTGCTACAAGATAGATCTAGTGTCATCAAAAAGCATGCACCCCCGATTTCACTTGGAATTTTCCCCTTTAGATTTTTACAATATGAGGCTTCTAACCTTTTAAGATTCTCTAGCATCCCTATGGCTTTTGGTAGCTCTCTTATCTCACTCCTACGGAGACGTAAAATCTCCAATCCTTTTAAATTCCCAATACAAGCCGGTAATTCTGTGATATTTGTATTCTCCAAATTTAACTCAATCAAGGACTCCAACCCTACTATTGAGTCCGGTAGCTTTTCTATTGGAGCCCTAGAAAGAACCATCTTCCTCAACATTTTAAGATCTCCGATAGAGTGAGGTAGTCCTGTCATTTTCGTGCCTCCCAATTCCAATTGAAGCAGTGATTTCAATTTTCCAATGGTTTCTGGAAGTTCAAAGAGAGCTAGATCTACCATCTTTAGGGTTGTCAGAAATTTTAGATTGCCCATTGAGTCCGGCAAGAATTGAGGTACCCCACATGGACTGATCTCGGTTGAAGCTTCTTTCAATAAACTCCCTAAACGATTGCACCTCCTTATTTCCAAGTATTGCAGGTGCTCTTGGTTACCGATGGATGGGTCAATCTCAACCAAGCTTTCACAATCTTCGAACACCAGTCTTTCTAGAGCGGAGCACATAGACAAATCAGGCATCTTGATTAAGCTTTTGCAACCCACGAGACTAAGAACTTTTAAGTTACTTGTCCCCTGCAAAATAAGCAATATAAGAAGGGACAACTATCAACATCCCCAATCGAGGAGAGAAATCTCGTTTAATGAACATTATGCATGTCAAAAGGTATAGTACCATAATTTGGCTCCATCCATCCCAATCATTTGTTATGTCGCTTTTTGAAATTTTGAGGACAATTAACTTGCTTGGACAAAAGTTGGTCACTTGAAACTGTAAAGGACAATGACACCACGAAAGCCATCTTAGTTCATAGAAGAGACCCTTAAAGTCTCCAACAAAGTTCCCTCCGTTTAATTCAAGGAGCCTTAGTTCTTCTAGCTCTGAAAATTCCGTAGGAGTAAAATTGTGGGATTTGGAATGTCCGGCAAGTTTGAGTGCCACTATTTTTTCTGTTCCCTGTAACAGAAATTAATGATCATTGAGCATGAGCTATTATTAGAAAATGATATTGCATGACGAACCCTTACAACATGACATGCATTCTGTTTTCAGTCCAACATAAAAGTTGTAAGCTAGATCGACATACCTTTTTTCTACGTATGACCTCCATAGCTGACCTTGGGCACCACAACCTGCTACGCTTTCCAGGAAATTGGCTCTCTCGACGAACGATTTCTCTTCCAAAGTCTCTAAGTTGGTCGTGCATCCATAATTCCTCATAATACTCAACCCTTATCAAGGACATGTTGATAAGGACATCAATTGCGAGATTTGGGAAAAACTCGCAAGATTTCCACATGAGAATTGCATCGTCGATTTTTTCGCCGGCCATGTGACATGCAATATCAAGAAAAATTTGTTTCTGCTCATACTCTAACATTTCATAACTTATCATTAATATATTATGGACCTCTCTGTGAGGCATTTTCATTAACTTTTCCAGCACGTCTTCCCACACAGCCACGCTTTTGTAGCAAAGAGAGGATCCAATGACCTTCAGAGCCAGAGGAAGTCCACCCGTGGTTTCAACTATCTTGGTTGCTAATGAAATAATCAGTTGGAGGGTGATCTCTTCTGAAAGCGTGCTCACTAAAAAGCTCAAGAGCATGATCGAAAGGCATTTCCTTCATTTCATAGATGTAAAACTCTTCATGCTGGATACAGTCATTGTCTCTTGGTCCGCCCTTATTGATTTGCAAAAAATCGATATCCCTGGTTGTGATGATAATTCTGCTGCCAGGACCAAACCAGTCATGCTTTCCGACTAGTTTCATGAGCTGGTTTCTATTGTCAACGTCATCCAAGATGATGAGAACTTTCTTGTGACGAAACCTTTCTTTTAACATGTTGAGCCCATCATTGGTGTCGTAAATACTTGCAGGTTGAAACTTGAGAATATCTTATAATAGTCTCCACTGTAACTCCCTAATTTTATCATCTTGCGAAGATTCACGAACATTTGAAAGAAAGCTATGACCAGAGAATTGGTGAGAGATCTGATTAAAAACAGCCTCGGCAAGGGTGGTCTTACCAATGCCACCCATACCGTGAATTACAATGAAACGTACCTCAGGGAATCCTTCTTGCAGTAAGCACGTCATATCCTTCAAAGGATCATCAATTCCAATTAGATGGTCGGGCAAATTTCTCTGCCTTCTCTTCAGTCTGGTCAAAACCTCTTCAACAATATGTTTGATAACTGCACCTTCCCTGCAGGAATATCCATATAAATTGAGCACTTGATTCATGATCAATTACCGAAGATTTTTCTTTTTGTGTAATTCTACAGCAAAATGACCTATCTGCAATGAATATCTGCATTTGACCAACAATCCAGGCTAGATTTGACGCACAACAGACTCTATACTAATAGTTACTTTGAGAATGCATCCTATTCCCGTGAACTCCATTCATGTGGGATTGACATTTCGTGAGAGGACCGAATAGACTCAGTACCTCTAGCACGAATGCAATAATCCATTGAAAAACACCCAAATCGAGCTAAATGAAGTTCATGTTTGAATTCGCAACAGTGAAGTAAATCCCGTGTGCGTGTTGTTGTAACTCTCCTATTGATGAATTACTCATGATATCTGCAGAAGAATCGATCAGAACTGAAGCCAAAGGCTGAAACATTGAAACTCCCTTTCAAACTAAAAAGAACTGCAGTATGTAGATCAACCCAGCCGCAGAGTGCAGAGCCTTACCCTTTGTCCTTCAGATCCCATCCCTTGATTCGAGCGACCTCAATCAGAGCATCCTTCCACCGCTGCACCACATCACAGCCGAACCTATCCTCATGCTTTTTCAAGGCCTCGTCATACAGTCCAGTCCGTAGCTCAACGTCATGAGCACCCACGTCGTAGAAAACGGGCAGAATCGCTTTGCCACTCGATCCTCTGTACCTCTCCACGATGTGCACAAGCTCACGGAGACACCACACACTGGATGCATAGTCTCTAGAGAAGATGGTCAAGTAGACCTGGGAGTTGTCGATTGCATGCAGGAGCTCGCCTCCGATCTCTTCACCTTTGCGGATCTCCTCCTTCTCTCTAAATACACGGACTCCGGCTCCATCCATGGCATGGTAGAGGCAGTCCGTGAAGCTGAGGTGAGTGTCCAGTCCTCTGAAGTTCAGGAACACCTCAAATTCAGCCCCCAGCAGCTGGCCATCGTCACCGCTGGCTGGATCTTGGGATGAGTTCCACTTCCTCTTCATCTTCAGGAGCTGAGTGCGCCGGCTTCAACTGGGTGACCGATCAGCCCGATTCCAAGGAGAACTTCGGTGCTCTTCCCTTACGACGCTTCGTAGGCGACCAAAATGCGGAGCAATGGTTGACTCACGGATGGCTTGGTCCAGAGAGAGGGGTTTATTAGTCACCCCGTTTCCTTTCGTGAACTACCAGTCCACAGAAGGCAAAAGCGCAGAAGTAGGGATGGCGACTTGGAGAACAGGCGAACGCCTTGGTGCGGTGGACCCAAAACCGTTCCTGCGCGGAAGCTGGTGCAACTTTGAAAAGATCACAAGGCGGCTGCAAGCGAAGGCGGTCATGGCCTCACCAGCCACTGGCGAGGCTGCCTATTCTGCAGCCCTCGCCTAATGGCCCACGAGTCCCGCCTGAAAAGGAGGGGAAAAGGAAAAGGGAACTAATAAAATAATTCCAAAAAATAAAAAATATTATTAAAAATTATCCACGGTCAACATTAGTTAAGTGTGAGCATAGTCGGAGTGGAAACCGGGAATCGCCCCATTGGGGGACAGGTTAAAAATCGGGCAAAAGAACCACTTGTTGGTTCCATAGATCAATCAAGAATTGGAACTGGTCCCACCAAACTTCACACGCTCAATGCAATATTTTCCAATAAACCAAAGTAAAGTAAAAAACAAAGAACTTCTTTATTCTTAATTGTAAGATCAATAAAAAAATATTGGGCTCATATTAAAAGTTGAGAGTCGAGACAATGAGTTAATAGGCGTTGAGCTTGAGAGTCGAGAGCGTGAGTGAGAGATCAAGAGACGACTCAAACAAAGTGAGAGTGAGACGAGACAAGCATTCAGTCAATGGGTATTAAGCTTTAGATTAGAGATTTTAGGGTTTTTATTTTTCTTAAATTTTTTGATTGAACTGAGAACCAAACTAATTTCCTTGGGAATCGCTATATCCAGTCCGGTGTGGTTTTGCTCTAAGCAGTCCATGTGATTCTCAATTTCTTTGCACAATCCTGGCATCAGCTGGCATCCACATCAATGCCAATGGTCCAAAATGGTCGAATGGATTAAATTGGCACAAATGCAAAAGATTTATGATTGAATTGATACAATTATAATAAATTTAAGATTTTTTTTAAAAAAATTTCTCTACTTCCACCTTGAGCGGTTCCAAGTTCCGTACAGGTTTCACCTAGAACCTAGAACCTACCCTCGGGTACAGGTTTCTCATTTTTTGGAACCTGGAACCTATCCATCGGAACATGGAACTTGAAACCTATCCTGTTACAAGTTCCAAGGTCGATTCCAAGTTCCAATAGGTTCTTTTTTTCATCTTTAGTTAAGTAACATGAAAATAAACACAACAATAAAAATGAATAAGGCTTTTATTATCAATTGTATGAGAACGAATGTCTATATGCACTTGTCAAATAGTATTAAGGAAATTTTGTGATTTTAATGCACTAGTTACTCTTGTATTATATAGAATCATTATCTTAAAAAAAGCAATTAAAGTTTCCACTAGTCTGATAGTCTACGAAAATAAAATTCTCAATTATAAAATGGAAGTTTAGAGTAGTAGTTTCGGATTATACACTTATCATCAAATATCATGAAATACCTCAGAATCGCGTGAAGACATAGATTAAGAAAAATTTAAAAACTTGTACTAGGTTCTAGGTTGCAGGTTACAAGTTATAGGTTCTAGGTTCCATGTTCTAGGTTCCACCAATCGAGAACCTAGAACCTACCATCGAGTACAGGTTCTCCAAATTTTGGAACCTAAAACCTATCCTGCATAACTTAGAACTTGGAACTTACAAGTTCCCACCGGTGCGGTTCTCAAGTTTTAGATTCTACCCTGGAACCATGCTCACCCCTACTTCCACCTAGAAAACATCGATATTCTCCGAGAGCTTTTGTGTCGTGTTAGGCACTCCAACAGGTGTCTGACGCTTGGTCAACACATGCCAAGAAAGTTGACCATCCGATAATTAGTTAACTTTCCCGACACTCAAGTCGGAATTCTGACATGCAATATCAATTTTAAAATATTTCAATAAATGAGGGGTTAAAATGTATAGATACAAAATAATAATAATAATAATAATAATAATAATAATAATAATAATAATAATAAAAAATAGGGAACTAATTCTTACTTCCTATGATACATAATTCACCCAAGTTCTTTTCTTCTCTTCCAACACATTTGACGCACAAATCTAGAATGTGAATTGCTTGTTTTTTTCTCTAAATTTTATGGATTATTGGAATGGAGTTGAATTTATCAAATTGAAACAAAGAATGATATTAATAAATGGTGGATTAATATTTTTAGTGTAAATTCTTCTTTTTTTGTTATTTAATTATTTGTGAATTTGGATCAAATTAATTTTATTGAATTAATCATAAAAATGATAATTTATTACATATATATAAAACTATATATTTAATATATAACGTATCCTAACATGTCAAAATTTTCTATTTTTTGAGAAACGACGTATCGGCGTATCGTGTCGTATCGCATCGTGTCGCGCGTTGCGTATCAGTGTCAATGCCACTTAGCCTTCCACCATGTGAAGGCCACCACCCATTGGATTACAAAAAAACAAAAACAATGGCTAATCACAAAGACTCCCCAAACAATCCGTTAATTTCACATTGATGTTTCTTGGTCCCTCGAGGAACTGCATTTGATGATATCAAATGTCGGTGACTTGATTAGAGGCCTAAAAGTCTAATAGGGACTTAAGATGGATTGTCTTGTCTTTCTAGAAAATTTTAGAACATTGCTAAATTGGTTTTCTATTGTCCAATGAAAAGCCAAAGAAAGAGAGAACTTAGGGCGAGTATGATACTAGTATTATATTTATTTCTGGAACAGAAATCCGTTCAGTAACATAATTTCATTTTTCTATTTTTGAAACAAATTTTTAGTTTAGAAATAGGTTTGGAATAGAAATGAGAAATAAAAATTTTATAATTCTCTATTTCTATAATGGAAATGAGAATTAAGAACTTTTCTCATCATTGGTCCTTGCTATTAGCCGATTACTTACCCATTGCTATCGCCGGTCGTCGCTGCTACCACCGCCCCCCCCTACCCATCACCACCACTCACCACCATCTGTGATGTCCTGAAATTCAACCCTATTTTGGGATTTTATAAAATGGCGATATTGATCAAATGCCCGGTTAGTACAAATACTTCGAGTTGATCATTCGTCGGATAACGAACCTTAGGGAAACACCAATAAGGAAACGATATGCACACGACCCACAATTTCAATCGGAACGAACTATTCGACCATAAGGGCCTGAGCGGGAACAATACCATCCTATATTCGACAGAAGTACGAAGTCGGATTGGAGTGATTCCGCACGACTTCAATACGAGCTACAAACGACGTTAAACCAATTCATTTTTCTTTTGTACTTGGGATTATCAATTGAACCCCGAGATCACATGACAATTGAGAGTTGTCCCTTGGTTCGAGAAATTGCTTAAACGTGGATTGAAGAACTATCAACCACAGGTCAAAATGAGGAAAAATCCTAAAGGGGGCACTCAATAATCTAAATGTACTACGGTCGCAATTGATTCAATTTAGCCTGAATTTTAATTTGATTTCGGGTATCGACTTCTCAAAGATGCCATGACTAAATATATGGACATTGCCTTATTTATTCTTGAGTTTTCTGAGGAGTTTTAAAGTGTTGAAAAAGGAAAATTTGGACTAAGAATTTAGGCCCATGAGAGGGCCAACCCAAGACCGGCAGCCCAATGGGCCTTACACCCATCAAGACCAGCCCAAGGTGGGCCTAAGCTGGCCCATTTCCCTCCCTCTTCTCAACCCGTGGGCCGTCTCTTCTAGAAGCTTTCTTTGCATGGTCCCTATTGGCTTGTTTTACTTGGTTGTCATTACTTTGGAGAGTAAGTTGGCTTGCAAGTGGGCTTGGCTTCTTGGATAAGTCTTGGCAGGCATGCTCTCTCCTCACTCCTCCCTTGCAACCGCCCCCTAACACTCAGCTCACTCTCTCTCTTTTCTCTTCCATTTTTCCCTCATTTCATTCACCTATTTTACTTGGTTGTCATTGCTTTGGAGAGCGAGTTGGCTTGCAAGTGGGCTTGGCTTCTTGGATAAGTCTTGGCAAGCATGCTCTCTCCTCACTCCTCCCTTGCAACCACCCCCTCACACTTAGCTCACTCTCTCTCTTTTCTCTTCCCTTTTTCCCTCATTTCGTTCACCTATTTCCCCTACCCCTTCTGGTTGTTGCTACCGCCGCCCCTACTGTTGTCCGCCGGAGCTACTGCCACCGTGCAATTGATGCCGTCTAGAGTCTAGTGACCAGCCGCCGCCTATCATCGCCGGCCACCAATTCCGGCACTGATAGCTGTTGCTAGGCTTTCCCCGAAAAAAGGCCTCCAACACTATTTCGCCAAAAAACAGTCACCATTCAACATCTGTCGCCATCCCTAAACTAGCCCCGTGCAGCCCTCACCCTTGCCATCGCTCCAGTGTCGTTGGAATCCTAGAACCCATGAGTTGATTTCATAATCCCTTAGTTAAGGGTTAATCTTGCTTTAAGAGAGTTTAATTAGTCTAAGTATGGTTAGTGAGTAATGAGCATGGATTATGTGCCTTGATTATGCTTGAGTGGGTTTAGAATAGGTTAATTATGGCTTAAGTATGCTTAGTGGTTAATTAATTGAGTTTATGATTGAAAAACATTACTTTATGTTACTAAGCTTGTTTAGGGTGTATTAAAGGGCTTAATGAAGGTTTATTCCTAGTTAATTATGATTAATTATTTATGGGAATAATTAATTATAAATATATTATTTTATGGAAATTATTTATTTATGTGATATTATATTATTTTGTGGAAATTAATTAATTTATTATATTATTTTATAATTTCGAATTATTGTTTATTTTGAATAGTAATTATTTTTGGGGAAAATAATTAATTATGATTATTTATTGAAAATTGATTTAATTGAGTAATTCTGTGGGAAAAATTACTATGGTCTATTTTCTAAAGTCAATAGTATTTATATACTATGTTATTAAGTGACTTTGGTTTATTAAAGAAAGGTTTTAGAAAATGGAATTATTTTGGTGGCACAATTATTTATGGGATTGTTGAATAATGATAAGCTTTTTATGGAGATTATGTGATTTATTGGAATAATTAATTATTATGTTATATAACCTTTTTAAATGAGTATTTTCGGGATAATCTTGGTTTATCCTTGGGTGGTGACGACTGATCTTTGGTAAGAATAATTGATTATTGTCAGTCGTGGAGGCATGTGATCATTTATTACTGATTATTGAGACAAGTAGTTGGGTGTTATCAGTAATCAAGCTACGTGAGTATTTCACCTATCAAAATGGGTGCATAACCCATTTATGACACATTTAAATATTAAATGGGTCCGGCTTTCTTTTAGTCTTTTTAGTTTTAAACCCATTATAGGTGATTGAAAAATAAAGCCTAACCCATTTATGACCCATTTAAATATTAAATAGGTCATAAATGGGTTATGCACCCATTTTGACAAGTGTACGTATAATGGGTTTAAAATTAAAAAGACTAAAATACATAAGTTATTAATGGGTCAAAGTTTAAACCTACTTAAACCAATTACTCATTAGTCCTCAGAGATGACTCATCTCCTCTCCGCTCTCAAATCAAAACGAAGAAACCTTTCTCATCGCACAACAATGCATCGTCTCGCTCTCACTACTCGTACAGTAGCTCCTCCTCTCGCTCCCATGGCGGCGCTATCACATGTGGTCGCCACCATCGTCGGATGGTGGTTTGATTGGCCGTCAAAACCCAGGCGAGTCTCATTCTCCCATATGTGTGTGTGATTTTTAAAAAATAAAAATAATTTAAAATATTTAAAATAAAAATTATTAATAATTCGATTTTTTTTAATAATAAACAATATTAAAGGAAAAAAGATTATAAGAATAAGTTTTCCTAAGTTTAGTTAAATAGGGAAGTGTTTTAACAATATGAGTCAGGTCGGGTATGAGTCGGTATGGATTGGGTTGGGTATGGGTAAAAAATTTTATACTATGCTTAAATGGGTCATAAATGGGTTAATGGGTCAATTTGGGTGGAATCATTTATGACCCAATCCAAACCCGACCCAACCCGACCCGACCCACCCGTTTAACAGGTCTAATGAGTATCGTGATGCTCATTGACTGGAATTAATTGTTGTATTGCAATTTAAACTGCTGCTGAATGGTTATATCTGGAATAGTTGGGCTTTTGCTAGTTTGCATGACCATCGGTTATTGCTGCATTGCATTACACGTGTATTAATTGCAATGGCATGTCGCATGAGCACAAACCATGATTGCATTGACGATAAAGAAAAGAAAGAATGAATTGGCCAATAGTTGTGCTACATGGTCACATTAAAAAGAAAACCCAACACTGCCGGAAGACCGCCAATCTCTTGGGGTTATGCCGTGGCCGTTTGGTCGCCTAACAGTGGTCAGTTCCTAAGTTGTGGTAGAGGTTGGACCAATGCTCCTTTGAGAATGCCATCTGGGGGGAGGCCCATGACATAGCCATGCCCACGGAGGGATGATGCTTGGTTTTGGACCAATAGACCACCAACCATAAAGTTGTATTGTGGCCTAGGGGGTTGTAATAATCGGAGCACGTGTGGATATTGAGGCATGAGAAAGTTTTGTGAAGTGCTCTAATTATGTGCATGTCTTGTGATATTGGCATTATTTGAATGGTATTCTTTCGCAGGGTGCGTGTGCCAAGACAATGTAAGATTGCTTGTATTTGTGTCCATTGACTGAATTGCATCCTAATGACATTTCTCCGATATGCTAATAGATAAGGCGAGGCTAGGGTGGTTTTGCAATTGGTCTATTATTGATACTAGGTTGTATGTTTAGACTACCCTCAAAGCGAACAAAGTTTCTAACCAAGGCTTAGAATTTTGACTAGTTACTTGGACCCTAGTTGATGAATTGGATAGATTTGTGAACAATCATAGGTGTAGCTTTTAGGTAAAGAACACACCCCGAAAACTTGCAGGTAAAATCTTTTGCCAAATTGCCTTTGTGTGCTTATAATCTCTGAGCACATGCAAAATTTTCTTTGATGACTATGAGCACACTGCACAACAAGAATCTGTTGTGAGTTTACGTCGAAATTTTTCATTATTAGTAAGCAAACACTTGTGAAAGACCAACCACAAGTGACATTTATTTGTATCAAGTGAAACTTGTTTATGTTATGAAGTGAGGCATACATCTATAAAAAAAAAAAAAAAGAAGAAGAAGTAAGCTATAATTCACATTACACATAATCTACTTATAACCGAGATTGCTTATTATATTTTGTTTACTTTGCATCATAGATTAACTATAAATTAGACTTAATTCCTTAATGTTACTATCATAAATTATTTTCATAATAAGCTATAATATCCAAGATTATTTTTGAAGATATCTTCCTTTTATTTGATTTGCTTAGAGATGACAAATAAAGTGGAGCAAAGTTTTGTAAAGGAAGAAATAAAAATAAAATAGGAAGGCTAGATTTAGTTGATTATGGTTTAAAATCACAAAAATTCCAAATTAAACTCACTCACTATGACACAAATATTTCGAACTTTTTTTTTATCACTAAAAATCCTAAACTTATTAATAATGACACAAATACTTTAAACTTTTTTTGTATAATAAAAAACTCTGAACTTATATATGTGTGATAAATACACCATAGATGGAATTAAAATATATGGTATATACATCATAAATGTATATATTTGAGTTTTTTCGTG
The DNA here is from genome assembly GCA_014182845.1 of Corymbia calophylla. NCBI lineage: Eukaryota > Viridiplantae > Streptophyta > Magnoliopsida > Myrtales > Myrtaceae > Corymbia > Corymbia calophylla. Next base: position 19,629,725 of record CM024700.1, on the reverse strand, counting down.
ACATAAAAAAGTTTGGGATATTTGTATTATAGTCGGTAAGTTTTTGATTTTTTACGACATAAAAAAAGCTTGAAATATTTGTGCCGGGCATAATTCCGGTTTTTTTTATTATTTTTTTGGTATTTGCCGTAGGATTGTTGCTCGATTTTTTTGCAAGGTATTTTCGGTTTATGCTAGAGATTGTGGACGAATTGTGAAGGGTAAATTAGTCCAATCAAAATAAAATTTGTGGAAGAAGCATCTTTTTGCCCGTTATACCCTGAATAAACCCTAGTTCGATTTTCTTTTGGCCAATCTACTCCAGGTTTCAAAATCCGAAAGCCCTTTCCCGTAATCCGAGCGCCGAATCGTTGACGGCCACCCACAACCTCATCCCCGCCGCCGCCGCCGCCGCCTCCGCCTCCGCCTCCGTCTCAGCCGTCCGAGGTCGGCATCGACCGAGCTTCAAGGTTGCTGTCCCATCGCCGATATTGCGGCTTCCGCTGTGCCGCCGTCGTCTGTCTCGTCCCCCAAGCGCCCGGGCCCCGGCAGTGGTTGCATCAGTCCCCGGCCCGGTCCGCCCCCTTGACGTCCTGTTCCGGTGGCCCCTAAATTTATGCTCGTGAAGAATGGAGCAGAGATTGGCGAATACATGGCGAATGACCGTTAACGAGAAGAAATTCATAGAAAGCGCTTTGCTTTCCGGTCTCAGGGTCGATGGCCGGAACGTCTACGACTATCGGAAGCTAAGCATTAACTTTGGCAAGTGAGTTCCGGCCTCTTTTCTCTGCAGTTTTTATGTTTGCTGTTTTCAGTGTATCGAAGCAATGAGAGGTGTGCTGTGTCTGTCGGTGTTAGCATGCTGTCTCAGTTTTTCAGTATCAATTTGCACAAAGTTGACACATTACGGGACCATATATTGATAAACTCGAAATTGATACGAAAGGAGAGGAACTTAACATAAATCATAATTTTAGCACACCTACTCCATACAAAGAATGGTGCTTTGCATTGACAAGATTTTATAAACTCAAATTGGACAAGTGAACACGAATTGACAGGCCTTAATATGCAAACATCATTTATACCCGTGATTTGCTTCTCTGTTTATGGTTTAAGGGATGAACTTGATGCATTGCTGTGGTTTATCCTTTTAGGCGGCATGAGTATGGTTGCCATGTTTACATGTGGAGACAATTGTTTATGGATATGATGCTGATTATGGATAGACAAGTACACTCTTCCTTTGGCTAGAAATCTTTCACATTTGTATATCTGGAGTCCATGTAGCATTGGTCTATGATTGTGTTCACCTTCAAGTTTCTTTGTTTGATAACTTTAAGGTTTAATAGCTTGACATGCTTGTTTTACTTTGATTCCCCTTTTCCATGTTGCTATTTCTATCACTTAGTAGAATTGGCTTTGATCCAACTTTTATTTTGCCAAACCTGCAGAGAAGATGGCTCCACAGAGGTGCATCTGGGTCAGACGCGTGTAATGGGAATTGTGACTTCTCAACTAGTTCAACCATATAGAGATAGGCCTAATGAAGGGTCACTTTCAATATTTACCGAGTTCTCTCCAATGGCTGATCCTTCGTTTGAACCTGGTCGTCCTGGGGAGTTCGCAGTTGAGTTAGGCAGGGTGATAGACCGTGGTCTAAGGTGATTAGTTGAACTTGTCTTAATCTCTTTTTACTTGGGGGACTTAGTTTACTTAGTTTTATTCTATGTTATTATATATTACCGTATTTAAATTGTCTACCTATCTAGTTTATTATACAAAAGCATTGTAGTACAATATTCTAGAAAAGTGTATGCTATAAACATTTAGTGTTATGCTGGATTTACTGATAGGAATATTGAGAATGTTGATGGATGGATGTGCATTCTGGTTTGTAAAGCTTGCATGTTAGTAGATAATATGTTTGTACTATATCCATTTTCAATTATATTCATCCCAAATTATATGGTATAGGATTCTAGAAATCCATTTACCACCACTTAACATGTATGCATACTATGCGCTTGCCTTACTGAGGAACAATACGGATAACAATGGACAGATAATGTGCACCTTTCAAAATCTTTTGCCATCAAAATTGAACAATTATTCGTGCATTTGACCCGGAGTCATCTGTGCTTTGAGTGGAAATTCTGTTACGAACTTCTTTAAGGAAGTTTCCTGTTGAGAATTCTGGATTGAGATGACTCACCTTGTTACAAAGTTGTTTTGCAGGGAAAGCAGGGCTGTGGATACAGAATCTCTTTGTGTTCTTGCTGGGAAGTTGGTGTGGGCTGTCCGTGTTGATCTCCATATCTTAGATAATGGAGGGTAAGGAATTCTGGGTTTTTAGGTCCACAAAGCAGACGTCAAATACTTATTTTTCTCATTAAAACAATCTTCCAATTTGAAAACAGTAATCTGGTCGATGCTGCTAATATTGCTGCTTTGGCTGCTCTGTCAACATTCCGTCGGCCCGAATGCTCATTAGGTGGAGAAAATGGTCAAGAAGTAATAGTTCATCCACCAGAGGTCAGCATTACTGAAATTTTTGGTACCACTGTAGTGGAATACTCATTTGCTAGTTGCACAATCTGGATTTGGATCTTGTTCAAGTTTATCCTGCATTTTTGGAAACTTGTAGTAATTGAGAGCATTTAATGCAAGTTCTGGATCCATGATTAATTTGTTATACTAAATTTGTCATTGGTTGTAATAATTTTTTGGGTGCATTAGAAAACTTTTCTCGAGTCAAATTTTTGCTGTGCAACTGACTATTTCTGCTATGGATTGCTGTAGGAGATTCCTGCTTGGATTTAGGTTCTCTCTAAAATGTGGATTCTATTTCATCATTTTATGGCCAGTAGCTATATTTCATAGTTAAAATGTTTAAAACAATGCTTAAGTTGCCATAAGTGGGTCAATAGAGGATGTGTGGATCCATGCTACTCATTGTGATCAGGAGTTAATACTTTCACATAGACTATTTAACCCTTTTTTTCTTAAATCTGCTCATGTCAAATTCTGCATGTTTTTGTTCCTAGAATAGAGAAATCAGTTTTTTCCATATATCGTATTTGTTTAGAAGAAAAACAAAAATTGCGTTTTTGATTGATTTTGGATTTTTGGGCTTGTGATATTCTGTTTTGCATAAACGACGCTATAATTTTGCTTGGTCATATATAAGAATTTAACCCAAACTGAAGATTTGCACTTCCCATTAAGTGATAGGACATATTACACCATCACAAAGTCTTTCTGCTAAAGAAAAAAAGCTGACACTTTAATTATCTATTATCCTACCAAAATAGTGTGTGTTGGGCGTACAGCTGATTAATGTTTACTGCTTTTTGACAGACTAGGGAGCCACTACCCCTTATAATTCATCATTTACCTATAGCAGTCACCTTCGCATTTTTCAGCGACGAAAGCACTCTGGTAGGGAAGATATCTGTGTTGCTGTTTACCTGAAAATTGCAGAGCCACAACTAAAAGTCATTTATTGGGCTTTCTTTCTATCCATATCTGGATGTACTCTGAATTCTAGGTGGTAGATCCTACCCACCAGGAGGAAGCAGTTATGGCTGGTAGAATGACCACTACTCTGAATACAAATGGTGATATTTGTGCTATCCAGAAAGCGGGAGGAGAAGGTGTTCCTCAGAGTGTAATAATGCATTGCCTACGTATTGCTGCTACAAAAGCTGCTGATATAACAGTGAAGATACCGAGACACTGTGAGTTTATCCTTCTTCAGTGTTTATGAAATTTTAAGACTTGTCTGTGCATTTTTTGTTCAACTTTGTTCCTTTATTCTTCAAACCTAGAGTTCTTGAATACTTAATGTGGGGTTGGTTGCTTAGAGACTGCCCATTTATTAGTTCATGTGGCTCAAATTCAAATTTCTATCCTGCTCGTGTTTCAGGGAGTAAATGCAGAACAGTTTCATTTGCGCTGATTTATATTATTTTAGATCTTAGAATTTTCACATTGCTTCTTTTCCAAGGATATATGTTCTCTGAGTTGATCACCTCCATTTGATACTTTTTTTCAGTGCTATGTGTATCTTTGCGAATGACCATCATCTGAGTTCTATGTTGTAGGTAGAGGCATACAATACCGAAAGAGCTCTGCGGAAGATAAAGCGCCACTCTGCTCCTGTTGCGTTGGATGTCAGTGGGACTGTTCCTAATGTAAGGAAAAATCAGGTCAAATCTGAGAATCAGGGGAAGTCAGTGGGTCAGTGGGAACTCAAGTGGAAAAATTGAAGCCAATGAATGAGAGAAAGAATTCTGATCAGAGTAATGACATTGAAGGTAAAATAGTCACAAAATCACTTGAACAAGGAGGAACTAACAGTAAAGATGGCAATCCTAGGAGTTTCATTGGAGGTCCATCAAGTTGGTATGGTGCCATACTCTGTATGTAGCAACAAGATTATACACCTCATTCTTAGAGTACGCATACTTTAAAATTTCTTTTTCATTGAACTTATTGGATAAAAGATTTTTCAGTCAGATCAACTTAGATTTTAGAGAAACAGATACTGAAGGCATTTACTCAATTTGATATTGGAGAACATGTAATTTTAAGAACAATGAGATTTTTTCTTTATGTGTACTCCAGGATTGGTAATTAAAGTTAATATTTTTGGTCTTGCATTTTGATTTATCAATCAATATGAAATTGCGTGACAGTTTGCTCTCCAACTCTTTAGGGGCAATTTAGGCCTTAGCGACTTAACAGTTGGTAATCACGAAACAAGTGATCATCTTTGTTGTTGTTGTATATGAGTGGATCATGGCGTTCTTGATGCTGGTTAGTGCATATTGAATTTTACTATGAGAGGCTACATGTTTCCTTCGTGAATCTTAAAAAAGTACTCCTTGAGTTCTACTCCTGGCATAATTTCAACTCAGTTTATCTTTCAAAATGATGAACAATAACTGGGATTATCTAATCCTTGTTTACCTCATAACATTCCCTCGTTCGATATCCCCCATTCTTGAATGCCTATTTGCCCCATCTCAAGCACTTTTCTTGCTTAACTCCGTCCAATCTAATTTCTACTTAAAATGTCCTCTTTTTATCAGGGATCCTTACTCGAGGGGTGTTGATTCGGATTTCCTGAAATTATCTCTTGCTTCGCATGGTACTGTTTGTATATTTGTTTTTTAAGATAATTTTCACAGGAAATGTATATTTTAAGTGTCTATAGCTAGTCTCTATTAGACCTTTATTGGTTGCTTTTGGTAATATTGGGTTTTCTATTGATCCACTGATGCAGTAGTTTGGATCGTGTCATTTTGTGAAGTAGCTTATTGAAGTCATTGTTGGTAATTTATGCTCAGAGAGTTGCTCCCAGGAATCTTTATCTAGATGTCCTTTTCTTTGTATGATGGAAGTAGTTGTTTGAAGTTGGCCTATGAAAGAATTTACCGCATCCAGTTTTTCATGGTTTTGCCTGAGTTCCCATCTTCATTCGGCATTGGCAAATAGGGTATGCCATATGTTGACTGCTGCATTACAAAATTGGAGAGTAAATTTTAGAGGGAGATGTATGTTGGTGGGTATATGATCTGGGTGTTCTCGATGGCCATCTTTGCTTTCTTCCTTTTCTTAACATGATATCTAGTCTACCCAAAAATGGAGCTTCTTGATTCAAGGTCTTGGACTTCACTAGTTACACAACCTAGCCTAGTGAATTGGAGTATTACCTATTGCCAAGTTGCTAAGTAGTGACAAAATGGTTCTGTTCAGGAGAGTTATTGCTTCATTTAGATGAGTGATGAATATGCTGTTAGAGCTGCTGTCCTGCTAAATTGGAAGGCTGGTTCAATGTCAAGTAGAACAAAATTTTAATATTTCTTTTTGTACTCGCCTTAAATAATTATGGTGCATATGCAATTGCAAATGTGTTTTGGACGTTGTGTGCGCTTTATATGGGCGCATTCAAGGCATGAAAGTTCCATGTGATTTTTTATTTACCATTACTCTGGATGTTGCTGCACAGAGTGTCTGCTTTTTTTTGTGCTCGAGATAAAATGAGGGAAATGACAAAGTTATTGGTTTATTTGCAGAAACTTTAAAACCCTCTAAAAGCAAAAGGACTTGCAAAGTGAGAAACCAGCCCAACAGGCTAGTCCAAAGGGATCATCCAAAGATATGAAAGCAACATCTCCAGCAACTGAGTCAGCTAAGATTGCATCTCAAACCCATGGGGAGAAAACACTGAAAGATGCTGTTAAGCCAAGACATAAGCGGAAAAAGAAAGCACCTTCTGCAGTGGATGGAAGCTAGACACACTAGCAGGTCTTAACTGGCTTCGATCTGTGGATCAATTTTTATGTATTGTTGAGAGGGATTAGGCCCTTGTTCATTACTTTTATCTTTTCAGATTTTTGCGAGCATAGCTTTCCAGAATGTCGCAGAAAGTGGAGATAGAAAGCAGAACTCTGCTATGGCTATGAACAAGGAGGAGGACGTACTCTGCACAGGTTGTTGGTGAGCCTAATTGAGGACACAACACCAGTAGAAGTTTAGCAGAACTGATCTTCTTTTGTTTGATTATGTCTTGGTTTTGTTATGTTTCTCAATTCCCAGTTTAGTTGGACTTTGGGTGCTTACCTTCCTCCATAGGCACCTTATAGCAGAAGCCCTCAGTGTAACATATATGATTTTTTTTTTATATTCCATCAAACCATTAAAGTTATTTCAATCCTAGCTCTCCTAAGTCTCTCTGGGTCTGTCATTTTATTCATAAGCTGAAACAGCAACGATTTGAAAACCAGTGATATGGCTGCATTTGCTCTCAGTTGCTAAGTGGTGGTTTAATAGTTATCAATCTCATTTCATAATGTGTTCCTGGTTGCTGCGGTGGGATTGATCTTTTCGTCCTGGCAGATTTTTAATCTTGCAACCTTTTTGTGCTCTTCTTTTCTGGATGTGACAACAGCTAGTTTTTTTCTCAATTATTTCTCTTCAATGCTGTGAATAAGCGGAGATCTTGGGATTCGATACTATAGAATGGTAGCGAGTGTAAGAAAATAGAACCTTGCATTTGCGTCGGATTCGCCCTACCAGAGTCGTTCTCTCCTGTCAAGAAAAAAAGGTTAGAGGGAACCAAATGGTAAGTACCAAGAAAGGAAGCACGGGTCCACTCTTCACGTTTGTTTTCGGTGCTGGTATGCTTGACATTCGATCAAGTTAGGATCTATGGTGAATTTGTATCGTGATATTTGCACTCTCTCTTCACGTTCTCGGCCCGAAATTGTCTAATTTGAATAGCACCGATGGGAGCATCAAAACGTCGGTTTCTACTCGTTGCTAGTGATTGATTTGGGGTTCGACTGTTTCGTCATCCTTACTATCTGGCTTTTGAAGCTGTGCCGTTTCTTTGTGGATTTTAATCGGCCCATCGCTCTAGTTTTGAGAAGTTTCCACATGGCTTATATACCATGTAAATCAATATCATCTCCGCCGTCGATTATATTTACATAACCATAGTACTTACATGATTTAGAGACATGATTGGTCTACATAATCTATAAATCATTGGATATTTCTTCCTAGTCTTACGGTGTTCTAGTATATACAAGCACAAGCTAATCTCATGGTTGATCGAAGGAGCATTCATGATCACTACTATGATTATTTGGACTATTCGACGACGATTGTTTTAAAGTCCTAACTCATTTGCTTTCGACCTTTTTCTTATTAGTAAATAAGCTAGATTGAGCCGACCAGTGTATCTTTTTTCTTCCAACCTAACAATAGGTACACATTTGTGGAATCATCGCCATAGGTGTGGGTGCACTTTTCACACCATGAGGACAAAATTGAAAAATCACCCGAAAATTAGGGGGTCACAACTGCAAAATCAGGTAAAACGAAGACCTACTTTTCCTAAAAACCAAAACCTCTGCAGCCGGAGCAAAACCCTGGAACTGCAGCTATAATCCCAAGAATTCGCAGGACAGTGGAAAGACGAGATCCGATCCGAATCCAAGTCGCAAAAGAGGTCGCGTACGAGGGCCATGTTCGGCCGTAGCCGGTTCCTGTCGTTCCCGACGGTGATCGGAGCAGTCGTGTGAGTTGCCTCCATCCTCCGTCTCTCGTTCTTCTATGATTTCGGTCTCTTCTTTGCATTCCCTTTGTCTTTATGCTCAAATGAGCTGAAATGGGCTTCAAATGTGTTGGTGTCGCCGCTTGACTGCTCGAGTAGGGTTTGGTAGTGCCTCACCCGTTCTTCGAGCTAGAAATCTTATTGGGTTGTCTCTCTCTGCGCTTGACAATTTTGCTGGCACAATCTTGTACTGACAATCTTCAAAATTCTAGGGAGTACGGGGGAATTTGTGACTGTGTAGTTCATACGTTGAATTATGGCCTCATGGGTATAATTGGGAAAGAGGTGGTGTCATGACAGTTTTAGCAGGGCAAATTTTGTATTGGGTACTAAAGGAACCGTGAATCCTTCGATTTTGGGGTTACTTGGGTATGTGTTAAAATTTGGTGGAAGTAAGTGGTTTCGCACTGTGGGGAATGTTCTTCTATCAGGAACTAGTTGTGGGGATTTTGGAGAAATATTTCGTATTAGGGAGGAAAATGCCCCAGACTAAAGTCACTAAGCTGCCGATGCGGTAATTAGTAGAAAGCAGCTCTGTGTATGTTGGTCGTGGATGTTTCAAGACAGGAGCTTGTTGTGTGGTGGAGTGTCGTAATTTGTTTGGGGAAAAGTATATCATGAGCAAGTTGGTCGCACGAGACTCTTGCAGGTGCTTCCTTGAGAAATATGTAGCAGAACTGTAACGTTAGCGCACTTGCTGTTATGTTTTTGCAGCTGATGGATTACAAAGACTCATCCATATTATATATTACTCTAGAACACGGGCATTCTGCTTCTACAGTCTACTTGCTCAGTTCAATCTAGAAAATTTGATGTGATTGGCGGGGTATACATTAAGCATACAATACATTACAAATATGCTTAACAGCTTTGTGACAGAAGTCCTGATATATCGTCCTCTACAAGCATATGACATGAAGAAGGCAGAATATTCTGTATGTTTTGTGGAAGAGTATTGGCCGAATCTTGGGAGAATCTTCTCACAAGTTGTGTCTACTTCATTTAGATATCTTCCCTTACTATTTGGGCATTCCCTTCAACTTGACTCCCACCTATTTAAATGAGAATTATTCAACAATTTCCTTGCAATTTCAAGTTCCTAAATTCATAGTTTCAAGTTTTCAACCCACCGTCACTACCATGTCATACGCAAGGAGCACTCTTGTATAGAGTCTACAGACACCCCCAAAAAGATCTCATGCCTTTATCCATTACGTAGTCAGAGTTAATGGTACAAAACTAAACATCTATAGTCCTCTTGCTATTTGGCATTTTTTTATTTCTCGCGAGGCAACCGTCCATTAAGTCCTCATGGAGCATCGGTTGTGCAACTCTGTTCCTTTCTTTCCCACCCCTATGCATGTATAAGCCTAGTGCTGATTTGGCGTTGAAGCACTGTTTCTCTACTCCTCTGTCATTCGCTTAGTCCTGCCTCTTCTATACCATTCTACTCTTTAGTTGTGAAGGCATGATAGATTGAGCATTGTGGAACCATCAATCAAATGACCTTAGGAGCTTCTTTACCTTCTCAAAGATGCATTATTAGGATCTCGTATTGCAGTGTACCATAAGTACAATATCCTAACTTCAATGTCTTATTCAGTTACTTCTTCATAGAAGTTGCTAAGTGCCATAGATGGACAGAGAGTTACTCTCTTCACTGTGTCTACCAGCTCAACCACATATCTAACTCTGGATTGTTCTGGCACTTCTGCTGCTATCGTTGGCTCTTCAAAATCATTCAAATATCACATATTTCCTGGATCCTTTTAATTAATTAGAACAATTAGTCACAAGTAGTCTCACTAACTGATGATATAAACTTGTATGGCCTGGCTTCCTTTTTTTTTTTTGGTGACCCAGGGAACCCCGCACCCCGCCGACAGCCAGGGGAGTAAACCCTGGGGGCCACACGTGCTAGCCACCACACACGTGAAACCAGTTAAGTCACTCTATGACGAAGCTAGGATTCGAACTCTCGACCTTTTGCGAGAGGAAGAGAGCGCGCAAACCAGCAACGCCACCCAAGTGGGTGGTTGGCCTGGCTTCCTTTAGCCACTTCTATCTTCTCTTTTGCTTTTGTCTATTGTTTGCCAGATAGCTAATTGTTCTTTGTTTTGATTTTCTTAATGGCGTGCACTTATAGTGCATCATTAGTATTTTTTATTTTTTATTTTTCTTTGCTTTAACCAGCATCATCAGGAAGTTACTATGGATAATTGAGGGGTTAGTGAGGTGACTCGTAGATGTTTCAGTTGGATGTATTAAGTAAACCTAATTCTGATGCCCCAGCAATTACATGCTTATCTGCAAGGCTTCATGTAGCGACTAGCTGGAAGTCAATTTTGTCCTTCAGATTCTGCAAATCTTGTATAATTATAAGTAAAAATGAATCTGTAGGTGAGAATCAGTTTTGTCTAATTTAGGTCGTTTGGGACAATGCTTGGCTTTGGGCTATAATGTTGATTGGAAGGTTAAGAGTTCATTTCATTAGGATGCTAGATTCTGCTCTCTAATTTTCTTCTCTATTAGCATATTGTCGGTAAAGTATTGATGATGGACTATTCTCACCCATTGACAAACATCAAAAATGGAGAGTAGTCTTGTCCTTAACATCCACTTTTCCGATTGCTGAAAAATGTCTCCTCCAGCTGTTAAAGTGATACTACCCAATGTCAAATATGAAATATCTCATTTATTTCAAGGCTGATGGTGTGCAAATGCTATGGCACTACAGGATTGGAGTTGTCTCTGGCAAAGCAATATTTGGACCTCCTCTTGATGAGTACTGGAAAAAGAAGCTTGAGGAAGATGCGGCTGCGAAGGGAACTGATAGCAGCACATCTTAGCTTGCACCATGTCATATTGCTTCCAGGGAAGCTGAGCTACTAGTGGTTGAATGAGCTTTCCAGGTGCTGCTGACCTTTTATTTGGCTGGATTATCGGATGAATCTTCAGCAAGGCATAGAAAAAGACCTGGAGCTAAGAACAAGTAGGGGATACATGCCTCCGTTTAATCTTAAGCTGCGGCAAGTGTTCCAAGGATTTTTTTTCATTCTTGAGGACAGCAATTATTGGTGCTATTTTGCGTTGATGCACTTCCTAAGCCGCATCAAGAGGGACTTACTGAACTGATGGCGTGGAAGCTCAAAGTTTCTTTGCTGATCGGTCTTTAAAAGAATTGGCTCAAGCTGTCTAACGAAAAGTACCTTTCAACATGTACTATTTGACAAAGTTGAGGTTGCCTCTATGATTGTAGCTTCCATATTTTGGTAATAAAGCAAGCGGGTGCAGGTTCAGCCAAGCTTTTATGATATGGTCAGGCACAATATGACCCGCGGAAATATCATCCTGACTTTGTTCTTATCTTTACCGCAGCACGACAATTACTGCAGTGAAGAATAGACCTTCTCTGTCGCGATTCTATTACACAACCGCGAGTTGGTCATCCATGACTTACACAAACCTCACAAAATACATAGCTAACCGCGTTAACTACGTCCACCAGACAAGAAAAACCAACCAATTAACAGCTGAGAAAACACCTGCGCAATCAATTTATGTCAAATGTACATGCTGCACATCCCAGTGATTTACATTGGCAAACGTTCAAGTTAGTTAATCACAAATGTATTTCGACCAAAAGAAATAAAACCATGAACGTACAGCCAGTGAAACTACTGACGATTTAAGCAATGAAGATGCAAGAAAATCCTAGTACCAGTACAGTGGAAAGAATTGGATCAACCCCCGGACAAAAATCTCCAAAAGTAAATGATACAACAACATGACGCATATGCATCACTTGCCTCTTTCCCCTCCTTTTCACCCCCTCACCTTCAATCAAACAATAGAATATGTTCCTAAAAAGGTAATCGTCGAAAGAAATCATCTGAAAGCAAAGTGACCCGAGAAAGATGGAGGGGTCTTTATTCGCCGGAACTTGTAGTGAGCCTTTATTCGCCGGAAGAGACTCTGTATGCAGAGAAGGCAGATGAACAAAAAACTGAATGAACAAACCACAGAGGACGCTTACGGGTCGCTCTTGCAAGGTTCAGATCTAGGAAGATAAATACCGGATGACCAAGCTGATGGATAGAATAGATTTGTCCAGTTAAAATGGTGCCAAAATTGAAGCACCATCCAGTATATGCAAGCACAAAGAGAGACAAAGGGTGGTGATGATGGACGACCTAGCCGTGACATATCTCACGACTTCGATACCCCTGTCAAGAACTTCCTCGTGAACTGCGTTGACGCTCTGTCTCATACCATCGTAGAGTTTCTCCATCAGATACTCCAGGAGAGATCTCACGGTTTCGAATGTAACCGTCCCGGTCACATCAAGAACAAGTCGCCGATTGCTCGGGACGGCCAAAGTGGACGACACCTTATTGACCCACCCGCTGTCCTTGGCAAGACCGTATGAATCTCTCGGACCCTTGCGACTCGACGCCCCTTGCTTCCAATCCACTCCATTGAATCTCAATCCTTTGCTTCCCTCTATAGCTAAACAAGAAGAACCCGAATACGAATTAGCATTCGATCTGGGACTTTTCAGCACTTGGTGAGATGATTTCACCAGAGTCTCGACTGCGCCGTTACAGACAGACACCAACATCTCTCTCACTTTCTTCTCATGCTTTGGATTCGTCATACCGGCGAAAAGCTCATCGTAGGTGTTCATCTCCACCGTCTTTTCCAGGTAAATAGTGACTGCAGTGCTCACAAACAGCTGAATGCAATCACTGACTAAATCCCTGACCTTGTCGTCGCACAGCACGTTCAGCCATCCTGGAACAGAACTCCCCTCCGTGGTGAGATGATCGCTACCATCTGGATTGCTGGATTCCGATTGCTGGCTAGACTGCTTCTCGGTATAAATAGCCATGACTAAGTTCCTGGCTAGACTGCCTACCACAACAGATGCGAAACCAGACCCTGCAGGCGTAGAAAGCTTATCGAGAACGTGATCAATGAAACCCGAATCCCCACCATTATCTTGGACATTGTCCTTAGATGCAGACCTATAACCGCGCAAAGCACCGGCAGTCAAAGCCCGGGATACCTCAGTTATCGACCCCGAGAACTCGGCTGACTTTGTGATCTTCGAAATTTGCTTCAAGCTATTGGGGACCTCATCGGAGTCAGACCTCAGAAACTCCTTCAAATCCTTGGAGACGAGCGCAATCGTCTCAGTGGATTCGGACACTGCCTCAGCCAATGAAACCAAAGCCCCCACGAGCTTGGAGAACCTCCTCCTCTTCCGAGCAACTGAGGGCGAGTTATACACCCTGTACGCGCCATAACCAGAGAACGCTAGAGCCGCAGCGGCGAGAATCCACCTCTTCCTCCCCGTGCGAAATCGACGCCCGACTTCACCAATCTCCCATCCATGAAACACGGGATCAAATGACCAGGCCGGGCGCTAATCAGAACCTCGATTCCCCCCACAAAAGCAGAGTCCCCTGATTAACACACCAGACAGAACGAATCCGGACTACACCCAAGAGGGTATCCTACGTCGTTCAATTGGGGATCCAAAAATGTAGGAATCACTTCAAAAGGAACCTCTTGTCAACCTATTCGCTCGGGCTTTCTTGTTTATTCACACGAACTTTCCCAGAAAACTTTCTTATCAGGGACAAAAGGCAAACTGGGTTTCGCAATCTAAATATAGGTAATGATTAAACAATTCATACAAAAAACAGGGTGAGTCCAAGGACAGGCGAGAATGGATAAGGCGTGGATAAGAACGAAAATGAGAAGAGAAGAGAACCTGTTCCAGGAGGGAGAGAGAAAACAGGGGTGACGTAGAGAAGAGGAGGCGTGTCTGGACTTGAGGAGGTGGCGGTGGTGGGGAGGAAGTTCGCCTCGCTGAGCATCGCCTGCAAAACGCAGAAGCCAATAGCGTTTCGGTCCGTGCGGGTTTCTGCAGATCAGAGCTTTCAGTTTTCGGTGAATTCCTTCTTTCTTCTTTGGGAATTGAAGTGAGGGCGGCCCATGATATGAATGAGCGCGAACTACTTGGTGGCATGGAGAACAGGATAGGATATTAAAGCGAGGGGGACCCACCCCTATGTAGGTAGGGCTGATAATGATGGGGTCCGCGTATCGTTATCATGTTTATAATTCGTGTCAATACATAAATAATACGACTCCAGTGTACGCATCAATTAAGTGACTTTCAACGAGAATGTAAAGCTAGGCCTTGTTCATCATCCTAAGTAACATGTTAATATAGACAATTTATAGATTGCTTTGTGAGCAGTTACTAATAGCAATTAGTTGAAAGGATTGTATTTGAAATTTCGCATAAAAGTTTAAAATTATATATTGAAACTGAATTGCCATTCATGATTCATATAGTAACTTTAAGACTGAATAGGTTAATTATTTTGGCGCTTGAATTCTAAAATAGCAAAGTAGAAATGAAAGAAGCATGAAGTTATGATCAACTAGCTCATGAGACTTTGCTAAGAGCTTTCCTCAAGATTTTCCTCGCCATCTTCGCTTTATTTATGAAACAGAGATAACTACAACTCATCCGCAAAGCAAGGAAGATTACATGTTTTGCCTGATGTACATTTGGTGTAATTTTCTTTGTCCAACGTGAAGAAACCCTAGCAAAGCAGTACTTGCCTTGAACCCTTCCTACGCCGCCTTCTATGTCTCTTCAATGGCTTATGAGCGGCCACGTAGGTCATCTTGTAATATTTTATGTTTTTTCCATCGACGCCTTGTAATTATTGATGACCAACTTGTCAGCCAACAATGCGACATTGTTCATGTAGAATGTTTTGGAAATTTCATGAGCACATTGCATATCATATGAACGAAAAGTATGATGCTTCTACTGGAATTTCAAAGGTTAAAAGAAGTTTATTTGCATCTTTCAAGAGGCAGGACGATCATCTGAAAATGCCCATTAATACTTTGTTTTGCAAGTTAAGTTTGAGGATAATGAAAGAGAAAAAGGGATAAAAAAATGAGGGAAAAGAGAGAAATTTTTTTTTTATAGATCCATCAAAAGGAAATAGAGTTAATAAAAATATTCATTTCCTTATTGTCATTCGAAATACAAGTAAAAGAGCACGAACGGATTCGTGTGGATGCACTTGGGCTTTAGTAGTTTTGCGCTAATTCCCTGATAATGTTTAACCCTCTTACGACATTCTTCAAGTAAGTATTTTTTTTATTTTGTTTGGAAAATTTTTTTTTTTTTTGAAATGATCGATTTTATCACTAGATATAATTAGTTAATGAAAATATATTCATTACCTATAATAATTTATGTTTAAATATTTTCATGAACGATTAAAAATCGTTTTATTCGTTTGTTTTATGGAGTGATACAAGTGATTAATTTTTGGAAGATATTTTTTTTAAATTGTTCATTTTTCATCAAATAAACGTGCCCTAAAAGGAGGGAAAATTATCAAAATAGTCATACATCTATTGTAATTTTTCTAATTCAGTCCTAAACCTTTTATTTTGTCAATTCAATCTTGAACATTTTACAATTGTGTCAATTCAGTTTATTCATCCAAATTTGGCCGATCGGCGTTGATGTGAACATCGCTTAGCGACAACCATTCGGCAAATGCCGACGCGGCAATTTTTTAAATATTTCTTTTAATTTTTTCAAAATTTTAGTATTTTAGTATTTTAGTATCTTTATTTTTCCTTTTCTTTTTTATCTTCCTCTTTGCCTTCTCTTCCCTACTGCAGCGAGGCTCACTAGCCACCAATGAGGGTCATAGCCCTTGCCAAACCTCCCCAGTCTTGTTGACAACCTCGCCCAAATCAATGCGAAGCCTAGGGCCCATGGGCAAGGCTGACCTCGCCATAGCCTTGCCGTGAGCAAAGGCGGCCTCACCATTGGTTGGCGAGGCTATGGTGACTTTCGCCCAAGTTCACCAAAAAAGGTATTTGAAGTCCGATTTCTTTCTCGACTCGAGCTTCGACTCTCACTAGAAGAAGGAATACACTAACACCCTCTCACTCTTTCTCTTTGCCCTCTAGATCGGCTTGTCTCACGCAAAATTTTTTGCCCTAGATCACAGCTCCTTGTCTCTTCGCTCATCCTCCATCTGCTTAGAGTTGCGCAATTTTGTCGAGAGATTCCTACACGGTCTCGCGAACGCTAGATCACTCCTTGCCCCCGCCCCCCGGGTCTCTCTCCTACCCGCTTGGGTTCTCGCCATTCCTGCGCATTCACCCATAGCCCCAAGCCTCACTCGGATCTTGGCAAGGGCTTCATAGCCCTCACCTAATGGCCACTGGCGACTTGTTGGCCATCGTAGGGAAGAGAAGGCAAAGAGGAATAAGAGAAAAAGTAAAAGGAAAAAAATTTTAAAAATTAAAATATTACACAATTCGAAAAAAATTAAAAAACTGTCACATCAATATTTGCTGGACGGCGTCCACGTTAGCGCCAGCTAATCAAATTTGGCTAGATATATTGAATTAGTATAATTGTAAAAAGTTTAGAACTGAATTAGCAAAAAAAAGGTTTATAATTGAATTGAAAAATTTGCAATAGGTTTAATATTGTTTTGGTAATATTCCCCCTAAAAAGATAACATGGAATCCAAATCTATTCACACACGAGACAAGTTTTTATAAGGTGTCTGAACCTTGTCAACTTTAAGAACATGGTAATCCAAAACCTACCTAAAACTTAATTAATTCACATTTTCTTGACATATTTTTAAATAAAAAAAACTACATTATTAACTTGATTAACAATATAATATAGCATATTTTTGAAGAAAAAAGATTCTTGCAACTATATAATTAGCCAATTTCGAGTTTTGGGTACTCATTAATGAAAATAAATCTGTCGCAAGAAACCTCAAACTCATTCCGCGGCGCAAAACTCAAAAGTCTTTCTAACAAAGAGACAAAGAATTTAACGATCAAATTCCCAAAAAATTCACGACCTTTCACCTATGCGGCACATTATCACGACTTTTAAGACGTCTAAAATATAATGGCTAGCCTTTTGGCTGAAAATGACATGTGTTAAGGTTTTCGTCACAATTGTCATCCGAGACCCTACATGACAATCACACGGACGACCATCTGTGACGTGAGTTTGACGTCATTTCATCGAATATATCTACCCTTCACGAGAACAATTAATCAAATAATGATTTCGGGAGTTCAAACCAAAAAAAAAAAAAAAAAGATTTCGGGAGTTTTAATACTCATGCAAGTTCCACACTTTAGTCCTAAATTTTTTTATTTTTTTTGCGATTCAATCCTAAAACTTATCCTTTGGTTTGGCAATTTAGTCTTGCCATCTAGAGCTGATTGGTTCTTGGGTAAGTAAGTTCTAAACCTAGAACGTGAAATCTTTACTGATAGAGCTGGTTCCTTATTTTGGAACCTAAAACCTAGCATGTTTATCCTAGAACCTATCTTGCTTTTTTATCCGATTCTAGGATTTACACGAGAACCTATTTTTCTTTTGTTCCTTTTTTAGGTTTTATTTTTTACAATAATAAGAATAGCAAAATAGTTCAAAGTACAAGATGAGTGTGGGCGACCGAGCAAATGCGAGTTAGGAACGACCAAGGGCGAGCGATGGCCAAGCGAGGAGGAGGGTGAGTCACAAGCGAAAGAAAGTCATGAAGAGTTTAAATGAGGTTGTGAGAATAGAAAAAAAAGAAAAAGAGAGATGGACAAAAAGATGTTGAGAGAACAATTAGGGTTTTTAAGCTTTATAAAATCGGTTCCAAATTTAGTCTGATAGGTGCGGTTCCCATGTGATTTTTCACTTGGAACCGAGAAGTGAACCCACTCCCATTGATTCCAAATTTTGGAACCAAGAACTTGGAATCGGATGGGTTTCCAGGACACTTCAATCCAATTCTCAGATATAATTGATTAGGTTGCATAACCCTACTTCCTTCGTTAGCTCCCATTGTTTTTGGTGGATGGAAAATTTATTGGGCAGTTTTCTATTAATTCAAGAAAAAAGCCACATCGGATTTAAAGAATAATGATAAAAAAAGAGGCACATGATATTTTCTATCTAAAAGAAACAAATTGACCTAGCTGGAGTTCAGAAATGCATAATGCGTGCAAATTAAAGACTTAAATACATGAAAAAAAAATTAGAACTAAAATGCCAATTTTTTTATTGAAAAAAATCATTCACTTGTCATAATCAAACATAAGAGGAATGTAAAAAGCTTCCAAGTAATAAAATCCTAAAAGAACTGCAAAACAAAAAAGAAAACGCATAAAGCAAAAGAGAACAATTTACAGCTATAAGTACACTCTCATCCCAAAATATTAGAGTGGTCACATAGTTAAAAAATAAGTAGCGGCCGATCACTAAAACCATCAATGATGATAAACACACACCAAGAGGTTTCCCTCTAGAAACTACTATTTTTAGTATGCGCTTAGGTTTGGTGTTCTTAAATACCGTCGTCATATAGCAACGATGACGACAATAACAATGATAACATGTTGAATAATCACAAATTGAACGTTTTAAGAAATAATCAAATCAAGATTTAAATCGAGAGAGAAAAGTTTCCAGCTTTAAATCTACACCTAAATGGGAGATAAGAGTTTTCACCGAATCTCGGAGAATCGTAGGACCAAGCCTTGGCCATCCTGCTGGCTAAACAGGTGATATTATCACAAAGTTTTCAGTTGCAGGAGATTCACCACAACGAGCGAAGAAAAGTGAAAACGACAAGAGAAAGAAGACACCAAATGAGGCAAAAAAAAGACTCAGATTAGATCGGGAGAGGAAAAACAAAAAGCAACTCAAGGCCTAAAAAAGAAAGGTAAAGGGAAGTAGACTCTCTGCTTTAGAAATTGAAGATGAAAGCATGCAAGAAGAGTTTCTTTTTGGAAGGGTTTTCTTTTTCTTTTCTTTTTTGGAAATGCTGAGTTGACGCATGCCATAATTGAAAAATTAATTAAAAATGGAAAGATCAACGTTTTAGGTTTTATCTTTAAGTGAAAAAAGAAAAAGAGAACATAGAGAAGCTCTATCTTGGCAATAGGTTTAAAACACAATTAGTACTAATGTGTAAATGTTTAAAATTAAAATGATTAAATGGGAAGGCTTGGTACTAATATAATAGATTTATAACTTTTTTTATACTTTTTTCCAACTGCAATAGTCCTTGTCACGAGTACTTGCCCTCTTGACACACACCTGCCATGGTCATTGAAAGAGCCAACCACAACCACCATGACCACCACCATTACTCTCTCTCTCTCTCTCTCTCTCTCTCTCTCTCTCTCTCATGGTTATTTAGATAATGGGCTTTCTACAGTCGTGCTCATGAGTTGTACAAAGAGAACTGCTCTACTTTAGAAATGGGCTTTCTACAGGCTTTCTCCATCATTGTTGAAAGAACCAACCACAACCACCATGACCACCACCATCCACCACCATCTCTCTCTCTCTCTCTCTCTCTCTCTCTCTCTCTCTCTCTCTCTCTCTCGTGGTTATTTAGATAATGGGCTTTCTACAGTTGTGCTCATGAGTTGTGCAAAGAGAACTACTCTACTTTACTCAACCATTCGTTATCTAGGGGTATTGTGTTGACAAATCGGTTACAAGACAACTGTGTAAAGCACATGTCAACACAACATAAGCCTGAAAGCTTTTATGAGGGCCTCTAGTGGTAGGTCAGTAACCCAATGCCCAGCCTGGTTTGTTTTAATGTGCCGATGCCCACATACCTTACCCCCCAATTTGCGGCTCATGTTTTTCTTCCTTATTGAGCAGGAATATGAGAGTGACATTGGGAAATCTTATCCCTTAGGGGTTCTTTTCCTATTTTTTCTCCCTTTGGCCTTTTAAGGACTTGTTTAGGTCCATAATTGCTCTACTTTCCTTAGCTATTCATTCTCCCCCACCTTGTGTGTCTCATTGTCCTCACAGAACTATGATCTTGATACGATTAAGCAATCCTCTTCAATTCATGAGGAGGAGGAGGGGAGGAAGATACTAAAAGTGCCAAAAGTTATATACAATGTTTACATCAGTACCAAAAGTTTATTTTTCGGATCACTTAAATGCCAACTTTTATCTAAATCACCAAAAATCTAATGTTGCTATATTTTATCAATTTCTCAATCTTATGTGGCTCGCTGGCATGCCCAGCCAGCATATAATCCATAAATTACATTATCTAAAAGTTATAAATAGTGACCACTTGAGTGTCAAATTTTATTTAAAGTGATCAATTCAATGTTAATTGTTGTTAAAAAGTGATCACTTTAATGCCAAGCATGCTATGTGGAAATGCCACCTGGACTAGATATTTAAATAATATGCCAAGTTATGTAAAATTTTTAACTATGAAAGTCACGTTTTATTTTTGGCTAGAATTTCTCGCCATTAGCACTTGATTGATCGTTTTTTTTTTCTAATTTGGCACTTAAATGATCCGGCAAAAACTTTTGTCATTAAAGTGAGCATCATACACAATTTTTAGCACTTCTATTCTTCTTCTATTGAGGAGGAGCAATCCATCTTTCAATATGGACCAACAAGTTCCAAAGAAGGAATCTAAGAAAAAAAAACTTAGCTGCACTTGATGCAATATAACATATATCTTATGTGAGATCCACATGATTTAATAGTATATGTGACCTGGCTCATATGATCCAATGCACCCAACATTTTTAGGGATTTTCATACATCCTGTCAGTTTTCTTTCTGGCTCAAACAATGTTGCCCCTAACTTTTAGGATGCATTTATTTAGCTTAAAATGAATAATATGTAAAATATTTTTCAAAAAATGATCATTTGTATTTCTTACAAAAATGATGAATTTTTTTTTTTTTATCATTAATGAACAATGGTTCAGATAGTGAAAACATTTTTCAGTGATTATTATTTTAAGTGAATCATTTTTATTATAATGCTTTTCAAATCATTTAGTTTTTACGAAACAAAGTAAACATTAATAATCAACTCATTATCTCCCCCCAACTCTGGACGAACATTCTGATCAAATTTGGACACAACTCATGTGAGATTTTGTAAAACTATTGCTAATTGTTCTAAAATTTTAAACTCTTAGATGATTTTTATTAGTTAAATATTCTAACATTCAATAGACATGATATGCCCAATTGAGACTAAAATCATCTCCAAGTCCAGCAAATTGTATATTTAGGGTTTCATAGCCATTGTAAAAAGATCGTTGCATTTTCGATTCCAAAAGCACCGATCGAAGGTGGGACATGGCGTCCATGTAGGTGAGGACTACGTTCTTTGTCTTTGTCTTTGTCATGCATGAGCCCCGCCATTGTCGACGCAAATAGAAAGAGATAAGGTGGCGTCTTGCTGTGGCGAATTGGGCCGACGGCAAAGCAGATGCACAGGATCGATTAGATTTTACTCATCAATACATGCCTTGCATTAGAATCTGTATCAAGAGTAGAAAAAATGACTCACGAAATACATTTAAAAAATTGAAATAATAGCACGCATGGTCAGAAGATGAGGAAATATGAAAAAAGAAAAGCAGTAAATCAAAATCATAAATGAATTTAGTAATTTTTGTTCAATCTTAGAAATTTGAAATTGAAAAAAGCACGTCAGCATTTCTAATTCGCTTATATTAATCACCAAGCATGCATCTTAATCAATTAAATTTGTACTCGTGCTGCATCGTTCTAAATACTACCATAAGATGAGATTAAAAGTAATATAAAATTACAAACATAAAATGATAAAGCATAGTGTGGATTTTGAGAAAAAATTTACCTAATTAAGAAATTCTCAAGCACCCACCTCGGCCCTTTACTATTTATACTTTTGTAGTTTCTATTTATCTGATCATTTAGAATATAAGATTCAATAGAAATGTGAGTTTGGAAGAAAATTAGATGTCAGTAGAAGTTTTCCTAAGAACTTCACGCACTCGTCTTTACAATTTCATTGGATACTTCGTTCACCAAATATAGGGTACTTCTTCGATATTCTCCTTTTCTGAAAAAGAAAAAAAGAAAAAGCAAACAATTCCATTAAAAAGTCACAACGCTTTGCTGTTCAAACCCCAATCATCTTAAAATACACAGAAGGACGATGTGAAAATACCTTATTTGCTATATTGATTACCGATTAAACTTTGGTCAAATTTCAACCGGAAGTCGACTCTTTGAACCGAATGCTTTAATTTGAAGTATCAAAACGTCTTTTTTCCTCGTGAAATCATGGGAATTTCATATTCTAGTTTGAAACATTCTCATTTTCTTAAAAAGTATTTAAAGTTAACATTATTTTAAATAAGAGTTTGAAGTAACCATGTCAGTTTCAAAAAGAATCAAAGCTCACTATGCCTCTAGCTCCTTAAAAAATGGCAACATCATCGACGGATCCTCATCTTGTCGCCACCTCGCCGTCCTCATACTCCATCACTTTTGAACTTGCAATCGAACCATCTCGCTCCAAATGTCTCTCCGCCGTCTCCTTCTCCGACTTCAATTGCCTCCTGAATAAAGATCTCTTTGAGTTCAACGTATAAGCACAATTGCCTTCGAGCAAAACTAGAGTGAGAGCTTCAATTTTGAAGCGAAACCTCAAAAACTCAACCTAATCCCTCATGTGGCAATGAATTCAAGCTCATCAATGAGCTTTGAAATGGAATTGTTCTTCAAGTTTGAAGCGAAACTAGTGTTATTCATCGAAACAACCTCAAAAACCTTGCTATCGAGCAAGAAGCCGTCACTAAAGATTGTTTGAATGACAAATGAAAAGAAGAAGAAAAAGAAATAAAAAATTTATCTTTGAACGAAAATATCATTGATCAGTCAAAATATTTGACTGGCAAAGTCACACCTTTATTTAAAATAGCCATATTCATTTCTAATTTTTATTTAAAACAATATTAACTTTAAACTCACTTTTGAGAAAATAAGGACATTTCATATTTTTATTTGAAATTTCTCAAAAATCATTTCCGGAATATCTACGTTCCTAAATTAGGATGATATAAACCGTCGGATATTGACCAGCCTCCCCGTGACTCGCGCTCATCAAGTCCGCCCATGTCTTTCCCACTCCCGAGGCAATCCCCACGTTGGCTCAATCCTCCATGTCACGAATTTGACTTGGTAAAAAGTCTAAACCGCGGCTCCCCAAAAACAAGGGAAGGAAGGAAAGAAAAAAAAGAGAACACATTTTCCCAAAGAAAAAACCCTCGAAGCCTCCTTAAAATCTCCTCGACAAGAGGTTCCTTCACGACCACAAGATCCCCCCCCTGTCCCGTAGCCCACACGTGTCCTGCAGAGCTCCAGCATGCGAGCACAGGCAGCACGGATTTAGAACCTTTTTTCTGATAACTTTTCCTCAACCGCGGTAGCCCTTTTCGCAGGTACTTGCCATTGTGACACGCCATGCCATCCCATCGCCTAGAAAAAGCCGTGACCACCGCCATTACTCTCTCTCTCTCTCTCTCTCTGTCATGGTCATTCAGATGATGTGCGCTCGTGCTCTTGACTTGTTGTGCAAAGAGAACTGCTCTACTTTACACAGAACTATGACCTTGATACGATGAAACGATCCTCTTGAATTGATAAGGAGGGGCAATCCATCTTTCAATATGGACCAACAAGTCCGGAGGAAGGAAATGAGAAAGAAAAAAAGAACATCTAAGTTGCGCCTATGTAATATGACCCAACGCACCCAAGCATCTTTTGGGATTTTCATACATTTGGCATTTTTTTTAATTCAAATAATGTTGCCCCCAACTTTTAGAATGCATTTGTTTTGCACAAAGAAAATGATTTGTAAAATATTTTTCAAAAATCGATTGCTTATATCTCTTACAAAAATTAGAGAAAATTTCAAAAAAAAGCCATAAATTTTTTCATTTTCTTAAATAAAGGGTTTAAATAATCTTATTTCAAAAAAAGGAAAATTATCTTGGTTGTTTCAAATAATGGCCTAATTTCAAATAAGGGCTTCGCTAGTCATCGATCGGCTAAATTTTCCAATCGGTCAAAGGGTATTTTGTCCAAATTTTCTTCTTTCTTTAGCTTTTTTCTTTTTTCTTTCCTTTTTTCTTCTCTTTTTTCTAGTTCTTCTTCTTCCTCTTCACCGGTGGTCGGCCGACCACCGATGATGCCCATAGAGGGTTGGGCGAGGGTCTGCCCTCACTCAATCCGACAAGGGGCGGCTTTGCCTAGGGAGGCTGCCCCTCGTGGCCAACCTTGAGGCTTCGCGAGGGTTGGTGAGGGTTAGCCTTACTTGCGCTTTGGCAAGCGAGGCGAGGATCGCGACACCCACAAAGGGCTAGGCAAAGGTTGCCCTCGCTCACCTAGGTAGGCCGCCCCTCGCCTGTGGCTAGCAATGGTGGCCCTTGTTGAATCGGGCAAGGGACCCTCACTTAGCCTTCTGTGGGCATTGCCAATGGCTAGCCAGCCACTAATGAAAAGAAGGAAGAAGAACTAGAAAATGAAAAATGAAAGAAAAAAAAAGAAAAAAGAAAAATGATGAAAATATCCTTAATCACCAAAAAATATGCCCTTATTTGAGAAAGTGATGGCATTTCAAGTTTTTATTTGAAACAAGATCCACTTTAAGCCCTTATTTAAGAAAAATGTAGGCACTTCAAGTCATTTTTTGGAATTTTCCCCAAAAATTATGAAAAAAAAAATCTCTTCATCATTCACGGATGTGTTCAAACATAATTAGTTGTGATAGTAAAAATATTTTTTAATGATTGATTATTTCAAGTGATTATTTTTTAAATGATGTTTTTTCAAATCATTCATTACGGATGATCCAACACCCAAGCATTTTTTGGGATTTTCATACATCTTGTCAGTTTTCTCATATGAACAATGTTGTCCCCAACTTTTAGGAACCATCTATTTTGCGCAAAATGAATAATTTGTTAAAAAAAAATCCAAAAAAATTTTCTTATAAAAATGATAAAATAAAAATATTTTCATCTTTCACAAATATGTTCAGACATAAACGGTTGTGATAATAAAAACATTTTCCAGTAATTGATTTTTCAAACGATATATTTTTAAATGATATTTTTCAAATCATTCATTTTTTTATCCTTATTAAAATCAAATCATTGCCCCCCTCCCCCCTCAAAACTTCGGACAAACATTCCAATCAATTTTGGACGGAATTCAGTGCACATGTTTTGCCCAATTGAGGCTAAAATCGTCCAACGAGGGTAAATCCCCTAACTCAACTCCCATCCACCAAATTGAATATTTAGGGATTCATAGCCATTGTTAAAATAAATAAAAAATCGTTGCGTTTTCGATTTCGAAAGCCCTGATCGAAGGTGGGACATGGCGTCCATGTCGGTGAGCACTACTTTCTTCCGAAAGATAAGGTGGCGTGCTGCTGTGGCGGGTCGGGCCGACGACAGAGCAGATGCACAGGATCGATTAGATTTTACTCATCAATACGTACCTTGTATTAGAATTTGTACCAAGAGTAGAAAAATTGACTGACGAAGTCCATTAAAAAAGATGAAATAATAGCACGCATGGTCAGAAGATGAGGAAATATAAAAAAACAGTAAATCAAAATCATAAATGTATAGCGGAGTTTTATTTTGTGAATGTTGGCATTAGTACTTTCTGTTCAATCTTAGAAATTCAAATTCAAATTCAAATAAGTACGTTGACATTTCTAATTTGCTTATACTAATCACCAAGGCTGCATACTTAATCAAATAAATTTGTATTCGTCTGCATCTTTTCAAATAATACCATAAGATGAGATTAAAAGAATATAAAATTACAAACAAAAAGCATAGTGTAGAATTTGAGGAAAACTTTACCTCATTAAGAAATTCTCAAGCACCCACGTCAGCCCTTTACTATTTAAACTTCTGTTGTTTCTATTTGTTTGATCATCTAGTGTGAGTTTGGAAGAAAATTAGATGCCAGTAGAAGTCCTCTTGAGAACTTCACGTGCTCGTCTTTACTATTTTATTGGATACTTCATTCACCAAATATAGGGTGCTTCTTCAATGTTCTCCTTTCCCAAAACAGAAAAGAAAAGAAAAACAAACAATTCCCTTAAAAAGTCACGTCGCTGTCCAAACCCCAACCATCTTAAAATACATAGAAGGACCATCTGAAAATACTTTCCTTGCTATATTGATTATCGATTAAACTTTGTCAAATTTTGACTGGCGAATGACTCTTTGAACCAAATGCTTTAATTTGCAGTATCAACTCAACATAAAAAGTTTCAAATACGGATTTGAAGTGCTCTCTTTAAAAATAAATGTTTAAAATAGATCTTATTTTAAATAAAAGTTTGGAATGGTCAAAAAATAATCTATCCAAGCTCCTTCAGAAATGGCAACATCATCAAGCATTGCAATGTCCATGAGGCTTCAACTCATCAAGCAACACCTCCTCGGATAATCCTCCTTGGCAAATCCTCCCTGATCAGAGCCATCTTACCAGCTCATCTCGTTGCCACCACTTCATCACTTTTGAATATGCAATCGAACCCTCTCGCTCTGAATCTCTCTCCATCTCCTTGTTCAACTTCGATTGCCTCCCGAATGAAGATCTCTTCAAGTTTCGGCAACAACTTGATTGCCTTTGAGCAAAACAAAGCAAGTGCTTCAGTTTCAAAGCGAAACCTCAAAAACTCAACCTAATCCCTCCGGTGGCAATGAATTCAAGCTCATCGATGAGCTCTGAAACAAGTCCATTCCTCCAGTTCAAAGCAAAACTAGTACCATTCCTTGAAATGACCTCAGAAACATTCCAATTGAGCAAGAAGCCGTCACTGAAGATCATTTGAATCAAGCACAGGACAAACAAGAAGATGAACGGAGAAAAAGAAAAGGAAACAAAAGATAAAATTATCTTTGAATAAAAATGCCATATCTATTTTAAATTCTTATTTGAAATAAAATTAACTCTAAACCTTCTTTTGAAAAAACGAAAGTAATCTACTCTTTTATTTCAAATTTTCTTGAAACTCATTTCTAGAATATTCACATTCCCAAATTAGGGTGACATGAACTGTCGGATCTTGACCAGCCTCGCCATGAGCTACGCTTATCAGCTCTGCCCATCTCTATCCTAACTGCCAAGATCTCCCCCTCCTTCGGCTCAATCCTTCATGTCACGAATTTGACTTGGTAAAAAGTCAAAACCGCGGCTCCCCAAATTCAAGGAAACGAAGTAGGAAAAAAGAAAACAAAAAATCCCTTTTTCCTGCCCAAAAAATAAACCTCGAATCCCCCAAAATCTCCTCGAAAAAAGCAGGTTCCTTCACGACCACACACAAGATCCCCCACCCCCTTGTCCCGTCGCCCACACGCGTCCTGCAGAGCTCCAGCATGCGAGCCGCCGCAGCAGCCAGCAGCACGGCCGACAACGTGTACGCGAGCCGCCTCTCGCCACGTGTCGCCCCAGCCGCTTACGTGGCAGCGGGATCGAGAACCCTAAAATCTCGTCCTCGTTCCTGTGCGACCCACGTTGGAAACGCCCTTAAAAAAGCCAACGGAAACAGACCAGATTACGCAGAAAAGCGTCACGCCCTCGTATATAAGCAAGACCGCGAACGTTCAAATCTCTCTCGTCCGGGCTCGTTTGCTCTTTCGGTTAGAAAGGAAGCCGGGCGATGTGCCCGAGCTGGGTTCGGGGTCGGGTTTGGGTTGTCGTGGCGCTAGAAGAAGAAGAAGAAGACGAAGGAGAGCTCGTGTCGCACCACTGCCGCCGCCGCCGTCGGGCTCGCTCCTCCTGCTGCTCTCTCTGCCGTTCTTGCCCCCGCCGCCGCCGCCTTTCGTCGTGGGCCGGGTCGGGGAATTGATGCGGCGCCGTGACGAGAGGCCTCTGTTTCCGGACGTTGTTCTCCTGGACCACCTCCGAGCTCCGGACATATTCCGTCAGGTGCGTTTTGCTTTTCTCTGTGTTTCTGATATACAAAATTATGATTTCGAACGGCGGATTTTGTACGGAAAACTTGCTTTTCCGGTCGGGATTTCGGAGGAATTAAAAGGGTGATGAAAATCACTTCTTTGAAGAACAATGGGCGGCGGTATCCTGCCTTAATAGTAAACACGGATTCGAGCCGCATGAACTGTTCTATCGGCTCGCAGAACATGATCTGTGTCGGGTTTTGCGATTCGTGTTTGGCTTTCGATCGCCGAGCAGTGCCTCTCCGGGAACTAGTTTTCCGGCGAACTCATTGAAGCTTTAGGTTTAGACCACTTGCATAAATTTTCCAATGAATTTCGGGTTTTTCTTTTTTCTTTTTTCTTCTCTCTATTTTGAATGATCTCGGAAAGACATCTAATTGGTCTTCCCAGATATTATTCGTTTTAGAACTTGGGTCGGGCAATTTCGTTGAAAAACATGGCTCCTTTTTCTTTAATCGCAAGAAGCTGTGCAGCCCTAATTTAATAGGAATATCTTGGTCGATAAGCTTGACCCGGATTTCATTTTCCCCTTCCAGCACCAATCTAAGCTGTAACTTAAGATTAAAGGCACGCATCGCTTGCACATTTGCACGTTTTTATTCTATTTCATTTTAAAAATTTTATTTTACAATTATCACAAAAGATAATGTTAAACTGTGCTAATTCAAAGATCGTGTTCAATGTACCTGCAGTCATTGGCGTGAACCAATTTCCATGTAAGTGAACAGAAGAAGAAATGGAGGTCGCTGCTTATCAACCCTACATCGATCCCGACTACGATTCCCTCATCGAAAGGATTTATCCCTCTACGTAATCCATTATCTAATTTATTATCGTCTTTTAATTTATTTAAATTTATCATTTATCTGTTGATCTTGATTATCGATAAGATTGGTTTGATTAAAAGTGTGTTTATCTGGTTTATTTTATTTTATTTGGCAGGGTTTGCATCGACAACGAAACCTGCCGAGACTGCACGCTCGTAAAGGTTAGATCGAAAAAATATATATTTTTTCTTCTTTTTCTAAAATATTTGTCGTTTTCTATATAAACTTTTTCTGCGAAAGTGCAGTGATTATAAAATTAAATCCAACTTGTTGGTGGATGACGAGATTAGTCTTTTTCATAAAATTATTTTTAAATAAAATTCAATCCTTGCAAGATCCAAACATAGATGTGAAAACGACTGAGGAAGATACCGCGACACTGCCCACCATTTAAGGATTAGTCCTGGCGGATTAAATTTAATCAATTTTTTTTAATCAAGAGATTCGTGGGTGCTGTCGTGGTAATCTGCTCGTTGTTTCCTTCCATTAACGTTGTTAATTAATTAACAAGATTCCAATCGAACTCCTCAGGAAAAGTCGACGAAACACACGAGATTCTCACTTGAGCATTAGACAAAAATTTAATAATTTTAACCATGATATGACACAGGCATGACGTGTAAAAAGATAAGACCTTTCGATTATTTTTTGTTGGTATTGTAATTAATTTTGGTGTTTTTTTTTTTTTTTTTTTTCTTGGGGGGAGGGACTTGCAGGTCGATAGCGCGAACAAGGACGGGATCCTGCTGGAGATGGTCCAGATCCTGACAGATCTCGACCTCGTCATCTCCAAGTCATACATCTCCTCGGACGGCGGGTGGTTCATGGACGGTCCGTGACACCTCATCACCCTCTATTTATTACGTCATCATCGTAAATTTATTAGCTGTGCCCAACTAAAATTTGCATGGCGTGCAGTGTTCCACGTCACGGACCAGCTCGGGAAGAAGCTCGTGGACAAGAGCCTCATTCTTTACATTCAACAGGTAATTATATATATATATATAAGTGACCTTAGTAAACTATGATATTGTTCCATTATGTTCTAATATATGGCAATCTGTACAGCTTATGATGACTAAATTTAAAATATTTGATAGGCTTTGTGCGCGACTAGGAGAGGGGGTCTCAACAAGGAAATAAATGGATCATGGCAAAGGAAACATTTCGGGCCTTGCCACGTGTCCTCCGAGCACACGGTTCTGGAGATGACCGGGACCAACCGGCCGGGCCTGCTGTCGGAGATGTCGGCCGCCCTGGCCGAGCTGGCCGTCCACATCGCCTCGGCAGTGGTGTGGACCCACCATGAGCGGGCCGCGTGCATATTCTACATGGAGGACGGGGAGAGCGGCGGGCCCATCACTGATCCCGGGCGCCTGGCCCAGATAGAGGAGCAGCTGGAGAACGTGGTCGAGGCCCACCATGCTGAGGGGGAGAGGAGGAGCGTGAGGCTGACGGGGCCTGCGGCCGGGCGGACGCACACCGAGAGGCGGCTCCACCAGCTGATGTTCGCCGACAGGGACTACGAGCAGTGCCACTGCTGCGGGGGTGGCGGCAGGCACCAGAAGGGGTGCGAGGCGGCCCACGTGTCGATCGAGAGGTGGAAGGACAAAGGGTACTCGGTGGTGAACGTGCGGAGCAGGGACCGGCCGAAGCTGCTGTTCGACACCGTGTGCGTCCTGACGGACATGCAGTACGTCGTGTTCCATGCATCAGTTAGCTCGGCCGGTTCTTTCGCTGACCAGGTGATTCATGCTTAAAATTTCATGTTGAGTATACTTCAATTCAATCATTACCGAATTCAATTCGAATTGTGAAATTCCCAAATGTTCGATTCATCGTGTGCGAACAGGATAATGTATGCTTGCCGCCGTGTTAACGTTTGATGAGTTAACATCGAGAATGTTTAATCATTCGAAACGATATCGTCGACAGGATTGTATGAGTATTATGTGCCCTGGACAGTTTTGTGTTAACGAAAGGATTGTATGCTTTGCTGGTGTCGTCCAGGAGTATTTCATAAGGCATCAGGACGGATGCACCCTGGATTCGGAGACCGAGCAGCACAAGCTCAGTCAATGCCTCCTGGCGGCGGTCGAGCGCCGAGCATCCCACGTATGTCGCCGAACCAACTCTCCTTGCTCGTGTAAGTCTCTCCGTGTGGATCGAATCCTGATTCCCTGTTCCGTTTCTTTTGCAGGGATTGAGGTTAGAAGTGAGCACCCAGAACCGGCCGGGCCTGCTCTCGGACATGACCCGGGTGTTCCGCGAGAATGGCCTATCGATAACAAGGGCCGAGGTGGGGATCAGGGGAGAGCGGGCCGTCGGGTCGTTCTACGTCACCGAAGCTTCCGGGAACGACGTGAGCCCGAGCACGGTGGAACTGGTGAGGAAAGAGATCGGGGGTTCGGTCCTGATCATGAACAAGTCCTCGGGAGCGAGCACTCCTCAGGGCCCAATGTCGGCCTTGCCGGCGGGCCTCGTCGGGAGGAACGGCGACGAGAAGCCGAGGCCGTCGCTCGGGAGCCTCATCTGGTCGCAGCTCGAGCGTTTCTCCAGCAACTTCGGGCCGGTAAGGTTGTAACGCGAGGTACAGTTTGCCATGGGCGAGTGCTGCTTAGACATGTACGTTGTAAATAAGGCTTGTCAGCACCTCGTCGCTTAGTCACAGTAGCGGTGAGAGTAGCTTCTTCCGTTCTCCAGATCTGTAAAATGTCCATGAAATCAGTCTCTCCAATTCAAAGTTTTCTGTTTCAAGTTTCTGTAAAATTTGCTAATCGAAAAGCGCGACGACATTAGTAATCGTGTAGCGCCAGGGTTTCGTGAGTCGATGGGGAAAGGGATTATACGACGGCGATGATGTGCTTCGAACTATCGACTGCGTTGTGTAAGCAATCCTGCATGTCTTTAAAGATTTGAAGAAAGCAGCGAGCTTGACTGCAAATGCAGCTATCCAATTAGCCATCAATCAACTACAAGAGGAAAATCATGCGGTGGTTCGTTTTTTTTTTTTTTTTTTGAAGAGTGCGAATAGAATGAGAAAGAGCTGAAGCAAGAATCATCTCCAACAAAAACCAGACCCTAGAAAATCCATATTTTGCTTTGGATTAAATGGGCACACCTGATCTTGAACAAACCCCCCAAAAAAAAAAAAATCCATTGGCATTCCGAGCGCGATTCAAACTCGTTATATAATTTAACAAGTGAAATGATTTTTCACTTTAAAGAGAGAAAATCAATGAGCACAAACAAAATATCTCATATATTAAATGACAGAAAAAAAAAATTTCATGAATGAAGAATGTCTGTTGCTTTTTATTGGGTTGAGGTTTTATCATCAAATCGGTCCTATGTCAGTTCTACTTTGCATATCCAAAAAAGTTAAATTCTTCGATTTGACTAAAAGGTCAACCTTTGACCATTTTAATGAAAATATGAAATCTAATTGCCTAATTCTACATACATATGCTATTGACATCTATATGCAATGGAGATATTAAGGACCTCTAACCATTAATTTTTTTTTTTCAAGAAAAGAGACTGTTGTGATTGAGGTTATCGATTCTCGAATTTTCTAATTTTGACTGTTAGAAAAATTCATGTGTCAACAATATAATGAACCAAACTTCAAGGACAATGATCTATCACTGTAGTCTAATTAAGCTTGGATGAAATTTATTGCTCAATTAGGCCTACATTCCCAAACAACCTAACTCACTATCATTGACACATAAATTTTGGCATTTTTTAATTTTAGCTTTAATTACATAGAAAATTAGGAATTAGTTTTTAACTCCTAAAAAAAGATAATTTTCATTAATTTGCATCGCATATAGACATTAGCAGAATTTGCATTAATGGTAATTGAACCTAAAAAAAAGATAGATGACAATTAATTAAAAAAATATGTAAAAAAGAAGAAAGAGGAAGAAGAAAATGAAAGAGACCGGGCCGGGGTTAGGCTGGCCCGGCCTCTTTCTTTTATTTTGCCTTCCTTTTTCTTTTCTCTTGGGCCGGCCCACTTTTCCTTTCCTTTTCCTCCCAAGACCAGCCCAGCCTTCTTTTCCTCTCGTCTCTCTCCTCACGCAATCTGCAAGGAGAAGGACGAACATGAATAGTACAGTGGCACAGAGAGCAGAGAGCGAGCGTCCCACCAGAGTATCGGAGTGGGTGGTCGGAGGCAAGACCAACAGGGGCACCTGGCGTGGCAGAGGCCATGTGCGCGGGTGAATAAAATGTTGGAAAATTTCTTATAACGAGCTTATATTGATTAATCAATTTTCTATTTTAAATAATCGGGTTAATAGATATTTCGATATATATTAAACCCTTAAGTGATCTTATTGAATTGAGTTTTTGTATCTATTAATAATGGGCCTAGTTGAGCAGTAAAGTGTAGGCAATTGTATTTAACTGAAACTTGTAATGGGAGGAGTGATTAAGGTTTGCTAGGTTTCTTCTCTAGCCTATAAAATGGTAGGTTATACCTATCAGTCGTTGAATTCCATTAAAAACTGCTATACTGAAATAGGTCATGAGAGTTTGGTATTCTAATAGATCGCTATTAAAGTCAATCTAATCTATTTTCTTTGAGTGAAGTTATGGTTCAAACATGTACGTTTTAATTTTGTTGTGCGTATAGGTTTTGATGTTTTACAGTCATATATGAATCTAATTATTCTTGATTAATTAGTTGTTTATGTAGAAAATTTCTACATAAAAGGGAGAGAGAAAGAGGGAGGAGGGTGTCGGCCATTGGACAGCTTCACTAGAGAAAAAGGAGAGAGAGAGTCAGCTCAAGGGAAGAAGGAGGGAGGGGAGGAGCTTGAGTGAGTGTTTGAGTTGCTGAAGAAGGAAAGATCTCGCCGGAGGACCTTTGCGCGACCGCCGGCCACCACTCCTGTCCATGGCCGAGTAGATAGCGTTCGGCCATTCGACGCAATCCCTAAACGAGAGAAGGAAGGCTGCTCGTTGTCTGCCCGCCCGAAACTTTGCCAGCGACCGTACGATAGCAAAGACCCCATTCCCGAACCAGTTTTTTTTCCGAGTCGTCGGAGAAGGAATACGCCTATGCGCTCTCTCTCTCCCCCCCCCCCCCCTCGCTCTATCCTTCCTTCGTCTTCGTTTCCTCCGTCGCCATGCTGCTTCTTTTTTGTCTTCATCTGCTGCATGGACGTAGGAGGAAGAAGGCCCACACCTGGGCCGGGCCGAATTAAAGAGAGATGGGCCAGCCCAGGGGCAACAGGGAAAGGTCAAAAAGGGAGCCTGGGCCGGACACACATGCGGAAGAGAAAAGGAGCCAGGCCCACTTCAATTTTTCCTTCTCTTTTTTTTGCCCTTTTATGTATTAAATCTTTTAATAATTTTTTTGAAATTTTTAATAATTAATACTAGCAATGCAAATGTTCCTAATGTCTATGTATAGCACATATTAACAATATCTTTTGTTTAGGGATTAGAAATTAATCAATTATTTTATGTATAATTAATGAACAATTAAATGGGTTGCCAATATTTAAATGTCTAACACTAGCTGATCTTCAACAATGGCTAGTGGCTACTCCTTTTGAATACATAGATTAAGAAAATCAATGTCACGTGATGTATGAACTTAAGAGGAGTTCATTCTTTATAAGCAAGTATCTCTAAATCTATTTTCCCGAGCCGGCCCCTCGAAACACCAACTTGATATTGCTTTTCACCTATTCCGCTTCTATCTCCGCCCGCCGCTTGGACTTCTGCCTTACACCAGAAATCTGTCTCTTTCTCTCTGCAAATCGTCGTGTGATATGGCCGCGAGAGATTGAGTAGCGAATAATCGCGGGAGGGGCAGCCATGCATGCACGAGAGATGTGCAGAGCTTTAATGGAAAGATCGTCGCCCGTCAATTCCTGCCAATGACAACCAATTTCTTAAGGAAGATCTTCCTTAGTTCGCGATATGTAAGCTTGTTTAAATTCAAACTCGTGTCATCGGTCCGGTTAAGGATAAATCATTTGCAAGGAGACTAAAAATTTTACAAGTAATTACATTCTCATGTTGGCTTTTCTCAGATTGCTTTGCTCTGCTTGTCGAGAAGAGCTGTTGATTTTACATAATAATAACGGTTTAGTTAGCTGATTAGTATCGTAATCATGACTGGTTGAGAGAAATTGACTCTCCGTAAGTGACCTCAACCACTGTAAATTGGTGGATAACTCTACTTTTATTTCTTCATTATAAAGTAAAGAGCAAATGATGCAAGAAAATAAAAGAAAAAGCAACCTTAATCCATCGTATCTTTCTCCTGTGAAGGCTGTCGCGCCTCACTTATCATTGCTTGTTCAAAAGGAAAGAGTTCGATTTGAGACGTTCAAGATGTCCGTTTGGTCGAGTAAAGTCCTTTCGTTGGACTCAAATTTCAAGCTGTTGGAACCAAAAAACTAAAGAAAAATGGCGACGTTCGGAAAATTTTGGAACGAGGCACGAATGAATATTGGAAAAGAATAATAGAAATTGAAATGCTTTTTAGTGGATTCAGGGGTGTGATTACAAGTCTGAACTCCTCAATCTTTTAAAGAGATTGTGTTCGTACATAGTAGACAAATATTAAATGAGGAACACACAAAAGTCTACAATAATAACAAAGAAAGTCTACAACAGGAAGAAAAAGAGCATAAAGCAAAAAGCAATGTCTGCAAGACAAGTCTTCTGCAGCACAAATAGCACCCTTCAACAAGGCATGCATTAATGAAGGAGAGAAAAATTGGACGTAGAACCTTCTCTCATTTCCTTTCTTTTTCAAACCCCTCTGCACTAGAATTTATGAGGAAAGAACAAAGGAAGCTCACTTTTGACTTTGGAATCCTCTTTGCAGAAGTTGTTCGTTTTGTTTTTTCCATTTGTCTTCATGCAGCAAGACATGTGCAAACGAAGTAAGTCTTCAACAATCAATTTTATATTATTCTAACACAAGCATGTTTCGGTATGATGTTTATTGTCTGAAATCATTGATTAGATCCATTGTGCAATATTCACTGCATTCTCACAAGGCATTCGTTATTTTATTAGCACAAAGATCGCATGTAAACATAAATTCGCAAGTATAGAATTGAATGTGGTGGTAATAAATCTTGTATCAATTATCATGTAACTATCGAAATGCAGCTTCCATCCCAAAATACAGCCAATATTTACATCATTTTATTTGTTGACATATAAGTAAATATGAATGGATCGAATTGATAGTGCCGTACCAAATAGAAAATACGCTAGTGGAGGATTGTGATCTAGAAGATTATGGATATAGAAGACTTTGATAGTGATGAATTATGTGATCCCGGTATTCATACTACAAGCCCCATTCAAGGTTGTAGATACAACTGAAATGCACCAGCAACAGACAAACAATGGCAAGAAGCTCTCCACCTTTGCTTAGCACCTGCACTTGTACCTCTCCCTTAATGTGAATTGCTGTATATGACAGCATCTCAACCCACACTTCACTCGTCACCTTTCACTTCATTTTCCCCAAGGCTTTCCATCTCTAGGGCCAAATTGATCACCTCGTTGAGCAAGGATCTTGAAAGAAAGGTTCTCGAACGAACTTCAAAAGATGTCTTGCATAGCCTCTCCACATCCTTGATCGCAGCATCATAGTTGAGAACTTTTAGCTCAAGCAACATCTCTACTGATTTTATTTGGGGAACGCCAGTCACAGCAAACACCACATTAGGCTGATTAAGTAAAAGATATAACATGTAGTCAAAAAGGATCTTTGCTAAATTCCATTTTTTCATTTCTAGCTATTAGACTCATAAATTGTTTCTCTCTATTGTACCACATTTCAGAAGCAATATGCCACATCATAATGCTAGTGTGGTAATTAGACTTGGTAACATACACAAAAGATTGCTGCAATCAATTTCCCTCGGTTTACTCTTGAGAAACATCTTCACCTCTAGCATCAAATATCTTCCGCATCCGTAGATTTACATCTCACCTAAAGATCCATAACTTACTGTAGCATTAATATAGGAGTTTCAACCTAATTACTTTACCTAAAATTGGCTAATTGAGATGCACGACATAAGGAACTGGGTCTTGTAGGGGTTTTGTGGGTTGACGATCAAAGGTTTATACTTGGTGATAATGATGATATGCTTTAAATTATCGATGACGCGGTGATGAGTAATGAGACACTAAGGATAATTGTCCACGAAAATTCCAAAACCTATAACAACCAATTTAGTTTGAACTTTTCAATTTGGCCTCGATGACCGGTGTTCGGAAAAATAAAAAAGAAAACGGAAAGAAAAGAAAATAATGAAAAAGAAATTTTAAAAAGTGCAAGAAGCATCCACGTCAGCGTCGACTATCATCAGCCCTATCATATAGGTCAACCAATGCTAACTAAATTATCATGTCAACCATTTCCGATCAAAATTGATTGAAATGACTAAATGTTTAAAACTAAATTAGTTACCATATAACAGATTTATGATTTTTTGGATAATTTTTCCAGACACTAACTCTGACGCTTATCACCTTGGCGATGTTAGAGATATCAGATTTCTTCTCTAGTGCCTGCTTGTCGGGGTGATTTCACTTGTAATGCAGAATCGTATCGACAGACGGTTTTCTCCAAGGGCGGACGCTTCGCTTTAGTTCAGCAGTCTTGGAACTCTCGATACGTCGAGTTAGAAGAAATGGCACATCAATATGGCGCTTGTAGCTCTCTAATCGGTTCTCTTGTTGTTGCACAATCCTCCCCTAGAGACGCTTTAACATGTGTGCCACCTCTCACGTGAATATTCTAAGGGGCAACTTACTCAAATCGAGACCTAATGTTGAAATAAGTAGCGATCCTATTTTAGGACATATTTATCGTGGACACAATACTTCTCTGCAACTCTATGATTGCACATGCTTAGAATTTTAATACATGTATACTCAAAGAAGAAAGATGTCTGGAGTGAAACACTAAAGTCTGGAGGCTATTATGGGGCCAAAACGAGAATGGATGTGTTTGTAGGCAAGACCGGACGTTCGAGACTAAGAGACCAGAGATCGGGATGCCTTTTTGAGCGAGCGTGAAATGAGCAATTTTGGTTTCCTTTTCGCCAATTAAGATCTCTCATCGATTTCTTTTCCTTTGTAGAATTTGTCTCTTACTAAGCAACCAGTTTCCAAATGTAGAGATTCCCGAGTTTGTGATTTGCGTACATGTGGATTCTGCTTGTCTCGTTGGCTGGATCCAACATGGATTGTCCACGAGAAGATTTAAGAAGTTCAGAAGTAATTACATTCTCGTGGTGGCTTTTCACAAATCGCTCTATTATGTTCCGCTATACTTGTCAAGTTTAGAAGTGGTTACATTTGGATGTAAGACTCACAGAACAACTTCTACCTCGTTCAAAAATCGTCCATGCGATCGAAGAGAGCGTCACCGGGCATGCCCTTTGTGTCTTCGCTGTTCTTCCTTTTCCTCGGAGTTCGCTGTTAGCTTCAGCAGGAAAGAGAGAGAGGAATAAAAGCAAAACCCTTGCTTTTCTGTTCCTTTCTCTCACAAAGACTTCTCAATAACCCCATATAATAAAAATAAATATTTATAAAATATGGGTACCCCTTATTTTGTCCTGTAGTGGCAGAGTCCACTGGAGCTTTTTCTCAGATCTCACTTTCTTGGTCAAACCCTGGAGAGCTATCTCCAACAAAAACCAGGCAGGCCCAAGAAAGTTCATACTTGCTTTGGATTAATGGGCACACCTGATTTTGAACAAACCATAGAATCCTTTAAGATTTCGGACGTGGCTCAAACTCATGGTACAATTAAATAGTTGAGATGATTCTTTTTTATAATAAAATGTAAAGTAGAGGAATCAATGAATACAACGAAAGTATTTCATGCATTAAATGACAGAAGAAAAGTATTTTGTAAATGAAGAATGTTTATCATTTTTTTTTTAAGGTTGATGTTTTATCATCAAAATCTCAATTCTACTTGCATATCCATATGTAATTACCTGAGTCTCGACCATATTGTTGCCTTTAAAATTTTGAACAGGCCATCATGAGTTCACAGAGCAACAAAAATGGCACTAGGAGGTTTGTTCATCGATTGACCCTAACAGGCATGGCATCAAGAAGAGTCACAGAACTCCTAACCTAAACTTCGAAGATTCCTGAATAGAATGCCTTATCTTTCATGGTTCCTCGTCATCTAATCCTTCCTATGACGACCAATATTCTATCGAGAGCTTCCTAAGTTCGCAATATGCAAATCATTGAAATTCAACTCCTAAGCATGTTTTCATCTGATGTTTATTGTCCAGGACATTCGATCATTTCAGGCAATATTCATGATTCGGCCTCCATGATACTTGCTCGCCAAACCTACTGCTGACGTAACACTGCCACTGCATCTCGTGCCAAGCCTTTGTCACTGCCCCGGCATCGTCAACCTTCCACCGGCACTGATCCAGCCACGATGGCAGCTCTTCCAAGCATACTCGGTGAACTCCCGCAGAGGTTTCTGGCAGGTTTCTGACGTATCCTTAGTCTCCCAGCTAGCTGTAGAGGCCATACCAACGAGATCTCTAGTCCCAGACGTTCGTCCAGCGAAACTGTAGCCTTGCCAGTCCTGTTCAATCAACGCCACGCCACTGCCTTGCTGCCCGATCATCTCCAGCACTCCCCGCAATGCCTCCATCGCGCTTCGTCAACATCCCTCACGTCACCGCTACCTCTAAATCTCTCTTGCAGTATCTATTGCTTCCAATGCTAGCCGGACATGTTCAGTACGATCCCGTGGTGGTTTTTTGTGATCTAATATACTCGCTACGTCATCCGACCCGCCCAAATGGCTCCATGGCGCTCCCACAGTATCTATTGCGTCCAACGTTTGCCTAATTGTTCGTCCCTTACCGGAATACATCCCCACTCCTTCGCAGGTCTAGCTGGAAGCGTCAGATCAAAGTCTGAACTGGGTGATTGACTAAACTAAGCCTAATTCGAATACTAGAACGTCTAAGTTGAGATTATTTGATTCCAAGACAATGGCATTAGGCTTTGCTTCACATGGGGTGAATCGGGTCTTCCCAAAGTAATCCTTGGAAATGAATTGTATCAGTTGATTCCGGCAATAGTCTAACTAGAGAAAACGAGCATGAATAGAGCTATCACATCAAGAGCAATCCTTCTGAAAAGAAGGAAACAAGTAATTTCCACATTGAGTTTGAGAAACTGATGCTAGTTCAAAGAATAGAAAATGACGAAAGCCAAGACTCAACAGGAAAGGCTATGAAGCGAAAAAATGCAGCTCCACTTGAAATGTATTGCTCACACTTTTGTGTTAAGCACCTCATACATGAAATGGAGTTTGGCTGATATCACTCTCAATGTAGACATTGCAGACACTTTGCAGAAATATTCATGGCTCATTTCTCATTGTTGACATATGAACGTGAGATCTCCAATGAACACTTTAAAGATTTAAAAAAGAAAAGAAAAGTAAGTATGCTTCACCACAATGCTCTCAACAAGCTCTGATTTGTCTTCATTAGAATGACCATCCCCTAGAAACTTAAGTTCTTTAACCAACTTATTCTATGCATCAAAAGACTTATGTCGTGAGTGTTGATTCGTTGAGCCTCGGTAAGCTTGATAGATGAAGAGCGAGTAACCTCTCTACATTTTTTTATAACCCCCTCAAAAAATACTAGCATCGTTGGGATCATCAGTGACTTGTGTTAGAAAATATTTGCACAAAGACATAGATGGCGACATTGACTTGGAAGATGAGACTAAGCAAATGGCTTCTCCAAAGCAAATTGTCCTCCAAAGAAAAGGTAGTGATGGTGTATGATAAGAGAAATAACGCCCAAAATGTATGAAATCTTCAATTGCACAAGCGAATGTACTGCCTTGGTTATAAGAGATGAGTTCGATTGTGAATGCAGCTACCCACCAACCATCAAATAGGCCAAACATAAAAGGAAAACTATGTGGCGGTTCATTGTTTTCTTTCTAAGGGGTGCAAATAGAATGAAAAAGACATGAACAAAATTCTTAATATGACGAAATTTCGAATGTTCCATTTATTTCATAGCTTTCACATGAAACTAAATGCCATGCTTTTGCTTAATTTTATTGACCCTCTTTAATATAATTTTGGATACAAAAAATATGGGGGATATAGGGGGGAATGTATATGTACATGTTAACATGATTCCTCATTTTTACATGTATTTATACATGTTGAGATGGTTCCTTGTTTGTACATGTACAACATGTATATGTAGATGTTGATTTTGTAAAATAACATGAAAATTGATAAAATCTTACAATCAAATCAATGCCAAATCATTAGAGAAGTAAATGAGAAATAATAAAAGATACAAAAAATTTAAATAGTTTGGTTTGACTGCCGATATCTATCCAAATAGGAGAACTAGTAAATAAATAATTTATTATAATTGAATAATCAAACTTACAATACTCACAAATTCAAGTATTTCCCGCACTCAATTAGATGTAAAAGTCACGGCACAATTTCTACCTCGTTCAAAACTCCTCCTTGCGATCAAAGAGAGCGTCACCGTGCGTGTCGTTCTTTTTTGAGGAGTTCACCGTGCTGCTTCAGCAGGAGAGACAGAGACTTCTTTATCCCCCATAAAATAAACATAAATATTTATAAAATATATGTGCCCCTTATTTTGTCCTGTAGTGGCAGAGTCCTAGTGGAGCTTTTTCTCAGATTTGTCTTTCTTGGTCAAACTCGAAGAACCATCTCAGCAAAAACAACGCCCCGGAAAATCCATACTTGCTTTGGATTAATAGGCACACCTCATTTTGGACAAACCCAAAAAATCCTTTAAGATTTCGTAGGCGGTTCAAATTCGTGATACTATTTAAAAATTGAGATAATTTTTTTTCTTTACAATAAAATATAAAGAGAACGAATCAATTAATACAATCAAAATATTTCATGTATTAAATGATAAAAGAAAAATATTTCATGATTCTCTATTGCTTTTTGTTAGGTTGATGTTTTATCGTCAAATCAATTCTATATCAATTCTACTTGCATATCCATATGTAGTTACTTGAGTTTCGACCTTACTGTTGCCTTAAAATTTTCGAACAGACCGTCATGAGTTCATGGAGCAATAAACATGGCAGCAAGGGGTTTGTTTATTGATTGACCCTAACGTGCATGGCATCAAGAAGAGGCAGAGAACTTCTGACCTCCTTGGAAGATTCCTTCAAAGATTGCTTATCTTTCATTGTTCCTCGTTCATCAAATATTGTCAATGACAACCAATTTTCTAACAGAGAGCTTCCTAAGTTCGCAATATGCAAGCTCATTTAAATTCAACTCACATCATTAGTTGAGTTAATGATAAATCATTCTCAATGCATCCATTGCAGAAATATTCATGGCTCATTTTGCATTGTCGACATGTGAACATGAGATCTTTGATGAACACTTTAAAGATTTGAAAAAAAGTAGTAAGCATGCTTTAACACAATGCTCTTGGCAAGCTCTAATTTTTCTTCATTAGAATGACCATCCCCTAAAAAAGAGTTAACCAACTTATTATATGCATCAAAAGACATGTGTCATGACAACGTTGATTCATTGAATCTCGGGAAGCTTGATAGATGAAGGGCGAGTAACCTCTCTACATTTTTTTATGACCCCATTACGAAATATCAGCATTGTTGGGATCACCAGCGACTTGTCACTGGGAAATATGTGCATGAAGAAATAGATGGTAGCACCA
The DNA here is from genome assembly GCA_014182845.1 of Corymbia calophylla. Classification (NCBI taxonomy): domain Eukaryota; kingdom Viridiplantae; phylum Streptophyta; class Magnoliopsida; order Myrtales; family Myrtaceae; genus Corymbia; species Corymbia calophylla. The sequence goes on along the minus strand of CM024700.1, from coordinate 19,587,108 downwards.
ACTTGGTAGATGAGACTAAGATGGTGGCTTCTCCAAAGCGAATTGTCCTCCAAAGAGAAGGTAGTGTTGGCATCGACCACCAAGGTATAACAAGAGAAATAAGGCCCAAAATACTTGAAGTGTTCCATCTACTTCAACTGCACATGCAAATGAATTGCCTTGATTATAAGAGATGAGTTCGATTGCAAATACAGCTACTCAGTCACTCATCAAATAGGCCAACCATAAGAGGAAAACTCTGTGGCGGTTCATCATTTTCTTTCTAAGGGATGTAAATAGAATGAAAAACACCATAATCAAAATGCTCAACATGACAAAATTTTGAAGTTTCATTTGTTCCATAACTTTCACTTGAAAATAAATGTCATGTTTTGTATACAAAAAATGTATGGAAGGAATAGTGGGAAATGTATATGTGCATGTTGATAAGATTCTTTGTTTTTGCATGTTTTTATGCATGTTGAGATGGTTCCTTGTTTGTATATGTACATGTAGATGTTGATGTTGTACAATTAAAGCAAAAATTGACAAAATATTATAATCAAATAACAACAAAATCACCAAAGAAATAAGTGAGGAACAATAACGACACGAGATTTGCATGTTTTGTTTCGAGTGTCAATATCTACTTTGATAGCAAGACCTAATAACAAATAATTTATTATAATCAGAGAATTGGATTTACAATGCTTACAAGTTGAAGTCTTTCCACACTCAAATGGATTAAAACTCACAACACAACTACAACCACATTCAAAACTCCTCCATGCAATCAAAGAGGGCATCACACGCCCTTTATGTCCTTGTCATTCGTCCTTTTCCTTGGAGTTCTCGGTGCGCTTCAGCAGGAGAGGAAGAAAAGGCGAACCCTTACTTTTTCTTTCTTTCTCTTACAAAGACTTCTCTACCCATAAAATAAACATAAATATTTACAAAATATGTGTGCCTCTTGTTAGATATATTGAGATTATCTTTACGATGTTCTTGATATCTTTAATATTCTAGATATTCTTACTATATGCTAGATATCTATAATATTCTGGATATTTTTATAATTGATTATAATTGATTGTATAATATTTTATTACTATAAATAGTTTCCCAATAGAGTCTATAAAAAAGCTCATGTATTCCTCATTACAAATCATCGAAATATACATAAATTCTTTATTCCTCTCTTCTTAACTTGATATTAGAGCCTCTTTCTTGATGATTTTTTTTTAACACTAGCCGAATAGGTTACATTTGCTCCACGAAGGTATCATGACGCCAGCCGAATAGACCATGTCACTATTGTTTCTTCGCAACTTCTGCTACTTGTTTTGTCAACAACCCCGCCGCGTCATGTCGTCACCTTAGAACCATCACGGCCGTACATTGCAAGTCTACTTCGGACTTATTCAACTGGTTATATTGATAATACAACACCACAAATAGATTCTATGTCACTCAATGAACCCAACAATCCAAATTGCGCCACCAACTAATGTTGCACGTGCCTACACTCATCACTCCAAGCCTCTACGTTTGATATCCAAGGTCCCACGTGTGTCTCACGTGACAACCGAAGCCGACCGTATTGCTGACATCATCGTTGCATCATCCTGACATTACCTATGGCCTTACTCGCCACGTCTCTACCACGTCATCTCCCACATCCTTAGCCACGTCATTTGTTGACTAGAGTTGACTGTTGACTAGGGTTGACTATTGACCATTGATAGGGTTGACTGTTGAACGTTGACAAGGGTTGACCACTAACCATAGACTAGAGTTGACCTTTGACCGTTGCCCAAAGTTGACCAATCTGTTCTTGAGGTATTCCAACGTGTTGATTCCATTTTTAGCATTATTTTCTTCATGTTTGCACTCTAGTGTTAGTTTCTTGGTTAAATTAGTGCATTTTCAATGGATAAAATGGATGTGTCAATACCCATTCAAACTATATTGAATGGATTAAATTATATTTTATGGGCTCAAGAAATGTTAGGTTTTTTTAGAGGACACAAAATTTAGCATTACATCATTGGAGAAATTCATGAGCCTATAAGAATCATTGAAGAAACTAGAGAAAAACATATTGAGCATTTGGAGGAGTGTGACGGCAAGAACTATCAGATTTTGACATGGTTTCGGAATACTTCGATTCCTTCTATTAGGCATTAGTTTGATTGTCTCAGTACAATAAAGGAAGCATGGGATTTGCTTGCTAGCCGTTACTCCACCTTAGATTTTGCTCATCAATATCAACTATTAGAAAATTTGCATGACATACATCAAGAGACAGTCAGTCTATTAATGATTTTTTATCCTCTATGCATGCTATTTAGGATCAATTGGCTTTATTTGAGCCGCAATGAGAAGCTGTTGTTGATGCTCACAAGTTCATTGAATATCGTGATTGTATGAATGTTATACAATTTCTAATGGCTCTAAATGATGAGTTTGAACTAGTATGAGCTTCACTTCTACATCGAGATCCATTTCCTCCTCTTGAGGCAATTGTTTCAGAGCTATTGACAGAAGAGACCGGGCCGTTACTTTAAAGGTACACCATCCTATTTTATCCACCCTTATAAATATGGTTTTTATTCACACTTGCTTTTTCCTCATCGCGTAGCAAATAATGGACATATCATCGTTCAACTCATCATCTTGCAAACACTTGCTATTGACAACAACCTAGGCAGCTTTTAGGGAGAAACAATCGATCCCGGTGTAGAGGACCAATTGCATGCTCATATGTCACTACTGTTACTATTGAGGGTTCTTCCAATGACTCGTCTGTTATTTATCTTTAGAGGATCTCTACTCCATTCTTCGAGAATCCAGTGCCTCTAATTCTTTTGTCTCTAAACACTTTTGCTCTATTTGTGACTCCAGATATTTCTAATTCATGGTTCTTTGATTTTACCTGTTGCAATCACATGATTTCAAACGCCAATTTATTTAAGTCAAAGTCATTATTTTCACAAACACCTATAATTCATATGGTTGATAACTCACATATGTTAGTTAGCCATATAAGAAACATTCCAATGTACACATTATCATTACCAAACACTTTGTAGTTCTTAAACTCTCATTGAACTTGATATCTATGGGCCAACTATGTGAACTCGGCTTTAATAGTCATTTCTCTTCTAATGATTGTCGTGTGCATGATCCACGAGATGGGATAGATAATTGGGATAGGCCATAAAGTGAGACATCTATTCGAGCTTATCTCCCTAAATATTCTAATTGCTCTTAGTAGCTATGTTATCACAGTATCATTTAAAACTTGGCATTCTCATTTGGACAATACTTTTTTTTCTAGATTAAGTCACTTGATTTCTAGTAGTCATTTAGGTTCTGTCAACAATAAACAGTTTGACTGCTTGTCATGTAAGTTGGGAAAACATCACAACTTACTTTTTAATCTTAGTGAATCTGTCTCTCATGTTCCCTTTGATTTAACTCATTCTATATTTGAGGCCCATCTCCTACTTCCACTATGGGAGGATCCTGCTACTTTGTGATTTTTGTGGATGATCATTCTCATTATACATGGCTCTATATTATAAAGCATCGATCTAAACTATCTCATATTTACCATGATTTTGTTGCCATTATCAAAAAATAATTTTATCAAAACATCAAGATATTTTGTACTATAATGCCATGGAATATAGAGACACGGAATTTCTTCGAATTATTTCTCAAAATGATACTATCGTTCATCACTCTTGTCTAGAAGCTTCTCAACATAATGGTTGAGTAGAGCGTAAACATCAACACATCTTAGATGTTGTTTGCACACTTCTAATCTTAGCTTCATCAGGAATAGTTTTGGGGAGAGTCTTCTTATACTACTATATACACTATCAATTGCACTCCATTGCCTACTATAGGTAATATCTCTCATTATGAGTGCTTGTATGGCAGTGTTCCTAATTATAATCTACTTTGAGTCTTTGGTAGTGCTTATTTTGTCTATTTTCTTTCAAATGAACGCACAAAATTAGAACATTGTGCTCATATATGTTGTTTTCTTGGGTATGGGATTGAGCACAAAGGGTATCAATGTTAGGATCCTATCTCTAATTGTCTTTGCATATATTGTCATGTTACTTTTTGGGAACATAAGATGTTCTCTTTGCTTCATCCTTTCAACTCCTCTCTTGCTCCTTCCTTCTTTACCAATCCTTTAGTGGATCTATTTCTTGAAGATATTGCAACTGAATCTTCCTCTTCAGAGTTGTCTTCTCCTAATCTTGATATAGGTACCTATTGTAATCCCACTTCAGCAGTTCTGACTTGTTTGCATTATCTGTGGATTCTTCACCTTTGGTCATTCCCTCTTCTCCCATTCGTCACTTTACCCAAGTAAGTCAACCTTTTGTTCGGCTTCATGATTTTTATTATTACTCTACTATTGCTTCCCTTCATGAGCCTCGCACATACAAAGAAGCTCAAACTAACCCCGTTTGGCAGTAAACAATGCCAGATGAGTTGCACGCGTTAGACAAATCTCATACTTGGGATATGGTTAATTTGCCTTCTAGAAAGTCAGCTATAGGTTGTAGACGGGTATGTAAGATTAAGACTAAGGTAAAAGGTACGATGGAATGCTATAAAGCTAAACTAGTGGCAAAAGGTTTTATTTAGGAGTATGGAATTGACTATGACAAGACATTTGATCCAATTGCTCGTGTTACTTTCGTTTGAAGTCTTATTGTTGTTGCAGCTATTAAGCAATGGCCTCTATGATAGATGGATATTAAGGATGCCTTCCTTAATGGTGATCTATTTGAGGAAGTCTATATAAAGCTACCTCTCATGTACACTACTGCTTCTAATAAAGTATGTTGTTTACGTAAAACTTTATATGGTTTGAAACAAATTCTTCATGCGAGGTATTCTAAGTTCAATTCCACTATGGAACGTGTTGGTTTCAGATCTAGTCCCCATGACAATGCTCTATTCGTTTAGAAAACTTCTCGTGGGTATACTCTATTACTATTATATGTGGACAATATGGTTATTACCGATGATGATCATGTCGGTATTATAAAGCTCCAATAGTATGTTCTCAAGCAAAATACGCCACCAATCTTCTTTTTCATGCAAGACTCATTGATACCAAGACTGCTACAACTCCAATCAAGGCAAATGCCAAATTTGATGCAAATGATGGCATTGCTCTTTCAAATCCTATACTTTATCGACAATTAGTTGGTAGTCTTATATATCTCATTGTTACTCATCCTGATATTGCCTATGCTATTCACTTAGTTAGTCAGTTCATGATTGCAATGCATACAACTCACTTTGCTACTATCGTTTGTATTCTTCACCATGTCAAGGATAACATATTTCATGGTCTTCATTTTTATGCCAATTCTACTTTGGAGTTAAATGCTTATTCTAATGTTGATTGGGCTAGTGACCCTCTTCGACATTGCTACACTACGAACTACTTCTTTCTTGGTATCTCACTCATATCATGGTGTAGCAAGAAACAGACCGTTGTTGCACAGTCTAGCATCGAAGTAGAATATCGTGCTCTTGCTTATACAACATCAAAATTACTTTGGTTTAAATGGTTATTAGAAGACATGGGAGTCTATCACAATGGTGGAACAATAATTTATTGTGACAATCAGAGTGTTATTCAAATAGCTCATAATGATGTTTTCCATGAGCGCATTAAGCATATCGAAATTGACTATCATTTCATACAATATCATGTGCTCCGTGGCATTGTATTACTTATTTCCACTTCATTTACTAATCAAACTATTAATATCTTCACCAAGGCACATCTACGGCATTTTCATGATCTTTTCTTCAAACTCCAAGTGACTTCTTTGATGTCACCTTGAGTTTGTGGGGGGATGTTAGTTATATTGAGATCATCTTTACGATATTCTAAATATTTTGGATATCTTTAATATTCTGGATATCCTTAATATTCTGGATATCTATAATATTCCGAGTATCTTTATGATTGATTGTAATTGATTGTATTATATTTTATTATTATAAATAGTCTCCCTGTTAAGCTCATAAATAAGCTCTTGTATTCCTCATTACAAATCATCAAAATTAACACAAATTCTTTATTCCTCTCTTTTTAACTCCCTTTATTTTGTCCTCTAGTGGCATCATCCAGTGAAGCTTTTTCTCAGATTTCTCTTTCTCGGTCAAACCTTGGAGAACTATCTCCAATAAAAACCAAGCCCCAGAAAATCCATATTTGCTTTGGATTAATGGGCACAACTGAATTTTAACGAACCAAAAAATACTCTACGATTTCGACTCAAACTCATGATACAATTTAATAGTTGAGATGATTATTACTTTACAATAAAATATAAAGTTGGGAATTAATGAACATAATTAAAATATCCCATGCATTAAATGATAGAAGAAAAGTATCTAATGAACGGAGAATGCTTATTGCTTTTTATTAGGTTGATGCTTTATCATCAAATCGGTCCTATCCAATTGTACTTGCATATCCATATGTAATTACCTGAGTTTCAACCTGACTATTGGCTTTAAAATTTGAAACATGCTGTCATGAGTTTTATGGAGCAACAAAAATGGCACCAAGAGGTTTGTTCATTGATTGACCCTAACGTGCATGGCATCAAGAAGAGGCAGAGAACTCCTAAACTAAACTTTGAAGATTCCTTTAAAAGAATGCCTCATATTTCATGGTTCCTCGTTCATCAAATCTTGCCATTGACAACCAATTTCTTAACAGAGAGCTTCCTAAGTTCGCATCACGTAAGCTCATTTAAATTCAACTCATATCATCAACTGAGTTAAAAGATAAATCATTCACAAGGAGACTAAAAAGTTTAGAAGTAATTGTATTCTCGCTTATCATTGCTTATCCAAAAGGAAATAATACGATTTGAGATGTTCAAGATGTCTATTCGGTAGAGAAATGTCCTTTCGTTGGACTCAAAATTTAAGCATGTTTTCGTCTGATGTTTATTGTCCAGAACAATTAATCCGATCCTTCAGGCAATATTCACGATTCGGTCTCCACGATATTTGTTGCCAAACCTAGTGCTGCTGCAACACTACTGCCGCATCGCGCACCAAGCCTGCGTCATTGACCCGACATCCTCAACCTTCCACCCGCACTGGTCCAGCCACGATTGCAGCTCTTCCAGGTGTACTTGGTGAACTCCCACAGAGGTTTCCGGCAGCTTTTCGATAAATCCTCAGTCTCCCAGCGAGCTATGAAGGCCATACAACGAGATCTCTAGTCCCAGATGTTCGTTGAGCAAAACTGCAGCCTTGTTCAATCAACGCCGCCCCACTGCCTTGCTGCCTGAGCATCATCCATTTACTGTTCCTCTATCCATTACAAAGCGTATCGATCTCATTTTGAAGGAAACAAGAGATAATCTTCTCAGCAAGATGAAATGGAAAATGACAGATAGTAGAAAAAGCAATGATGCCCCAGTGCCGATCATGCTTACACATCTTTCTCGAACTCTCTGTTTGTTCATTTCGTCAAATAGAGATCCCCTCACAATGATGTTCCTTCAACTATTTATAGCCTAGTATATGAATAACTGCCCTTCAACAGTTATTATTTCAATTTCAAATCGTCCAGAATCTTCAGTACCACGCTGATAACTATATCATCTTATCCATCACGTCGTCGGTACCAAACTCTTCAGAAACTGCCTTTGTATCGATCTTCTTTCTCTTGAGCGATAGTCAGAACCAAACTCTTCAGAAACTGCCTTTGTATTGTTCTTCTTGCTCTTGAGCGGTAGTCAATACCAAATCATCAGTACCTTTGATAGTAGGTCTCGCTCGGACCTATATAGGCCACCTTAATGCATATGGGGCTTGGTGGGCTTCGTTATTTGCCTATGGCCCATCGAGCCAATTTTTGGTGCTAACAATTTTCAATTATGTTAATTCAGTCCATCAGTCAAAATTGACTAATTGGTACCGACGTGGCACGACTGATACTGATGTGGCATGGCTGGCATTGGTATGGACAATTTTTAATAATATTGTAATATTTTTTTCAAATTTTAATTATTTTTTTCTTTTCTCTTTTCATTCTCTCTGTTTTTTTTTTTTTTGTCCCTCTTCCATATTCCTCTAGCCGGTTGCCTTGATCACAGGACTGAGGCAATCAACTAGGGCGAGGACTTAGTCTAGCGACCTTGCTGGCCAATGGCGAGGCTCGCCTCCCTAGTTCCTAGGGAGGCGAGCCTCCACCAGATCTGGCGATATCTTGAGAGGAAAAGAAAAGAGAAATAATTGGCCTTTTTGGGAGGCTTCATTCATTTGTATACGCAACGTAACCTGGATACATTGGAAGCAGCTCAGCCCTTCCACGTACCTACAATGGAAAAAGGACAGTGGTTTTACCACCAGAAATCATCCTGGATCTTCGATATTGAAAAGACAGACAAAATCGAAGAATAAATCATGAACTAGCTGTTTTTCCATGTTTCGAGTACAAAAAAGAAGAAGAAAAACCACATAAGAAAATCGTGTGAGCAAGAGAAAAGTAAGAACGACCGATGAACTAGCTGTTTCTTCATAGATCTGAAAACAGCCTAAGAATCTTACAAAGTCAAAAAGGAGAAAAAGGAAAACAGCACTGTATAAGTTAGAACACGTTTCGGATCACGGCCTTTTCTCGACGGCTCAATCTTCTTCACAACAGTTGGCGGCGGATCCATGAAAGGTTTGAACTTTCTTCGTTCGGAATCTAGAATCCGGACAACGTCCCCGGACTCAACATGGGAATCGTGCTCCATCCAAGAAAGCTCGGCGACAAGCTCAGCTCGAAGCCGTCTCCAAACTTGTGGGGAGACTTCTTCTCGAGGCTTTCAGACATCAGCTCCCTGTACACGGTTGATAAAGGAGTAGTGGCCTTCCCCGCCGCCGCGTTGTAATCGTTGACATCACTACGGACCGGGTTCTGCATCAGGAGCTCGAGCGGCGGAGGGGCTGCCTCCTGGAGCCGCCGGGCCGGGGGAGGAGGAGGCTGCTGCTGCCGAGATGGAGCCCCCGTGAGCTTCTGGACGAGCTCCCGGAAGTTGATGGGCTCGACCTTGTAGACCCGGGTGGGGTTTGGGGGGAGCGGGGCGGTCGGCTTCTTCCACGGCTTCGCCGGGGCCTTGCGGACCGAGTGGAGCGATTTGTTGAACGGGTAGGCCTGGGGAGGGACGGTCGCAGCCTCCTCGCGCGGAACCAAGGTGACCGCCGCTGCCGCAGATGCTGATGAGTATCTCTCCATTTCCTCTTCTGGGTTTTCTCCTCAAGCTCTTCGCTTTTCAGAACAAGAATGTCTGAGAATGAGAACACAAGACTATAATATAGGTTCTGTGGAGAGAGAGAGAGAGAGAGAGAGAGAGAGAGAGGGAAGCAGCGGCGGAAGGTTCAAGCCGCCCAGGAGAGGGAGGGGCAACGAGGTAAAATAGCGAGCTTTCGAGGGGTTACGATCGTCCTCGGCTGCCGGCGCTGGGCTGGGGTTTCGTATGCGGTGCGGTCAAAATTCCAAGGGTTGACCGCTGGCTTTGAAAACGCTGCCCTGTAATGATTAATAAATTTCTCGCCCGTTGTCCCCTCTTGACCGAGCGGGTCGGTATGGAATCTGATCCATCTGCCAAAACTGGTTTTACCAAAATGGGCCTGGCGATTCCGCCATATTACATGGTGTGGCGATCATATACTGCCCTTGGGGAACAAATTTTTGAACTTTAGGTTACGAGAATTGTTTATTAGGTTAGAATATTTGGGAAGCAATGCCTAGGGGGCTTTCGCTGCGTGTTGAATGTAACTTACTTGTTTAAAATATTGCAAATTCACGACTTGTCACATCATTTGTAAAGGAATTTCATGAACCAATTTCAGACCAACCTATACCTCATGTTACTATTTTCTAAGGTGCTATGTCAATTTATTTCGATTGACTAGAAGCATGCTCAAATGTTGAATTTTCTAGGTCTGTATTGAATTGATTTTTGTGGAAATAACTCGAACATGTTCAAGTATTACGTTGATGCCGTCAAGCGATTCCATATTTCAATTGTTACAAAATAGGGATATATATATGAATGATGCTTGCATGATACAACATTCAACTCTCAACCCATAAATCACGGCCAATCTCATATTTGAGTCTAAGCAACCCACTTGAATTTCCACTAATGCGTGATAATATGTTCCATAGGTGATATTTTGCATGTTAAAAGTCTACTTTTCCTAAACAAGTTTTTTGATGGTAAATTTATCAGATAATATGCAAGTATTTAGCTCCCGTAATTTAGAAGATAAATACTCAATTAGCCATAAAATTTTAATATAATTGTCTTACATGCCACACTATTATATCAGTAAATTTTGATAAAAATTGATCGAAAATATTATATTGAGATTTTATGTAAAATTTCAAGATTAAATTAATAAAATTAAGGAGTTTTTAATTAAATTAATATTCGAGGTTGGTTGTACAATTTCTCCCAACATCTAATCATAATTAAAGCAGTACAGTTAGGGGGAAAAAATAAAATATTCCTTAGGAAGCCCCACTACAATTTGTGGTCCCAATGGAGGGTGGCATCTGGTGGAGGCGGGGGCGCGCCGCCGCCACCCTTCCCTCCATGAGTGGCCGGTGCCACTCACGAGTCGTATCCCCCCACGTGATATTCTCTTCCGTGGGACCCACCCGGCTAAGCGTACGACTCGCTCAAAACTCCAGACATCGCATTCTCCCAGCAATCGGAACGAGAAAAAACGAGGGAAGGGGGGCGCATGATCTTTGCTCCGAAATATGATTTTACGCTCCTGCCCTCCTGGGACCCCGCGATTTACCGCTCCTCCGCGATCGCGTGCCATCGGGTGCTCCGAAGGTCAAGAGATTTGCTCAGATGGCGATGACGTCGGCTAGCATGGCGTTGAAGACTTTCGGAGGGTGCTAAAATATCTGGGGGAGAGGAACGAAAGAGAACCCGGTTCGTGGTTTCGGCTTGAGTCTTTGGGGAATTGGAGTGGAGGGAGTCCTTTTCAAAGCATGCATTTTTGGTTTGACCGCAAGACAAGACTTGACAAGGACGGGGAATTTGGAATTGGCATGAATAATTTTTTAGAATTTTTATCTCTTTTCTCTTTTCTTTTTATTTATTTATTTTCCTTTTTTTCTACCAAGTCTGATAGGTTTGTCGGTGAATCCTCACTGACCACGAGCAAGGGCCTAGACCGTCGTCCACGGTCGACGAGGGCTTCATAGTAGCGAGGGTCCCCTTGTAGAGCTTGGAAGAAAAAGAAAGAAAAAGAAGTAAAAACTTAAATAATTACAAAAATTGTCCATGTCAGCACTGATCATGTCACGTAGGATGGGCGGCATCTACATCGCGATTTCTAACCAAAATGGGTTAAACTGACTCAATTGAAAAAATCCAAAAATATTTAGGATTTAATTGGTAAAATTAAAAATTTTAGATTAAATTGGTCAAAATCCAAAAAGCTTATAACTTTTTGGACAAATTTCCCAACACACGTGCCTCTAGATGTGCACTCAAGAGGCAATGCAAAAGATCTCAACATGCCCTTAGACTTGTTCAATCCGTGTCATTTTCCCCAAAGTGAGTGGACGATGCAAAAGATTTCAACATGCCCTTAGACTTGTTCAATCCGTGTCATTTTCCCCAAAGTCTACTTGTATTCATATTGTTCTATGTGTTCACGTCAATGCAAACACAAATTGCGCACATGAGACCTTAGAGGGAATACGACACCGATGGAACTTGAGCATGCAGAACCTAACATGAGCGTTCATCGTGAATGTACTTATCTCAGTCCACATATGAGATCTTAAACGAAGCAAACTACAATTACTTACTAGTTTAGGGCCTTGCAAAGGGCATCATAAAGATCAAGCATCGTTGATCATGTCATATTTGTGGATATTCAGTTATTACTACTTATTAGTGCCTAAATATTCTTCCTCAATGGGTTTTATATGAACCCAATATTTACACATGCGGACTTCTAGAATGCCAAAATTTAGCACAAGAGGACATTTAAATGCCAAAAATTCGGAAAATGATACTTAAGTGCCAAGATTGGAGCAAAAATGACTAATTAAGTGCCAACAGCAAAAAATTCGACCAAATGCTAATATGGCACTTATCCAGCGAGTTGAGGTTGAAAAAACATTATTTTGAGCACTAACATGACTAAATAAGCTCAAAACGATGTTGTTTTGAGCGATGACGTGATTAGATCAGTCCAAAATGACACCGTTTTGACCTTAATTAGATTTTTATATAAATATTAATTAAATAATTTTAAAAATGAAAATTTTAAATTTTAAAAAAGGGAGCAACAGTACAGGCGGGAGAGTCTCCCCTACCTGTGGCTGTCGCTCCATCGCCAGTGGGGTGGCGGCGCTGGTCGCAAGGGTCACTGGCACTTGGGCAAGGGTTGATGACTCTCCCTAAACACTAGAGGAGGGCGGTGACTTACTCCTAGATCTAGGCTCACGGCATTGGGCGAGGGTGAGTGGCTTTTGCCCAAATCTAGGAAAGGGTCATTGTCCTCTTCTGGTGTTTGACCCTCACGTCCGGTTGGCGAGGGTAGCCAACCCGCGCCCGAGCATTAGCGATCCTCGCTGTCCATCATTGCCGCCCCACCGACGGTGGGGCAGCGGCCACAAGTGGAGGAGGCTCCCCCGCCTATGCTACTGCTCCCCTTTTTTTAAAATTTCGTTTTAATATTATTTAATTAATATTTATATTAAAAATTAAACTTAGGCAAAAAAGACGTCGTTTTTTGTGAAAGTAAGTTGACGTGGAATTCCGACAAGTCATGTAGATGTTAGAAATTATTAAAATAAGTTACATCGGATTTCCTACGCACTTTTTATTTGAAGTTGGCACTTAAGTGATCCAATTTTTTTTAAAAATAGCACTTAAGTGTATTTTTCGTAACTTTTGGCACTTAAGTGTCTTTTCGTGCCAAGTTTTGACGTTTGAGCTATTCTTTTCCCCAATATTTATTCCTCTATCAAATCGAGTTTGAAGTTCCTCATCTGTAAACACCGAATGATTTAGAAAGACATGCTGAATTTTGTTGTGTCCCTAGTCTCATAAAATCTCTATGAGCGTGCATCCGATTGGTAAGTTACAAGTTACAAATATCATTTACATGCAAAGTTAACTGAAATTGAAAATAGGTGATGCCCACATTTATATCTCAACAATTAAATGGTAGGATTCTTCTCTATTTTTAGTTGGAGGAAGATTTCGTCAAATCGTACTTTTGATTAGCGGGTTAAAAGGTAAGGGTATCACCAACATGTGAACTTAATTTTAATTAAAGGAAGGTGATGTTCATTTTTATAGTCCATCAATTAGAGATGCGGCCGCGGATCAAACACATGTCATCCAACTGGGAATGGAGAAAAACGCGATGGTGAGAACACGCCTTTGTCCTTTCTGTACTTCCTTCCTTTGCGGGAAAACGTAGACGAGGTCTTGCTTTAGAACACGGTCTCCACCATTGTCATGGTGCTCTAGTTTCCATGCCCTAATTGGCGGGACGTGATGAAAAGAAGAAAGGCGAATAGTCCTTCGGCTTTCTCTTTCTCATTTACTTATCTCATGTTTATACCTAATGAAATTTCACATCGAATTTATCAAGCCCCGTCCCCAGTCCAAAGATACCGAGATCTACAAGAGCTCAAATAGAACAGTTTAAAGACCTACCTAAATCAACCTAAATCTAGGAATGATTGGTTCCTAATCCGGTCCGGTTTCAAAGTGAAACTAGAAACTGGACATGGAGGACCGGTTCCCAATTTTAGGAACTAAGGACTGAACCATTTGATCCTAGGATCGGAAATTGGACTGGATTGTCAGTTCTGGTCCAATTTGGTCCGATGAAATCAGCCACTTTTTATTTTCCACTCAAGAGTGACTGTGTTCTGGATTGATAAAGCTGGTTCGGTTCTCCAAGTGTCCTAATAAAACCGATTGCATATGTTCCCATATGCTAAAAAGTTAAACTCTACTTATATTTAAGTTTATATAAATGTCTTTGAGAAATAAAATAGTCTTTTTGAGGATTTATTACTATTTTTAAGAAATTAATTTTTTCTAAAAAAAGAATCAGTTTGGCTCAATTCTTTTTTAGATCCGGGAATCGGATCGAAAATCATCAGTTCTATACAAATGGAATCAGGAGCTGGACCGATGCCTTGAGGAACTAGATTAAACCGGCCGATCCGGTCCAGTTCGGCCTTGATTTGGGCAGTTCAATATGCCCACCTCGGCCTAGAACCATCTATCATGTTTGAACCCAATGAAATTTCAGACCTCATTTTTTTTTTATTAGGATAGAAAACTATGGGTCTGCTCCACGACATCTCAATCCAACGAAAGCTTTTTCGTTTTTTAGCTGGGCATTCTAGAAACCGTCTTGGGATGCTCCTTCTGACGAGGAACTGACGCGAGCGGGCGGTCACTTTCCTGTCCTCTTTCGTCCCCATCTCTCTTCAATTCCAATGTCGTATTATTCAATCTTGTGACGAAGAAACGAGGAAAAACTGAAGAGTGGCGGGGCCCCATTCCCACTCTGCAAAGCACTTTCAATATAAGGCAAGTCGCCCCCACTTGCAAGGCCCTTTGGCGGGCCGAATGAGCGATTGGTGGAAACGTGATTCTCATGCGAAAAGCGCACGAACCTTCGCAGCCTCTTGCCTCTTTGTATGATTGTCAAAGGCTCTCGCCCCGCTTTCTTTGCCTCCGTCGTTCCTCTTTTTTCAATTGAGTCAATGGTAAGAGTTTAACACATCCTTTTTTGAAACTACTTAACCTCGATTGTAGCTTAATTTAGGTAGTGCACTAAAAGTCTTAAAATTTATTACGAAAGTGTAATTGGATTCTAAAATTTTTAAAAAGTATAATTAAATCATAAAATTTATCACGAAAGTGCAATTAAGTACTTTTTGAAAGTTTTAACTTTTAAAAAGTGTTATAATGGAATAACTTGATTTGAAAATTTGATAAATTTTAAGACTTGATTGTAGTTCTTAAAAGTTTTAGAACTAAATTGTACTTTTGTGACGAGTTTAAAGACTTCTAATTTACCCCATTTGGATACCTTTCTATTCAAATTACTAGCTAAGCCTTCTTGATCTCGTCTCTCAATTGCAAGCTCGATCCTCCTTCTTTTGATAGGATTTATTGTTCGAAGGGATTTTGAGGCTTGTCAAAGTGTGATTTAAGTTCTCCTCCCTCAATTACACAATAATTTGCACAAAAATGAGTCCTCGATGCTTGTCGGATCCTGATCCATTGTGCAACACCAAACCGATTGAGATCCGCGATTACAATAACTTGTCTTGGAATGTCTCATTTTGCTGATTCTCTAGACGCTTTAGTGTGTTTTTTTTTTAAAACATGGACATATCAAAATTGCTATATGAAAAGGGTACAGTAATGATGTTGCAAACTACATAAGTGTACTTAAACAAGCACACGAGTCTATGCAGAAAAACAATTTGTCGCATCACTTAGCAAATCAAATTTTGTAAACGGTCCAAATATACTTAGGATGTTCACCTAACTTATTTCTCCATAGCTCAATTTGATTCATTCCCTTTTTTTGGTAGGTTAATTAGTTTTATTAGCAAAGCTGCCTGACCTTGTCATTGCTATACAGAAAATAAAAACGATCACGACAGACACCAAAATGAAAGTGAATTACTAAAAACTCATTGGGAGATTTAACCCGACACCTTACGAAAGGGGTAAAGTGACCTCGCATTGATTGTTCTCGGATTGATTGCTTTGACCGATTAAGGACTCGAAACAAGTTCTTAAATTCATAGATGGGTTTTACTTTACAAATAAAAAAGAGTCTTTTGATACCCATATATCCCCGTAAGTCCACCTATTAATTTTTGACCCACAAGACAAGTTGTCACAACCTAAATTTATTATGCAGTTTGAACCTTAAATAAATAAATAAATAATTCAGCCTCAATTATCTACATCAAAACTCTCAATATAGAAAATGAATCCCTACATCTGCACTATGCACTCTAGTGCAATCCTTAAAGAGATCTTTCAAAGTGCCAACCTATATGTCCCTAAACATCGAACTCAACCAATCTTTACAATATAATGGGGTGAGTCCAAGCTCAATAAATGAAAGTTTTAAGTCTAAAGTAAAGGATCTACTCACTACTTGAACCAACTTAATAGCATGGTAACGGTCAACTAGTAATATCACATATCATTTCAAGGAATCATTATAATTAAAAAAAAATTGCATCAATTTGGCAAGAGCACTATATATGTTAAGTTTCTTGCTTAATTCTTTACATGCTCATAATTAAAAAAAATGCGATCACTCTAGGAAAATAATATATCTTCTATATGATTTGAGCGCTATTAACCCAATCCCAATCTAATATGTCAACTATTTCATCTTTTGTGAGCACGCATCGGAGCATAAATTCATAAATATATCAAGGATCCCCATATTCATAAAACTGTCACAAGCACCAATCCACTATGTCAAACTTCCCCATCACTTGCTCACTTTAACAATAGGAGCTCTACCTAAGCTAAACAACGTGCGGTGTCGCAGCGCCAAGAGAAAGCCAAGAAGGGGAAGAAGGAAGAGATTGAGAAGAGGGCAGAAACTTTTTTCTTGGGGGGAATAATGAGCACTGCAACAAGTATTCATGGTTTAATGGAAGGAACATCCTGTCCAAGCTCAACGAAAGTGCAACAACTCCTTCCTCCGACATCTCCATGTATCACACCATCTGGTCCGGGTTCAATCGGATCGAACCAAACCAAATTCTAATGCTGATGTGATGTTATCGAAGGCCACAGTCTTGCCTCGATCATTCATCCAGGAGAAGCGCCTTGCTTATGGTACAGCACAAGTCACTGCCTGAATAAGGAGTTGCTTCAAATCATTGACGCGAAGAAAGAGATTTATATACCGAGACAATCCGAAGCGGGAGACCCTGAAGAGATTCTTGGCAACAAAACAACATTTGGTCCAACATATTGACATCATTATTCGCAAGCTAAAAAGGCTAAAGTTCGTATCTTCTGCTTGCGAGGGTTCACGGGGCGGCAGGGGTCCGGCGCCACGCCATCTCCTTCTTCAGAATGTTTTGTTCATGCCGGTCCAGATAAATGCAGACAAAATGTTCCGGAAGATTCTCGGACCTTAGCAACTCGATAATTTGTTCCGGACAGCTTTCGAGAACAAGCATTGCAAAACTCTAAGACAAGACCAGCTTCAGTTCCACAAAGAGGCTGCACAAGACAACAAATCGACGGTCAAATTCAAAAGATTGTAACCCTCCTTGTCATGGCAGAAATCACAGCTCGTGGCGATCACAGCTAACTCACCAAAGACCTCAAGATCGCCGAATGCCCGCAACCGTATCAGGAGCGCCCAATTACGTACCTCGAGATATTCAATTATCATCTCTGGCTTAAACTCTTGAGTCGAGCCGGCCTTCGATTCATTTGATTTTGACTCAGCGGTATTATATGGCGGGGGCGTTTATGTATGCCCTTGGGGACCAAATTTTTGGAAACTTAGGTCTCGAGAATTGTTTATTAGGTTAGAATATGTGGGAAGCAATGCCTAGGGGGCTTTCGCTGTGTGTTAAATATAACCTACTTGTCAAAAAATTGCAAACTCACGATTTTCGCGTTGTCTATAAAGGAATTTTAGGGGGAGAATTGCCAAAAAAGTCCTAAACCTATTGTAGTTGTGTCAATTTAGTCCTAAACCTTTTTTTTTTACCGATTCGGTTCTAAACCTTTTGCGATTGTGCCAATTTAGTCCATCCGGCCAAATTTGGCTGGTTGGAGCCGACGTGGATGCCGGCCAGCGCCGGCGACAATATTCTAATAATATTTTTATTATTTTTTGATTATTTTCCGAATTTTTTATTGTTTTTAAAATTTTTCTGTTTTTCTATTTTTCTATTTTTCTCTTCCTCCCCTCCCCTCCCCAGTCGGCGGCAGTGGCCGGCCAGCTCCGATGAGGCTGCCGGCCACTGTGCGAGGGCCGCGAAGCCCTCGCCTAGACCTGGGGGCTGCGGCGAGGCCGCCGGAAAGGGTTGCGGCCCCAACGACCCCCCCTCCGGCTGCCACGCCCAAATCTGGGCGAGGTTGCCGGGGGCCGCGACCCGCCGGTGGCCTCGCCCGGACTTGGGGGAGGCCAGGGGGCCACAGCGAGGCCGCCGGGGGCCGTGACCCTCGCCCAGACCTAGGCAAGGCCTGGGGGCCGCAGCGAGGCGGCTTCACCTAGATCTGGGCGAGGCCGCCTTGTCCTCGTCTAGGCGAGGCCGCTGGCAAGGGTGGTCGGTCTGACGGGGCCGCAACCCTCGCTGGCCACCGGCGAGGGCTTTGCAGCCCTTGCGCAATGGCCGGCAACCTCATCGGAGCTAGTCAGCCATTGCCGCCGGCGGGGGGAGGGGATGAAGAGAAAAAAAGAAAAGAAAAGAAAAATTTTAAAAACAATAAAAAATTCGGAAAATAATAAAAAATTGAAAAATAATAAAAATATTATTAAAATATTGTTGTTGCGCCACGGCCGGCCCACGCGCATCAAGGCAGCTGGCCAAATTTGGCCGATTGACTAAATTGGCACAATCGCAAAAAGTTTAGGACTGAATCGGTCAAAAAAAAGTATAGGACTGAATTGGCACAATTGCAATAGGTTTAGGAATTTTTTGACAATTCTCCCGAATTTTAGGAACTGATTTTAGACCAATCCTATGCCTCTCATTACTATTTTCTAAGGTGCTATGTCGATTCATTTTGATTGACTAGAAGCATGCTAAGTCCATATTGAATTGATTTTGTGGAAATAACTCGAACTTATTCGAGGAAACCGAAGAATATCAAGTATTAAGTTGACGCCGTCAAGCGAGTCTATGTTTCAGTGGCTACAAAACATAGATATTTGTTTGGAATGATGATTGCTTGATACAAAATTCAACTCTCAACCCATAAACCACGGCTAATCTCATATGTGAGATTGAGCGACCCACTTGAATTCACTCGTGTGTGATAATATGTTCCATATTTTGCACATTAAAAGTTTACTTTCCCTAAACAAAGTTTTCCATCCTAAATTTATCATAGCAATGATAATATGCACGTATTTGGCTCCCCTAATTTAGGAAATAATTACCAAATCAGTTCTAAATTTATTGTACCACCGTTCTACACGCCATACCATCATGTTAGCGATTTTTTACGAAAAATTGATACTACATTAAAATTTCAAGTATAGATCTATGATTAGATAGGCCAAAGTAAAAATTACAGACTATACAATAAATTTAACATTGATTGGATAATTTCGAGTCGTATCTCCCACGCGATATTCTCTCTTCCGTGGGACCCGCCAGACAAAGCTCATGACTCGATCAAAACTTCAAACATCGCAATCTCCCAGCAATCGGAACGAGAAAAAAAAAGAGAGCGCACGATCTAACTCCAAAATGTAATTTACCCTCCTGCCCTCGCGGGCCCCCGCGATTTACCGCTCCTCCGCGATCGCGTGCCATCGGTGCTCCAAAGGTCAAGAGGTTTGCTCAGATGGTGATGACGTCAATTGGCATGGCGTTGAAGACTTTTTTGAGGGTGTTAAAATATCCAAGGGAGAAGCGAAAGAGAACCCGGTTCGTGGGTTCGGGTTGAGTCTTCGGGAAAATGGAGTGGAGGAGTCTTTTTCAAAGCTTGCACTTGTTTTGGTTTGACCGCAATGCAAATTTAGAAAACATGGGAGTGTCGACGGGTTCGCAGTGGCCGGTCTACAGAGAGCAGGTCGACACACCTGACTGTGAGTGACCCCTGCGACTAAACACTGGCCATGCTCGAGAGGAAGGAGTAGCGACTCGGCATGTCGTTCTGGAGATCAATTTTCTTTAGGTTCGGTGCTTTCGGAAGAGAGAAGGACAAATTTGGGCTTATTTTTCTAAGGGATAGGTTATGTTGATGCCATCCCGCGGCGTCAAAGCTATTTCTTAATTATATGTGATTGTTAGGATGCATATATGAGATATGTTATAATGGTCTCACACTAGAAGTGGCTAATATATCTTAATTTGTTCTTAATTCATTAATTTAAATTTTTGAGTAAATGTGGGTCTAACCGAATATGTTGAGTGGTTAGGACTTAAACTCTTTCTTGATAATCTCCTCAAATAAAAGTATCAAACTTTTGCTACGTAGAGTTGCACTGTAATGTCAGCAGTTGCACTGTAATGTCAGCTTTATGTGTACTTTTCTTTCCTTCCCCATCTTTAGGGGTGGCAAAATGGGTCATTGACCCATATTTTAACCCATATATAATGAAATGGGTAGAAAATAGGTTAGCTATTACTTTACTATGAGTTTGAAATGGGTTTATTATAAGAAATCCAATTTTAAAATGGGTCATAAATGGATCTGACATGACCCACTTTAATATGAATTTGAAATGGGTTTATTATAAGAAATCCAATTTTAAAATGGGCCATAAATGGGTCTGACATTAATTACTCAATTAGGCCTATTATTTTATAGTTTCTTTTTCTTTTTCTTTTCTTTTTTCTCCTTTTTTTTCCTTCTTCTTCTTCATTGGCTTGTGGCTGGCCACTACAACGGCTAGCGACTGGCCACAGGCAAGCTCGAGCCATGCCACAGGCTGGTGAGGCTCAAGCGAGGCCCAGCTCACTCAATGTCGGTGAACTCAAGTCTCGTCCAAGGCTGGACGTGGTGAGGGTCAAGCTCACTGGCATTAGGCGAGCTTGGCCTCATCGGAATCTGGCGAGGTCAAGCCTCATTGGCCTATGGTGAGGCTCAAGCTCACCGATGTTGGGTGAGCTTAGCCTCATCGAAATCTGGTGAGGTCAAGCCTCGTCAACCTATGGCGAGGCTCAAGCTCGCCTATGGCCAATTGTAGGCCGTTGCCATGACCGTGACCTACCAATGGAGAAGAAGAAGGATAAAAAATGAAAAAGAATAAAAAATGAAAAAATAATTAGAAAAATCGATTTTAAAAAAATATAATAAGAAAAAATTAAAAGGAGGGCATGAGGAAAATATTTTCCATTGTTCAAAATACTTTCCTTTCCGAACAATGGAAAATATTTTCTAATTTATTTTTAGGTTTCAACCAAACACTAGAAAATATTATTATTTTCTTGGAAAATGGTTTTTCTAAAATATTAATTTGTTTTGGTAATATGGTCGGGTTGGACACAGGTATGGGTCTTGGTATGGGTCGGGTCGGATATGAGTCATTAAATTTACATTGCATGAAAATAGGTTCAAACGAATTAAATGGGTCAATATGAGTTAGATCATTTTCGACCTAACCCACCCGTTTAATGACCCTACCCATCTCTCTCTTTGTACAGAGCCTTCGTAGTCCGTTGCCATAGTTATCGCCTACCACCCTCACTTCCCTCTTCCACCAATTTCACCATCGTCGCCTCTCTCTAATCACGCATGGGCATAGAGTAATTACAATGGTGGTGGTGGTGGTGCGGTGGCATTGATTAGAGTGATGGCTATGGAGATGGATGGAGTGACGCTGGTGGGAGAGAGAGAGAGAAGGGTTAGTAGAAGCTTCCATGAACGTGTAACACATGTCTGAGCTTAAATGCTAAAAGCACTACTCTTTGACTACAATCTAAACCATTTTAGTTTGAAAATATCCTAGCAAGGGCTCACAAAATGTCAAATAGCCTCATCAGGTTTTTGTCACAAAATGTTTGATAAAGTGTAAATGTGGACAACATTGTCCAAAAAGTCTTGAACATATTGTATTTTGATTTATTTAGTCACAAACATTTCAATTTTACAAATTGCATCCTAAACATTTTTATCTTTCATCAATTGAGTTCATCTAGCTAATTTTAGCCAGAAATTGCTAACTTGGATGTTAGTAGCGCCATGTAGGATAGATGGTGCTGACGTGAACAATTTTTTCGAATTTTATATTTTTTTCTTTTATTTTTTCTTTTTATTCTTTCTTTTCCTTTTGTTTTTTTTACTAAGTTTGATGAGGTTTGTCGGCGAACCCTCACCAACCATGGGTAAGGGCTTGAACTGTCGTTGTAACATCCTTGATTTCGATCCCTTGAGGAATGGCTATAAGGTTCAGAATAGATCAACCATGAGTCATTGGTCATGGAATCAATCGGTTTGATTAGTGAGGAATCCAAGATCGGTCATGGTCCGACTGACTGATTGGCCATGAATCGGCAAGAGATTGACCATGAATTGGCCACTAACTATATGAGTGAGATCAAATCACCAGCTCATAAGATAACTTTTGGATCACAAAAATTGTTTATAGGATGATCATGGACCATTGTGAATTGAAGGATGGTCGTGGATCGATCGGTCATGATCAATACTGGTGATTTCGTCGACCATACTCCGATACATGGACGATCTGACTTGACCAGTTGTGATCATGTCCCAACCGAAAATGCATTATTTCCTATTTAATTCTTTGTGATTGGAAGGAAATCTCAAATTGGTGATGTTTGATCATGGATCAGTCATGCACCGGCCATGTACCCATGTGATCGATCGAGAACCAATTGAAATGAGCATCGAGATAGACCTAGAGGTTCCGTCACTAAGTTTAGGATCCTTGAGTTCCTTGGCTTAGTGCTAGGCTATGGATGACCCTAAAACTATTCTTGAACTGACCGATAAACTACATACTGTATAGGGGATTTGATCATGGGCAAGTTCTACAATGGGCCCAGGGACTGGCCCAAGGGCTAGTTTTAGACTCGAGCGAGCTTATTGTGTCGACCATAGGGTCGGCCATTGAGTCGACCAGTGAGCTGACCCTCCCAGTTGAAGGCTCGCCCAAGAGGATGGTTTGGGCCTATAAGTGGTACAATGCCTGTACCTTGAGTGTGTGAGAATCGAATTTTTGGGGTGCACCTATTAATCCCTCTTTCGGCCCCACAATCAACTTGATTGATGGATTTCTTGTGACCGTCTCATTTTTTGGAGAAAAAAAAAGGGAAAGAAATCTCTAGAACCTATTCATTTAATGTATGGTGATGAGTTGTAAGGGTGAGTTGTCCAAGCTAATTTTGATCATGATGATCCAAGATTTTCCTTGGCGGCCAAGTAAAGGTGTTGCTGCACACTTGGACCAATCGGAATGAGACACGCGAAGCACTCATCATGAGCCTAAGGGATTTAGGTGTCGAGTTGGCATTATAGGTGCCACCTCCTCAAGATTGCCATAAATGTTATTAAATGCGGGTTGCTTGCTTGGACCAATAAAAGGATGAGAAGTGAGCTTTCATTAGAGATATTTAAACTCTAGATTGCCACACAAGATCAATAGGTATGCTACCTTATTTCCCCAAGCAAGATATTGTGTAAAATTTGCCACCTAAACAACTTAGGCATACCACTTGGAAAAGGAGGATTGGACCGTTTGGCTAGCTAATCATGAGGTTGGAACTATAAATAGGAGGAGCTTTTCTCATTTCTCATCTTTTGGTCTCCTCTCCTCCTCCTCCCTCTCCTTAGGCATTCTCACCACCACCCTCTCTCTCTTTGTTTGTGCGCCCCTCCTCCTCCATCAAGTCATTTCTCTAATTTTTCTGAGATTTGTTCAAGTAAGTAGAACTTCTCATTTATCCCTAGTATCATCATTTTTGTCTTTAAGACTAGATGTCACTCACTTGCAAGCTGTGGGTAGATTGATGAATGAGTTGTGAATGTTGTGGTCTCATGCGCATGCTTATATGATTTCACAATTGGAATGATACCATAGTTCGATGTTTATATCCATTATAAGTCGAGGTTGCCCAAAACTATAAGGCGTTGATCGATATTGAGGCATATCGAGCTTTTGTCTTGAATTGGTGCAGGAACCTCAAGCACTTAATGATTGGGCTAAGCTTTGGGTTTTGGATCATTTTTGGTGTAAGTAGAACTTCCTACTTCTCCCTGGTATTACCATTGTTATCATTAATTCTAGGGGGCACTCTCTTGACAAGCCGTGATTTATATGAGAGATTATGTGTATACTCACTTGTATGCGAGTCTTATGCATGTGTTCGAGTCTTTCCTGACCTGAATAATGCCATGGTTCGTGATTTGTGTTCAACGTAAGTTGAGGTTCGCCCAGAGCCATAAGATATGGTTCGGTAGTATGATGATGTTTTGGAACTCAAGTTTGGTGTCGTACAAGAGTCGCCCAAGGCTGCGAGGTATTGGACCTGCATTGAGTTGTGCCGAATCCTAGTCTCATTTGATACAAGGATCACTCAAGCTGCAAGGTCTTGCTTGGCATCGAAGTGTACCGAGTTCATGTCTTGGATTGGTGCGGGGACCTTGATACTTGACAATTGAGCTAAATCTCGAACTTAGGATCATTCATGGCATCATTAAAATCGGGTTGTAGAAAACAAGGCACACATGTTTATGTGTGAGCATGTCCTTATTGGGTCATGAAAGTATCAGCTATATGAAAAGATAAAAGCCGGCTAGTATGACATATGTGTGATCACTTACGAAAGATAAGAACCATCACATTTTGAATTGGATGACGATGCCCCCATGTCAATGGGATGCCTCGTCAATGAGAACAAGATGACCAATGTCAACAGGGTGCTTAGATTAAGCTTGAAAGCCTTGAGAAGCTAGTCTCGAGAAGCCTTGGTTGAGTCGAGATGCCCTTGTTGAGCCAGGAAGCCCAACATGAAGCTGGAAGCCTTGATTGAGCTAAGAGGGCTTGATTGATCCAAGACAATGTTAAGTGATTCGCATGATTGCCAGTTGTGCTTATGTTTGGCCTGCCTATATTCTTGCATTACCCGAAGGTTGAATAAGTAAAACTCTTGCATGTAGTCATGGCATAACATTTGATTTGCTATCGATCTACCACCAACACTGTTTGCATGAGTTGTTCTAGCTAGTCTTTAATGAAGAAATGTTTTACTAATCGGGAGTTAGGAGTTTTACTTACTGAGTTCCTAAGACTCATTCCTTTACTTTTAGAGGTTTGTAGGTATGGCTAACTTCCCCCCTGTACGTTTTGCTCTCTTTATAAAGATGGAAGAGTTGACCATAGATGTAATACATACCGAAGTAGGAATAATGTATCGGAAGTATACTATTGCCATTTGGATTGATGAGGGATGGATTGTATTAGTCTCTCACCATTACAAGGCTTGGTATGTCTAGTTTGATAGAGACCTCATTGGCTTCTTTCGTGGTTTTAAGGGGTCAATGAATCCAAGTGGTGGAATAATGTCTTATGGATGGACTCCAGCCCTTAATACCAGCCAATAGCGAAAATGATTTCCAATTTTGGATAGCCATAGTAGTAGTAAAGCTAAGGAGCTCTAGCCTTTTGTATGTAATAGCTGGGAAAGAAAGATTGAGCATGTAATGTAAACTTGATTTAATACAAAAAGTGTGCTTGAAAGTCTTACATCTCATGTTCCCCTTCTTATACGGATTGGGGTTGACATGTTTGCGCTACCGCATGTGCATATAAACAGGATAAAATGAATCAGGTCAGCGACAAGCCTGGGATATTATGAAAATATCCCATATGCTTAGCCCATGATCAAAGAGTATGATAGTTTTTGGTATCAAAGGGAAGGGTTATTACCGAGAGTCATAAGGTGCGCCGGGAGTCATAGAATAGTGAGTTAGGAAGAATATAATATGCATGTGATTGCTTGTCAAGTGATCCTTCCTTTAATGATAGTTGTGAGCACTAACTTTTAGTTGTGTTTGTAAATGAATTTTTTCCTTAGGATTTTGTAGTTGTACCCTTTAGCAACCAATATGAGTACTTAGGACTAGGTGACTACGAGAGGAAAATCGATGGAGGACCCTTGATTAGACGGTATTCTGTAAGCTTTAATGACCATTGGAAGCCTTATAGAGCAGTAGGCCTTACATCAGCTAACTCTACTTCTGCCAATGCCTCTGTATCTGGTAACAAGAGTGGATATGGTGACTATCTAAAGCATGGACTGGTCGAGCAGTTCCTGAAATTGAAACTTACAAGGTTTATTGAGAATCTCAAGGAGGCTGAGTCTTGGATTGAAGGACTAGAAAGGATTTTTTCTCTCTTGAGGTGTCTGATGATGATAATGTTACATTGTCAAAGTAACAGCTTCAAGGTAATGTCAGTCATTGGTGGAAAGCGACAAAAGGAATCATATTTTCTGAGGACACTCCTATAACTTGGGATGCTTTCCTCCAAGCTTTCAATGGCAAGTATTTTTTCGAGTATGCTCAAGACAGAAATAAGGCCTAGTTTCTGCACCTCCAGTAATGGAATATGATGGTTGATTAATATGAGGCAAAATTTGCCGAGTTATCAAAATATGCCCCAGGATTGATTGAAAATTTGGTGGATCGTGCCAAAAGGTTTTGAGACAGTCTAAAACTTGAGATTCAAAATCAACTGGTGTCGTTGAATCTTAAGGATTATAATGAGTTGTACGAACGAGCCTAGCTAGTAGAAAAAGATTTTATGGAGCGAGCTGCTGCAGCAACTTATCAAGGGAAGTCTCCTTACTTAACCCCTCAAGATAATCAACACCCTTATAAGAAGAATAAGAAGTTAAGATTGCAATTTGCTCCAGATCAGATATGTCATCGATGCGAGAAGCAGCACGATAATTGTCACGACCCCCTTAGCTCGCGGCGTCGAGTTATGAGTTATTTTACGACACCCCGGGTTTTGTCGCAGTCCCGAATTCATTTGTCTCATGATAATGTGCAAGTGGAATGCATAACATCACAATTTTCCCCAACATACAAACAATATGGGAACGTGAGATACACACTACAACTTCTACTATATTATACACGTGGTAAATAGTACACGGCTAGTCTTGGCCTCATATTCTACGTCAAAACTTGGACCATTTTACAACATCACAAACTATGATTTCCCTATCTCCGCTATGGAGGTACTAGCCTAAAATTTGGGAACCCTATCGCCGCTACTTAGTCGGTACACACATAAGCCTAATCCGAGTCTTCGGATGGGTCATCCTTCTCGTCATGACCGGGAATGTCGAGTTTGCGGAGCAGTCCAACCCATGTTCCATCATACCACCTATATCAGGCCTCAAAGAACATAGGGATTAACTCACTATATCGCTTTTCGACCTAAATCGTTGACGTGACTTTCTGATACGTGATGTCCGTTTCTACATCTATTATGTCCATATATGATGCATCAATTTTCACAGGACACCCAAAGTAAATGGCCATGCTTGCTAAGTACCTATAAGAAAATAGGGGTGAGTACTTGGAATACTCAGTAAGCATAATCCTTACCTTCAACTAGCACATCACAAAATCATCACTCTAATCAAACATCTCATGTAAACCATATCAAAGGTAAACCAATTTCAAAAATGCAACATGCTTTTTGCATGTGAAATGGCAACTCTTGCTATGATTTATGAACATGATGCATGCCATGAGCTTATGCCTTTCTAGCTTTTCTTTCTTACTCATGCATGCCATGTTTAATCATCTTTTCTCTTGTGCTCGAGACTCGAACCCAAGTCTTATAGGTATGTAGGTATGGCTAACTCTTTCCTATATGTTTTGGCCTCCCTATAAAAATGGAATGGTTGACCATAGATGTAATATATATCAAAGCAAGAATAACGTATCGGAAGTATACTATTGTTACAAGGCTTAGTACATCTGGTTTGACAGAGACTTCATCAGCCCCCTTCACGGTTTTAAGGAGTCGATGAACCCCAGAGGTGGGATAATGTCTTATGGGATGGACTCTAGTCCTTAGTACTAGCCAGTAGCGAAAATGATTTCCAATTTTGGATAGCCACGATAGTAGTGGAGTTAAGGAAACCCAGCCTTTTGTATGTAATAGCCAAGAAAGAAAGATCAAGCATGTAATATAAACTTGATATAATACAAATAATGTGTTTGAAAGTCTTGCATCCCATGTTCCCTTTTTTATATGGATCGGGGTTGACATGTTTATGCTTCCGCATGTATATGAAAACTAGATAAAATGAATCGGATTGACGACAAGCTTGGGGATGTCTCGAAAATAGCCCGTATGCTTGGGCCCTAATAAGGGGTTGTGACACTCGTCCATGGTTTGCAAGGGTCCCTTGTGGGGCTTGGAAAAAAAGAAAGAAAAAGAAGTAAAATTTTTTAACAAGAATTCAAAAAAATTAAATAAATAAAAATTATCCATATTAGCACCGATTGTGCCACGTAGGATAGCCGACGTCCACGTCAACGGTTTCTGACTAAAATTGACTGGATTGAAAAAATGAAAAGATTTATGATTTAATTGACAAAAATTGAAAAGTTTTGATTAAATTGGCCAAAATACAATAGACTTATTACTTTTTGGACAATTTTCCCAGCAAACGTGCCTCTAGATGTCCACTCAAGAGATGATGCCAAAGATCTCAAAATGCCCTTAGACTTGTTCACTAGGTGTAATTTTCCCCCAATTCTACTTGTCTTCATAGTATTCTATGTGTTCACGTCAATTCAAACACAAACTGCGTACAAGGGACTTTAGAGGGAATATGACACCGATGGAAATCGGGTAGGTAGAACCTAACATGAGTGTTCATTATGCATGTACTTATCTCAATCCACATATGAGATCTTGAGCAAAGCAAACTACAATACTTGCCTAAGTTGACATGTGTTTGACAAGTTTAGGGCCATTTTGAGGTTTTGCGAAAGGCATTGTGAAGATCAAGCATCGTTGATCATGTCATATTTGTGGAGATTCAGTTATTACTACTTATTACTGCCTAAATATTCTTTCTCAATGGGTTTTATATGAACCCAATATTTATTTCTCTATCAAATCGAGTTTGAAGTTCCTCATATGTAATCATGAGATGATTCAAAAGACACTTAGGATGCATTTGGTAACATTTCTACTTCTGAAAACAGTTTATTTTGAGAAATAGTTCTTTTCTATTTCTACTCCTTGGAACAATTTTCGAGTAAAATAGGGCGCTTGGTAATTACAAAAATTTCTTATTCTCGGAATAGAAAAAGAATAGAAATGCATTTGGTACCCAAATTGTTTTTTAATTTCTTTCTTCCTCGACAGCGGCGGAGACCGGCAGGCGGGGGCGGCGACCAGCGGTGGTGGGGTGTGGACGGTGGCCGGGGGCGGTGGCCGGCGACCGGCGAGCCGCTTGCCGGTCGAGCCGCCGCCGGCCGCCGTCGCTCACTAGTCGTCGGCCGCAAGGCGAAGGACGACGGCAAGAGGCCGGCGATTGGCGGTTGGCCGGTGGCGAGCAGGTGGGGGTGGCCGACGACAGGTGGCGGCGATCGACAGCAACGGCCAACGGCCAGTGACCGGCGCCCGGCGACGACAGGCGGCGGCAGGCGGTGGGCGGCGGCGGGCGGGTGGCAACGTGAAATAGGCAAAGGAGTAGTCTCCAAGAAATAGTTTCTAAAAATTGTTCTCAGGAATAAGAAGCTACTTTTTTCTACTTCTCATTTCTACTCCAAATCTATTCCTAGTTACAACTTTCTATTCCCGAGAATAGAAAAATCAGTTGACGTTACCAATCGCATTTCTGTTTTTTTTCTATTACAGGGAATAAAATAGCAGAAAAATATAAAAATAGAAACGTTACCAAATGGAGCCTTAATTTCTATTGTGTCCAGTAGGAGAAATATTTTATGATTATGCATTTAATTGATGGGTTACAAGTTACAGATATCATTTACATGCAAATCTAACTGAAACTGAAAATGGGCAATGCCCACATCTGTAACTCATCAATCAAATGGCGAGATTCTCCTCTATTTTTAGTTGGAGGAAGATTTCATCAAATCGTACTTCTGATTAGTGGGTTACAATATGTGAATTTAATTTTAATTAAAAGTAGGCGATGTTCATCTTTATAACCCACCAATTAAAGATGCAGGTCATCCAATTAGAAACGAAGAGGCGGCATCCGATCAAATGCATGTCATCCAATTGAAAATGGAGAAAAACGCGATGGTGAGAACTCGCCTCTGTCGTTTCCATACTTCTTTCTTTTGTGGAAAAACGTTGATGAGGTCTTGCTTTAGAACACAGGGTCCCCTCCATTGTCCTAGTACCCTAATTTCCACGCCCTAATTGGCGGGCCCATGATGAAAAGAAGAAAGGCGAGTAGTCCTTCGGCTTCCTATTCTTCCACTTACTCATTTGATGTTTACACCCAGTGAGGGTTAAGATCTCCTTTTCTATTAGGATAGAAAACTACGGATCCGTTCTCCGACATCTTAATCCAACAAAAGAATTTTTTGTAGTTGGACATTTTATTATGAAAATAATAATTTATTGTAAATCACAAAACGCCAAATAATAAATTATTATAAATTATTTTGGACATATTTTTTAAAAATTTATAACTTGCAACAAACTGGTAGTTTTATGGTAGTCGAAAAGCTCCTATACTAGCAAAGTTCTTTTAGAAACGCTCCTTTTGACAAAGGAGCTGACGCGAATGGGCGGCCACTTTCCTTCCTGTTTCGTCCCCATCTCTCTCCAATTCAAATGTCTTACTATTCAATCTGGTGACGAAGGAACGAGGAAACTGAAGAGGGGCGGGGCCTCATTCCCAATGGAGCACCCCTCTCTGGAAAGCACTTTCAATATAAGGCAAGTCGCCCCACTTGCATGGTCCTTCGGCGGGCCGAAAGGGCCGATGTTGGAAACGTGATTCTCATGCGAAAAACCTTCGCAGCCCCTTTGCCTCTTGTATGAAAGTCAAAGGCTCTCGCCCCGCTTTCTTTGCCTCCGTCTTTTCCCTTTTTTAAATTGAGTCAATGGTAAGAGTTTAATGCATCCTCTTTCAAAACTACTTAACCTCAGTTGTTGCTTAATTTAGAAGTTCTAAAATTTGTCACAGAAATACAATTAAATTCTAAAATTTTTAAAAAGTGTAATCAAGTTCTAAAACTTATTTTGAAAGTATAATTGAGCTATAAAACTTTTATAAAGTGTTACAATGGAATGACGTGATTTGACAAATTTGACAAATTTTAGGACTCGATTGTACTTTTGTAACAAGTTTAAGGATTTCCAATGCACTTATTCCATTTAGGCTCGATCCTATTCAAGTTACTAGCTGAGCCCTCTTGATCTCATCTCTCGATTGCAAGCTTGATCCTCCTTCTTTCGACGGGAGTTTATTGTTTGAAGTGGTTTTGAGGCTTGTTGAAGCGTGATTTAAGTTCTCCCCCAATTACACAATAATTTGCACGAAATCAAGTCCTCGACGCTCATTGGATCTTGATCCATTGCAAGGTACCAAATCGATTGAGACCCGCGATTAAAATAACTGGTTTTGGAATGCTTGTTTTGCTGATTTTCTAGATGCTTTAGTGTTTTCTTCTTTTAAACATAGACACATTAAGATTGCTTTACGAAAAGGGTACAACAATGATGTTGCAAACTACAAATGTGTACTTAAACAAGCATACAAGCCTATGCATAAAAACAATCTGTCGCATTACTTGGCAAATCAAATTTTGTAAATGGTCCAAATATACTTGGGATGTTCACCTAACTTATTTCTCCATAGCGCAAGTTGATTCATTGCTTTTCTTGGTAGGTTAATTAGTTTTATTAGCAAAGCTGCCTGAGGCCCGCTAGAAGATTGATTCCCTCGGTGGACCGACCTTGTCGTTGCTATACAGAAAATATCAAAGGTCACGTCTGCAGCCCAATAAGAGTAAGAGTAGTGGGCCGGTCTGGCTTTGACCCCACAAATATGAAAAAAAGAGAGAAAAATGAAAATGTATTACCAAAAGGACTTAATCAAACACCTTACGAAAAGGGTAAAGTACCCTTGCACTGACATATTGATTGTTTTGACCAATTAAGGGTGTGTTTGGTAACGATTCTACTCTTAGGAACAATTTCTGATCAGAAATAAAAAATTTTGATTTTGCTCCCGATAACAATTTTTGAGTATTTAAGGTGTTTGATAAACTGTTTAAAATTTTTACTTTAGGAATAGAAATGCATTTTTGATTCTTTTAAATTTTAATACCTTTTGTTATAATTTTCTTTTTTTCTTTTTCTTTTTTCTCCCATTCTTCCTCTTGGCTGCCGCCACCTGTGGTGGCTAGCGAGTGGCCGGGTGAGGCTCCGGCAAGCTCACTAGACCTTGCCCGGCCGCACGCCGGCGGCGGCCCAGGGGCGGTGATGGGGCAGTGATGGGGTGGGAGGAGGAAAAGGAAGAAGAAGAAGAAAGGGAAGGGAAAAAAAGAGAAGAGAGAAAAAAGAGAAAAAAAAAACTAATTCTCAAAATTGTTCCCAAGAGCGAGAAGTAACTTTTTTTTTGTTTCTTGATTCTACTCCAAATCTATTCCTCGGAACAAATTTGTTCCCAGGAACAAAAAATTTACCAAACGAATTTATGTTCCAAATCTACTCCCGGAAACAAAAAAACATAATCAGTTGTTCTTGAAAGTGTTAACAAACAGGCCCTTAAGGACTCGAAACAAGTTCTTAAATTCATAAAATGGGTTTTACTTTACTAGTCAAAAGAGAGCCTTTTGACACCCATGTGCCTCGTAAGTCCAACTATCAATTTTTGCCCCCATAGGACCAGTTGTCAATCAATATATACTTCAGCATCAACTATATACATCAAAATTCTCAATATAGAAAACGAATCCCTATATTTACGCTATACACTTTGATTCGGTCCTTAAAGAGATATTTTGAAGTGCCAACCTATATGTCCCCAAACATCGAACTCGACCAATCTTTATAATATAATGGGGTGAGCCCAAGCTCAATAAATAAAAGTTTTGAGTCCAAAGTAACATTTGGTCCAACATGTTCGCACATTCATTATTAGCAAGCTACGAAGCTAAAAGTTCGCATCTTCTGCTTGCGAGGGCTCACCAGGTGGCGGGGGTCCAGCGTCGCACCTTCTCCTTCTTCAGCATGTTTTGTTCATGCCGGTCCAGATAAATGCAGACCAAATGTTCCAGAATATTCTCGGACCTTAGCAGCTCGATAGTATGTTCCGGACAGCTCTCAAGAACAAGCATTGCAGACTCCAAGAAAAGCCTAGGGTCAGTTCCACAGAGAGGCTGCACAAGATAACAAATCGACTGTCAAGTTCAAAAGATTGTAACCCTCTTTGTCATGGAAGAAATCACAGCTTGTGGCGATCACAGCTAACTCGCCAAAGACCTCAAGATCACCGAATGTCCGCAACCGTATCATGAGTGCCAAATTACATACCTTGAGATATGCAATTGTCATCTCTAGCTCGAACTTCTGAGTTGGACCGGCTTTCGATTCATTTGATTTCAACTCCTCCACTAAGTGATGGAGAAGCTTTAGAGCTTCACGATGCATTAAATTGCTTTTGTAAAGTTCCAGCAAAGCTGCACGATGACCGCTGATCTGAATAAGCTCCTCGCATACTTTCACGTCACAATAGTTAAGGCCTTTCAGTAATTCAACAGCAGCTGAAGACTGTCCGGTGAGAAGCAAAGCTTGGAGTAGTGCCGTGTCCAATATAGTCGCCATGTACCTATCATCTATACTAATGGCTGGGCTCTGAGGAACAAAAGCAAAACTGCACATTAAACTATAATGACGCAAAATCCACTGACACAAAAGAAGATGGCCTTAGTTCAATTAGTTTGCCATGTCCCCGTGGAAAATCGTCCATGCCATCGCCTGTGTATTGCAATGTGTCTGGTCAAGTACATTGATGTTCGCACATGAACAAGAATGTCTGAACTGTAAACACTCTGTAATTGCATTTTGACATGCATACACTGCATGACAGTATGTACCCAGCGCACCTTAAATAATTAAACTGACGGATCCAACATGACAAACTAAGGACCCAAAAAGAAGCATTAAATTCATATTCAATCGCCCAACTTTAGCACAGAAAAAGTGTAGAAACACGCATGCAATAACACTAGTGCACTCAACTTCACATCTATGCATCAGGTTGGATTGCACTCGATTGACTAGAAAATAATGTGAAAGAGTAAAATGACGTAATTTATCAAAAGAAATTTTCACTAGTAGCACAACATGGTCAATTATTTTGAATATCAGATCTTTTAGCCAGTTTGTTTCTACAGGCACCTAATATGAAGAAAATTAAACACTGGACAATGAAGTTTACTGATAACCACCAGAATTTCAATTCTAGAGGAACACAATTTCTTTTGATTTGTTATATCTGGCAAGTAAAAATTGAACAGCGTGCTATGAGATGCCCCTCCTTAGGATAACAATAAGCATGAGTAATCCCAGTTTCCCTCCTTCACGGGGTTCAACAAATCTACCAATTTTAAAATATATTTTAAAGCATAATTTAGGCATGGAGTTAACGTCGAAATCAAATTCGTTTGCCCATGGTCATGGCTGACATAAAATTTAGCTAATCCAAGCTTCATCAGATATTAGCCAATATATGAGGACTTTCAGGTAATGCCAGTACCTTTTTAGTCCTTTTAAATCGATCAATATCATATGAGGGGATACCATCACCAACAGCATCTGAAACCACCTCTTCCGTGCCCTCAGTTGTGCCCTTCTCTACTATACCTCGTCTCTTCTTCTGCAAAAAATTGATTAGAGCCATGAGAGCATTATGGCTTCTTGTTTTGGACTCGAGTGCTGACTGGTCGTCGAAGCCCTCTGGCTCAGGAACCAAAGCATTTTCTGGATGAATTATCGACGGATATAGAGAAAGCACGAGTAATTTCCACTTTAGAAGCCAAGAAATGGTCTATTGCCTCCTCATAGCTTTCATTTTGAAAAAGATATTCTGCATAGCTGTGACAGGTTCAGGTAGATCAGTGGTGTGATGAGCAATTTACTGTGAGAAGATGGTCGATGCAGGGATGGAAATCGCATGCACAATAGGCTTACTCTCTCGGACAAAGTTCTGAAGCAATAATGTCCACGAGATACACGGACACATGTCGAGGTAATTGACTTGATCCAGTAACATAAAATCTCATGCACAGAGCTTGATTACCTATCTGTCTCTCCTTCCATGGAAATTTGATAGTAAGGGCAAAAATTTACTTCATGATTATCATCATGGGTATAGATTGTCAAGGAAATCTACCTGCTATAAATGAACAGCTCTCTTGCAGCTTGAAGTTTTGAATCTTCTGGTGGAAGCATCTTGCATGACGCTAAGGCTTCCTCAAAATTGCCAGATGACGTTAACTGCAGAAGCTGCATTAAGTACGCAAATTAAGGGAAAAGCTTAACAAAAGGAAAATACATAATAAATTAAATGTGCCCCATGAGTACCTGTATACCAAGAAGAACAGGAAAGAACCCATGGATGGAATTATCTTGGGCAAGAACTATCCCACTGCTAGTTTGGGCAAGATGACGAGCATTGTGAAGAGCGACAGTCCGAATCAAAGGGTATAGAAATCGAAGAGCGCGAATCTGAAGTACACCAACATGAAGAATTTTACAGTAAGAAGCTCAGCATGCAAAAAGAATGAACGGAGAAATGAACTGGTAATACAATTATCAGCTTACCTCAACATAACTTTGACAGAAGATGAAAATATTGGAGGAGAATTGTAATTGTATTTCACTGTCTTAATGTCCATGTATGACAAGTCAATTTACAAAGGAAGAACAAAAAAATAGGAAAAAATATATAAGATAGCATTTTCATAATCTATAGTATGTATATATTATCTTACGGATTAATTGAATCAAACCGTCTACAATTAGAATTATTAGAATAAAATTGTTTCTCTACCAATATTTCCAATACTCCCCCTCAAGCTGGCAGCTCATAGATATCAAAAACGCCCAGCTTACTTAGTAGATACGTGTGTTGTCTTTGACATGGTGTCTTGGTGAAAATGTCTGTAGGTTGTTCCACCATTCCAATCCCTTTCGTTACTATTATCCCCTCTTGAATTTTTATTTCAAGTGAAATGATAATTGACCTCTATATGTTTGTTATTTCATGAAATACTGGATTTCTTGCCAATTTGAGTGCAACATCATTGTTACAAAACCATTTGCTTGGTCCATTTACTTATACGCCAAGATTTGAAAGTAGACCTCGTATCCAAACTATTTCACAAATAGTTTTCACCATAGCTCGATATTCTGAATCGGCTAATGATAATGAGACAGTCGATTGTTTCTTTGTTTTCCATGACATCAACGGTTCTCCAAATTTTATGCAAAAACTAGTGATGGATCTTCAAGTCATTAGAAAGTGGCATAGTCCATATCACAATAGA
The DNA here is from genome assembly GCA_014182845.1 of Corymbia calophylla. Taxonomy (NCBI): domain Eukaryota; kingdom Viridiplantae; phylum Streptophyta; class Magnoliopsida; order Myrtales; family Myrtaceae; genus Corymbia; species Corymbia calophylla. Next base: position 19,550,782 of record CM024700.1, on the reverse strand, counting down.
CTGTCATCTTCATGTTGCAATCACGAGATAAAAGTATACTAAGACCTGAACATCCTTTCAGATACTTCACAACTTTCAACACTAGGATTCATATGAGATTGTTTCGGGTTATGCATGAATTGGCTAAGTATTTATATTGCATAACATATATCAAGATCGGTCATGGTGAGATAGATCAACTTTCCAACGAGCCGTTGATATCCTAACAATTCTTTAAGTAGTGTATCTTCATTCAACATTGATGACTCGCGTCATATTCATGTGTTGTCAACTTGGCATTTTGCTCAATTGGTATGATAGCTGGCTTGCACCCCGATAGTCCTACTTTTGAAACAATTTCCAAATTAAACTTCCGCTAACTAAGACAAATTCCTTTGTTGGATTGAGCTATCACAATACCAAGGAAATATGTTGGTGGTCCAAAATCTTTGATGTGGAAATTATTCCTTAAATTTTTGATAGCCAAGTCATTATTCCCCATGATAAGTATGTCATCAACATAGAGTGCGGCCCTCTGGAGTGCCAAAATTTTGAAAATGTATACTTAAGTGCCAAAATTGAAGCAAAAAGGATCAGTAAAGTGTTAACGGCAAAAAAATCCGATCAAAATGTTGACGTGACACTTTTCCGGCAAGTTGAGATCGAACCGATGCTTGTTTTGGGCCATTTACATAACCAAATAAGAGCATTGACGTGGCTAGATATTAATTAAATAATATAGAAAATGAAATTAGAAAAAAAAAAGGCAATACCAGCACAGGTAGGAGGGGCTCCCCACCTGTAGCCACCGCCCCATTGCCGGTACTAGGGGTGATCGGGTTCAAGGTGGGTAGGGTCCAGACTTGGACCCTGTACCCAATCCTATTATAACCGGTTCCTCTTTTTTGGATCCTATACCCTACCCTGTTTTTATTGGACCCGACCTTGTTTTTCCGATCCGGGAACAGGGTCAACCCTGTTTTCATTGGAACCTGTTTTGCAACTATTCGATATCCTATATGACTTTGAATTTTACATTAATTAACAAAAAAAAAAAACAACGTAATCTTCCTAACATTATAAGAAAAAGCAAAAATCCTAACAATGCATAAACATTAGCAACAAATATGGATTTAATATTAGTATAATTTCCATAAATACTTCTGATATGATATAATGTGCTTGCTCATATGTATACGACGGGCTTTTATTAAGAAAATATCTTTTTTGAGTTGGACTGAAAATACTTTAATTAATGCTACAACAATTAGTAACACTTGTCCTACGACTATAATAATAGTTGAAGATGGGACCATTAAAAAAGAAAAACAATACATTCTTTCAAAGCAATTCTCCCTTAACTTGATTTAAAGAAATAACAATTCTTCGAAAACAAAGAGATTCAAAGGTATTATATAGAGAGACGTTTTTTGTTTTTAAAGGATAAAAACTAGTTCCAAAACCGGTTTGGTTCCGGGTGGGTCTTTGCTTGGGACCCTGTTCCCAAACCGGTTTTAATCGGTTCCCAAAAACTGGAACCGGTTCTCGGACCGGTTTAACCGAGAATCGTTTCCCGACTCTATTTTTCGGGTGGTCCGGTCCGGGGTCTGGGTACACCCAATCCGATTGCACACCCCTAGCCGGTATAGCTGTTTTGGTCAGAAATATATTTTTATTTCTATTGTAGAAATTAATTTCTGATTGGAAAATTTATCATTCAGGTCCTTATTTTCTAGTTTCTCCCTTCCTCTAGCCTCTAAACACTCCGCACCTCTTGTAGTCCGACTCTTCCCGAGCATTCTCTCAGGATCAACCATCTTTCTTCAGGCCGTTTCTCACTCTCATTTTGACTCCTGCACTTGTCGAGACCTAAATTTTGATTGCCTAATGTTTTTTTTTTTTTTGCATAAAAATATTAGGAGTTAATTTGACCCCTAAACGAAAATATCAATCACATGCATTCGTACATTGGGAAAAGAAAAAAAAATCGAGGGTTCTCTCTTGCCGTACACCTCGTACATCAAAAATAAAAAAGTGAAGCACGTTTTCTTCATGACTGACATTTTCAAAAAAGAAGAAAATCTCAACGCCATAGCCACCGCCGCCGGCGAACCAGAGGAGCGGCCGCCTTCCCCCAGCGCCGGCTCAACACCATAACCGCCGCGGGTTAAAAGAGGGGCTTGTTCACGTACCGAGAGGAAGTCGAGGGGACTGAATCGGGAGAGCAGAGGCGGGAGCTACTTTCTTTTCCGATTCACGGGCGACGATCGTTCCGTTAAAGCTCTGCGCATCTCCCGTGCGTGCATGGCTGCCCCCCCGGCGATTGCTTGCTACTCCACCTCTCGTGACCACTGGCTAGCCCGACGTGCTCCAAGAATCTTAGCCGCTGCCCCGCCAACGGGTCGCCGCTCGCTTCTGCTCCCCTGACGACGACGATCCAACACAGCCAAGCTCCCTTGTTCCGTGACCGGAAACTGATCCATTGTGAAGCCGCCGCCTCACTGTTCTGGCAATGAGCGAGCTGTGACCGACTCGGCCGCTGTCCGCTGCCCTCATGGTCCCGAGCCGCCTGACCCGACAACCTTTCGGCCATGCCATCCCTGTTGCTGCGGTGGGAGTGCTGCTGTCCCGGAGCCACCGTGCCTCCTCCCTGCACCGCCGTCGGTTCCCACGTTTCTCAGCCACCCCATATTGCTCGTGGCTGCTCGCTCTTGCTAGCTGCGTTGCAGGTTTCCCCTACGTCAGTTCTTTCCATCGCCATGCTCAGCTCCACTCGGCAAGCTCGGCGTGTTTCCAGTTGCTGTCCAAAAATCCTCATTCTCTCCGACGTCTCCACATATAACACGACGATTTGCACAGAGAGTCTGGGCTTTATTCTATCATCAACCGGTGTTTCTGTTTTGCAGGTCACCCCGAGAGTCCCTGCTGCACTTTCCGGCCGACGACCGCTCCACCGGCGAACCTCATCCACGCCACCATCGACCGCCATTGCAATCCCGGCGTCCGTCGTTTAAATTAGGTAACAATCCTTTTGTCCAGCTGGATTTCGGTTTGAGGTGCTCATTTCGGTTTCGCTTCCATCTGTTTTCATTACCGATGCGCAATGAACATCTGAAATCTTCGGTTGCCAGCGGTATGTTATCTGCAAGTTCTTGTTCATTGAAGTTTATTTATTCCCCGGACTCGTGAGTTCATAGACACACCAAGGTTTATTTTAGAAAGAATGAAAGTGGGAGGAGTTCTGAGGTATGGGAAGCCAAGCGGGGAAGATGATGGGGAACAGGAGACCAAATGGGGAGAGGAGTATACGAGGTGGGCCTAATTTGGTTTAGAAAATTTGGGCTTAGCTTAGTATGGTTAGACTTGGACTGGACTTGTTTGTTAATGGGTTGGTCTTATTTCTGACGAGGAGTGGGCTTGAGGTAGGAAACTGTAGGTGTCTTAAGCCCGGATCCAAGGCCCGTGAGACCAGCTAACTGTCCACATTCGGACTGGGCTCAGCAGCCCAGTGCTTAGTCTTATTTTCGGTACTAAAAAATTATAATTAACAATAATTAAAAAAAGATTCGAAAACTCTAAAATTCAGAGAATAGCTTAGAGATAGGTCTTGACCTTAGTTGTGTGGCTTTAGTAAATGATTTAGCTTTGTTTAGTTAGCATGACCTTTAGCTTGGGGGTTTTAGTAGATTGGTCCCTTAGAATAGAAATTGAAGAATTTAATTGATGGGGATCATGTCCCAGGACTTATAACATGACCATGTATATTCTTTACCCAAATCGTATTAAATTTTCATTTCCCGCATGTAGATAGATATTTTCAACTTCTTGGGTATTTACTTTTTTGCACCGTTTTTCAATAAATTGATTGTTAATTTCCTTTCTAGATTAGATTAGGACAATTCTAGATAACACTTGCATGATCACTTAGCATTGGTGACACCTCTAGGATCAATTGGTAATCAACATTTCCGTAAATACTTAGGTAATCAACCAACTAGTTTAGTGGCATTGAAAGGGTGCTATTAAATATTAACATAATCATTTTCTAGTTGACCCCAAAAAGCTAATGATGACTCTTATAAAATATGTAAGTTGTTAAAGAACTAAAAATGAAACTCGATAGTGCACGAGATATGAATTTAGGAGAGTCCTCATCTAATCGAGAGTTGTTGGCCTGTCTTTGGGCAATATCCTTAAACCTATGTTTTTTCCCCCTTCAAACAAAAGAGATAGGTCGTGACATATGTTTTTTTTTGGTAATGGTCGTGACATATGTTTATTGCCAAGTAATAAAAAAATGTTGCTAAAAAAATCACATCAATAACTAAATTAGGTCCATGATAATAGTTTCAAAAAGAAAATACTAAATCAGTCTGCTAAATACTAATTTCAGTCATCATACTCACTTAAATCTCTACTTTTTTCAACTAATCTTCTAATTACGCACATAACAATCTGAATCTCCTCCTTACTATTATAGCCTATGCATGTGAAGGAATATTTCGAATGAGCAAATGCCTAAGGTAGGGGAACATTTCTAAAATAGAAAGACATTTCATCCCAAAAATAATCGTCGACAAAGTTCTAACAAATTTCAGAATTTATGAGCTTAAAATGTACATTCAATGAATAATTTTGACGTTGAGAATCTCAATATTGAGAATTTTTGGCAAAAATTGGGCAAAATTGGTCGAATTCTTCTGTCTATTCATGATGTTATCACTAAAACCTTCCGTGATCAACTTAAAATGGTTCCTAACACCGAGAAGAGTTCCTCCAATGTCAAGCGACTTGAGATTACGAGCACTTTGATGTTAATATACATAATCTCCTCTGGATTCTTTAAAGTCAAATGTTTTAGTAGATATCATAGCCTCGTGTCCTCAACACGCTCAAGATACAAGGTAATCAAATTCTTGAATCCTTCAAATGACAGCGGGGCTCTTGCCAAACCAAGTCGTGGCAATTGGAGATGGAGAAGGGAATTGCATATTGCTAGGACTTGATTTATTTGAAACTAGATGTTTGGTGAGAGTCCCATTTTCGTTTGAAGATTCAAGAACTTAACTACTTTGTAACTTCAACGTCTGTCTCCGTACAAATTTGATGCTCTAATGTCTCATTGCCCCCTACTAAAACATTCGACTTTAAAGAATCTAGAGGGGATTATGCACGTCAAAGCTCACAACCTTGAGTATCTTGACATTGAAAGAACTTTTCTCAGTGTAATGAATCAAAGTCAGTTGTGAAAAGTTTCAATGTTAATATTGTAAACAGAGAGGAGAACCCAACGAATTTGCACAAATTCTTCCAAAAAATTCCTAATATTCAGATTCTCAAGGGCAAAAGTTACTCATTGAATGTACATTTATTCCAAACTTTGTTAGAACTTTGTTGACTATAATTTTTGAGATTAAAATGTCTTTTAGTATAAATTGTGGGAATTTTTTGACACTTGATTTGGCTTATTTGTACAGTATTTGGCTCATAAAAATGTTCCCTTGCCTCATGCATTTGCTCATTTGAAGTATTGCCTACTGCAAGACTTCCATTACCAAGTAGTCCATTCTCCTATCATCATCAGCCAACTCAAGGTGCCATCCTTAGCTCTCCGCCATCAATCTCTACTGAACACCATTGTCATTCACTTTCACTTAACGGCTCCGGTTATTGAATAATTTCTCAATTTTCATTGCTGGCCACCCAACGAACAGCCACGAATCAGGGAAAGAGATGAACGACATGCCTCGATGCATGGATGGTTCTAAAATTAGGCTCGAGTCCACACCATTTCTCACAGGGAATCACCAAAGAAACACCCAGCACGGCAGGCATGGCAACAGCCGCGAAGCAAGAGGAAAAAACAAATGAAATGTTTGGATTTCGATTTTACCCGTGACAAAACAAGAACGGAATCGAATCTAAGTCAACCAAATGATTATTTTACACCGAAATGCCCTTAACTCATGTTAAAATATGAGCTATTTCGCAGCTGTGTTCGAGGAACATTTCAACAATCGGGTGCACATGTTACAGCATTTTGATAATGCATTTTCTGTTTTTAAGGTGTTGTTTTATCTTTCATTTTCGGTAAAATCTGCATTATCCTAATACGTAAAAGCATAAACCCGGTTAACAATTGGGTTCTCTTTCTTTTTTTAGGGTTTCATTCCTAAGGTCTCGTTTGGATCCATGAATAAGAAATCCTCAAATGGAACTCTATTCGAATTAATATCATTCCTTGGAATAATAATTCTTAACTATAGTTTAAATGACAAAACAGTTTGGCCTTCCCGGAGAATACTTCTCACCGTCAATGGAAACGTGACTAGCAATCGTGGTGTCTATTGGCAATCGGCAACATTAGGTTGACCGGCAATCAACTATTGGTGACCGACGGTAGGCGACTGGATAAGACCCGTGACCAATGGCAATGGGGTTGGGTTTTCAATAGTTTTCTTGGTTATAGCAATTTACAAGTGAATCCCAATACTAACTATATCCAATTTCATCTTTTATGAGGAATTCTACTTTACATGAAATCCAAAAATAAATCTTGTTTTTTCTCTAAACATGGAATGTACAGGAATAGGAATACGATTTCATAATGAATCAAACGAGGCCTAAGTGGTTTCCTTTAAATGGCCAAAGGTTGAAATCCTGCGAGTTTAGGAGTTAGAATTCTAAGACACCTATATCAAAAGGGACTCATATCCAATTGACATTTCGGTGAGGGTCATAACCCATCTAAAGGAGACCTCTTCGCCGTGAAGTGACGTCGGACTAGACAGACCTGCAAACCAAACATTCCAAGTCATGGAGTGAATCCCATAGAATAATCTCGGGGTAAGTACATTAAAAGTGCCATAACTTTCGTACGCGCTTACTTTGGTGCCAAAACTTTTTTTTGCTCACTTGAGTGCCAAATCGGAGTGAAATTGTTCACTTGAATGCCACTTCACCGGAAAATTTGATGTGGCGCCGGAAAAGCTGATGTGGCACTAGAAAAATATTTTAATATTCTAATTTATTTTTTATTTTTTTGATTTATTTTTTGCTTTTTTTTTAAGAGCCGACGAGGGCCACAGTTGACCCTCATCGGCCACCGAACTCTCGCTTAGATTGGGCAAGGGCCCTTGGCCATTGGCCACAAAGGCCCTAGGTGAGGTCGGCGAGGCCGTTGAAGGCCCTAGGTGAGGCCGGCGAGGTTGTCGACGGCCTCACTCGTGGCGGCGACGGCAAAGACTAGGCAGCCTTTGCCCAGATTTGGCCTTGGGCAAAGCCGCAATGGCCCTTGGCAGCCGCGGGGAGGCCGCGACGGCCTCACCCAAGGCCTTTGCGGCCGACGGCGAGGGTTCCGCAGCCGGCAAGGGTCAACAATGGTCCCTCGTCAGCCCTTTAAAAATAAATCAAAAAATAAATCAAAAAAATTTAAAAAAAATTTAAAAATTTAATTAAAATATTAAAATATTATTTTCCGGTAGCCACGTCAGCTTTTTTGATGGAGTGGCACTCAAGTGAACGTTTTTTAAAACTTGTGGCACTTAAGTGAGCAAAAAACAAAATTCGACACCAAAGTGAATGCCGTACGAAAGTATTAGCACTTCTAGTGTCCTAATCCCGATAATCTCCATGGTGGTAACTAAGTCAATCTTCTGTCTCGTCATTTCCTTCTAGCGGAAAAAAATAATCCACAGGAAACAGTCAAGAGTTCAACCGCCACATTGGGTAGTTGACCCTGCACTGCCCTTCGGTCTCCATCAAATTTCATCATCAGAGAAGAGATAATTAATCAAACAGACAACAAACGAAGAACTATTCTCAGGAGGAGCTGAGGTAACTTAATTGCTTGTTGCCTAAGAACAGGAATCGTTCAACATAATCTAACGGGGCCTATTCAACTGAAACTCCTCCCAAGGAAGATGACGTTATCCTAGGTCGATTAAATGATCACGCGCGTTTGGTTTAGAAGCGGCGGAGATCCTAATTTGAATCGTCGCCTTTTCCAGTCTCACCAACCACCATGTAGGTGTAGTCTTGCTCGATGCCCTTGAACAAAATCACAAAGTGGCTTGCATTTATCAATGGGAATTCGTGGAACCGAAAGTCCGAATGCCTCCAGCTATATTATTATTTTTTTTCACAGGTTCCATCTTCTCTTATATTGTTTTAGGGAAAGAGGGTCTTTGACATCGAATCTAAGACCCTTTATATATTGGTGATGATTACACTATGAATAGATCAAAACCCTTGATTGCGCTATCTCATCTGAATCTTCTTTCCTTGCTATTGTGATTTGCTTTGACAAGGTCCACACGTATGTCCAGAGTCCCAGTCTCCTAAAATGATCATCAAGATCGTATAAAACCTTCTGATGACTCATAAGCCCAGCCAAACCTCATTCCATTATTCAAATCTCTCTCTCTCTCTCTCTGCACCCTTCTCATTCATAGCTGAAGCATTTCCATCACTTCATTTGATTGCTCAAGAAGGAAGAAAGTAGAAGAACCTGAAGCAGTGTGAATCAGCATTTGCAAGATGGCCAACAATAGCAGGAAGGTAGGCAACAGGAAGAACAAGCTCATCACCTGCGTTAAAGCCCCCCTAAGATTCCTCAAGATGGCCAAAAACTTATACGTGAGCAGCATGATGCAGTGCTCTGGGCGTATGGGCAACGGGAGCTTTGTGACCGGCCCACGCAGGCCGATCAATGATGGGCTGCCGAAGAGTTTGAGCATCAGCTCGTCGAGAACAAGCTTCATCGCCGAAGAGGACCTAAGAGAACTCATAAGGGCTGCTTCTACCAGGAGCCAGCTGAACAGTATAATTCAGATGGATCTTGTCCTTCAGAGTCATCCTAAGACTAATAGGGGCTCAATGGTGGCGGCACCAGGTTACGTGCCTCGGAGTTTCACGACGGGCATCGGGAGGATCGACGAGGACAAGCCGTGTGAATTTGAAGACGAGGACATTCGTGTCAACACCAATGTGGGTCCAAGAAGCAGAAGCCATGCAGTTTCAAGGAGAAGAGCTTGAGATTTTGAGCCACATAGAATTACCAAGATCAATTGCTGATTTTCCTCCTTTTTCTGGGTTTGATTTGTTCAGCAGAATCATTCTTTCATTTAATTTCACCTTATGCTTTCTCTTTTTGTTAATACGACAATCAACAACACTACCAGATACATTAGGACTAATCTACCAATAAACTGATGTATTAAGTGATGTGGTAGACTCTTATCGAATAATCAAGATGAACCGCTTACTGTCAGCTATAAATTTCAGTACAATTTCATATTCAATCTAGAAATACCAAAGATTACTTTTGGTAATTGACATGTTTAGTTCTGTGAAATGTATTATTAGATTATAATTATGATCTTATGACATGAAGGGGTTAGGTAGTAGTAGCAACCGTGACGCTTGAAAAACTGCAAAGCTGGACATGGCTGTTGATCTCTTATTTTTCATCTATCCTTTTCCTTCTGTGCTTTAGGAGAGTTCTTGTGTTGGTGCCAACTACTTGGACTGAGACAAGATCAATATATTGAAAGAATTATCAGCTTTCGAATAACACAGTCAAAAGGAAGTTTAGGGGCAGCAAGTTATCATATTGATAGGTTTTCGATCGGTAATTTAATATATTGTATCTTATTATTTTATGAAAGTCAATCATGTGCACAACTCATACACGGTATATATATAATGGTGATTTGATTCTTTTCCACCCATGCTTTCATATCCCTCTCCAATATCTTATTATCTTTAGATAACTCTTTGTAGAAAATCGTTGACCGATAAGAAATCGGAGACTATATATGAAATTGGTGATTTGTATGTTGTGCACTCATGCTTACATATTCCTCTCCAATATCTCGTTTTTTTTTTTGGATAACTGTTTGTCGATAAATTGTTGACCAATGTAGAAGACGACTTAGGTATATCTGTACAACCAACAATATATGCCATTCTGTAATTCACACCATGAAATTTTCATTTCATATATATTAATATCAGTCTTTTAGATCGATTATCACTTTTAAATTGGACAAAAAAGAAAGGAAGTTATTTATTTTCATCCTTTTTGGGGATATTGATGTAATAATTATGGAGGTCGCAGGTGACTAGCATAAGAAGAGAAAAAATATGGTACAACTTCATTATTGATCTGGTTGAAGCACCAACTTCTTGTTTATTTCTGATTTTATAGCAGCTAAGATGCAAAATTAGTAATGTCAACCATATCATCATCATGATCATTTGGTCATAATTCAAAAGATTGTTTTCTTGAAAGGGTTATCAACTGTCGAATCAAGTCATGATCGTGCCTTCGCACACTAGAGCAATTTTTTTTTTTTTTTTTTAACATGCAAATATATAATCTATTTAATTTTATTTTGAATTTTGAGTTTAACAATACCTATTCTTATAAATATGGAAAATTACCAAGAAAGTCCTAAAACTATTATATTTGTGTTAATTTAATCATTAGCCTTTCAATTTGACTAATTTAATCATAATCTTTTAACAATTTGACAATTAAATATTTGGGAAAATTTCAAAAAAGGGCCTCAAGTCCCCTCAATTTCTCAAATAAGGGCCCGAAGTTGACTTTGTTTCAAATAAGGGCCTGAAGTGTTATCATTTTTCCAAATAAGGGTCTGAAGTGAATCTTGTTTCAAATAAGGGCCTAAAGTGGTTATATCTGTTTCAAATAAGGGCATAATTTTCCGGTGATTAAGGGCATTTTCGTCATTTACTATTTTTCTTTTCTTTTCTTTTTTTTGATCATCTTCTTCTCCATCACCGGTGGCCGGCCGGCCACCGGTGAAGCAAGCACACAGGGCTGGCGAGGGCTACCCTCGCCCGCCGTGGCCGGCGAGGGACGGCATCGCATGGGCGAGGCGACCCTTGCCGCCCTGGGGAGGCCGCCCTTCGCGGCCGTCGCGAGGTCCGCCTCGCCCGTGGCCAACGAGGGCCGACCTCGCTAGATATGGCAAGGTCGCCCTCGTCCAGGCCGCCCTCGCCCGCGGGCCGACGAGGGCCCGACCTCGCCGGATCTGGCGAGGTCGCCCTCGTCCGCGGCCAACGAGGGCCCGACCTCGCCGGACCTCGCCCGCGGCCAACGAGGGCCGACCTCGCGGACGGCCTCCGCGAGGTCGGCCTCGCCCGTCCCTCGCCTGGGGCCGGCGAGGGCCGACCTCGCGGATGGCCGCGAGGTGGCCTCCTCAGGGCGAGGGACCGGGCCGCCTGTGGCCGGCGAGGGTGGCCCTTGCCGGATCGGGCGAGGGCGACCCTCGCCCAACCCTCTATGGGCTTCGCCAGTGGCCAGCCAGCTACCGGTGATGAAGAAGATGAAACCAAAAAAAAAGGAAAGAAAAAGAAAAGAAAATGGCAAATGACAAAAATGCCCATGATCGGTCGAAAATTTAGCCGGCCGGTGACCGGCGAGATCGGCCCTCATTTGAAACAATTATGGCCACTTCGCCCTTATTTGAGACAATGTCAACTTCGTGCCCTTATTTGAGAAACTGAGAGGACTTTGGGCCCTTTTTTGGAATTTTCCCTAAATATTTCAATGTTCCAATATGACAATTTTGTCAATTTAGTATTAAACTTTTTGACAATTCGTCAATCTAGTCTTCTTTGTCAATTTTGGCTAACATGGCATTCTAGTTAATGCCAATCACTTTATGTAGCACAACCGACACTAACATGGACAAATTTTTCAATTTTTAATTTCTTTTTGTACTTTTTAGAATTTATAGAATTTTTTAATTCTATGTTTCTTCTATTCGTTTTCTTTTCTCCTTCTTTTTCCAACATTAAGCCAACAAGGGCATCTGTCACCTAACTGAGGTCCGCCCTTGCCTAGGGCTGGTGAGGGCACATAGGCCTTGCCCATGGTCAGTAAGGGCTATAACTCCCTTGCCCAAACTAGGTGAGAGTCACTGGCCCTTATTTGTGGCCAACTCAGGATTTAATGAACATTGAATATTTTCATAAAATTTAGGTACTAAATTGAATATGTATTAAAAGATTAGAGATCATATCAAACAAATTAAAAGTTCAGAAAGCACATGTGCATTGGGCTAAAGTTCTTAGACTACATTGAACAAATTAGAAGTGTGAGGACAATACTATGTAATGGACCAAAATTTATGAATCATTTTGTGTCATTTTCCTGTGATGTAATGATGTTCTAAATAAGGTCTATTTGCTTGTGAGAGTTGTGATATGTACTCCATGCAACTGGGTATCATCAACCGCAATCCTATACGAAAGAGGGATTGAAATCTAAACTCGCGCACAATATAAGGATACCTCAGCTCCAAAGTTTTTGCTAAACACCTCATAAAAGTTATCATATCCATTTTTACAATCGTGGCGGGATTGGCGGACTATGTGCCTCTCTTCTTGGAGATCTCGATCTTCAGGTATCAGTTATTAGTTTATTTTGTGTTTCTATTAGACTTGTGCAATATGTATATTGTACGGTGGATTTTTAGCTTGCTGTATACAGTACAGTGGATTTTTAGCTTGCTGTATACAGTACAGTGAGTCGGAATTGCGTGAAGCATAAGTAGGCAGCGCTCATGAGTTTGCGAAGTTTCTACTTTCTATGGGCGACAGGACGAAGAGATATATAGAGGAAAGGCTAAAACAAAGAGCATGAACCTAGCTAGCTTGATCTTTTACAGCACAAAAATTTGTTGCTTCTAGTACAGCTTTTCTTGTTGGTTGATTACATAATATTTTGAACATCAAAGGCCTTACTTGGAAATGACTCGGCATGCAAAAGCTGTTAATCGAGCCATGGGTAAGGTATTGGCGGACATCATTAGAGAACACCAAGAACACACGATCGGAAAGTATAACGGAATTGACCCCAATGCAATAAAGAGAGCATGTTTTTCCTTTCTCATTTTCCGATTCTGCCAATTTCTTTGGCTTCTGGCATGTGAATGGGCTCTGTGATGACAGACTTCTATATTTCCAAATAGATAAATTAGTTATGACTCGAATCGTATATTTCATAAGGGGTGTCACACTCTTAGATAATGTCTAGAGAATGTAGTTGCACTAATCGGCCCTCCTTACCTTTGTTATCTATTTTTTAAAAATTGTCTTTCTTTTGGGTCACATTACAGTTTGCTCTTGTTGGTTGTATTATGAGATCATCAGGCAACATGAAAACCAAAGAATAATGGGTCTTTTCGGTCGTCAATTTATGACCATTATGGTCGCATATAATACGAGATGCCAACCGACCATACAATTATCATCGTGATCTATGAACCACAACATGAATAAGTTAGCCTTCTCGAATCTATCTTGTAATCGGCTATAAGGAACATTCCCTTCAATTTCAAGGTTGTTGTGATATAACTTTGACTTGAGATAGCATAGCTTATTTATATTACAATGGAGTACGAAAGTCCCACCTCCAGTTCTGGAAATTAAAACAAAGCCCCGAAACTAAAATTAAAAGCCACACAAAGACTCTCAATCACTTGACTGGCTCGGCTAGGTTTTCCTCCGCTTTCGAAAGGGAAGGTTGGCCCAAGAGAAACGTCAACGAATCATGCCGCCGGGAACCGATGGGGGAACCACGGTTCCAACGTGCTGAGTCCTCCGTTCCTCATTAGCGACCCATCCTACACATCACACATGCTGTCGCGTAAGAAAACGTCTAACCAGTCACATTCATATCATATACATATATAAGTACGTTCGAGTAAGGCTAGATGTGTTAAGATTGGTCTACAAAATTCATGAAATAAATAAGGTGATGGATTTTCACCGATTTTTAAACAAGAGTCGTATTCGTAACTCACCAATAATATGTATACTGTGAAATATGAGTTTCCAAAATGCATGTTAGAATCTCGAAGCATTTGTCTTTACTTGGGCCTCTAATTGCAACTGAGTAGAATCTATTGGTACCACAAGTGAAAATGGACCTGCCCGAATCTTCCTAAAATATAGGGCTTTATTTCTTAATTGGCAATCTTAAATAACATTGTCACAATAGGTTTTGTACATGGGACATTTTTCTTTCTTTCTTTCAAGAAAGCTGACCTTCCTCTAGCGGATCTTTAACATCATATGAATTGATGCTAGATTTTATATAAAAAAAGGAGGCAAGTGTATTGAAAGTCTTAAAATTTGTCGTAAAAGTGCAATCGAATCTAAAATTTTCAAAAAATGCAACTGAGTCATGAAAATCGTCATGAAAGTGTAAGTCTTAAACATTTCAATTAGAGCAATCAAGTCTTAAAATTTATCAGATTGGTCAAATCATGCCCTTTCATCAATTGCACATTTTAAAAGTTTTAAGATTCAATTGTATTTTCATAATAAGTTTTAGAACTTAATTATACTTTTTGAAAACTGTAGAAATAAATTACATTTTCGTGATAAGTCTTAAAATTTCCAATGCATTTATCAAAAAAAAAATGGTAACTTCAATAGTTTCTTTATCCTCCACACCCCAATTAAATTTTAGGAATTTGTCATTTCAATGATCTTATACCGATATCCAGAATACAAATGATGTTCAATGTAGTGGAAATAGTCATGACTCATCGGACTAGGTCTATTTACTTTTCCTTTTGTTTGTTGATTGGTAAGTTTTAGAATGGATTGATAGGAATAGTGGACTATTTGGCAATTCAACAGAAAATATTATCATTGTTTATAAACAAGTGTGTCGCCTTATTTTATTAATATAATTACTAATACTCATTATTCTGATAACTAACCGATAACGATAGCTTATCTGATAAAAAGTATAGAGTTTGTTCCTTTTTTAAAAAAAAATTAAAAAATAGTGATATCGAATTTAGCGATGGAGTTTAATAAGTTTAGCCTACTATTGTATTTGAACCAGTCACTCCTCACCATATGAAAGCAATACTCTAACACTAAGTTAGCTTATCTATCATCACGAAGAGAAACACAAAAGAACTCATCCTATTTGTGAATTATAATTCCCTTAGTCGCTCAGATGAGTTCAATCTAGTTTCAATGTTCTTTTTTGTTCTTTCTGAGTGCTGATAGGAAGTTAGAAATGATGAATTACTAGGACAAAGAACAAATTGAATAATGAACTTACCGATCGAGGGATCCAACCCGCGGTTCTTGAGCTCTCGATATTCTTGGCAGAGCGCTAATGGCCCGCACCAATGGTGCAGGCAAGCATCTCTACATTGGTTGCCAGGGATCGAGTAGAGGCCGCGGAGCTTGGTCCGGTAAGTGCATGTGTAACACCACGAGCAATTAAAAAAGTAGATCATCAGGAAGCACAGACTCCCGGCATATGCACAAGCTGCCAGCTCATTAGCCATAGTCAAATTGTTAGCAGGAGAAAATCGAACCTTAACCACAGTTTTTCACTAAGACGAGGTTTCATTGAGGTTTTTCACTTACAGGTGCTTCCTCTGTCTATGATCTCGGCGATCTGGCCAAATGTGACGCACGGGCAGAAACAAGTGATCAAGCCTTCATTGGAAACAGAAAAAGAAGATGATCAAAATGTTAAGAGATATGGAGGATCTATTACATATATCTCTAACAAAGAACATCATCCGCGTCCTGTGGAAACTTTCTTTGGAGAAAAAGACTTACAATTTGATGGATCGTCGAAGCAATCACAAAGACCGGTGGTCCACTCTCGCATGTTGGCATTGGGAACATTGTGAACAGGTGCTCCTACGTAGAGCGGTGCAGGAACAGCTTGGCCGACGTATGCCATGGGGGGGTTCGCTTCTGAAGGGAATGCCACCGGAGGTGGTGCAGCGAACGGAGGGGGAGGCGCTTTCGAGTCTCCTCCAGGGTTTCGCCAAGCCATGCCGGAGCTAAAATTTGCCTCGGCGAAAGGATGAGAGAAGGCAAAAACTATGGAGCTAGGTCAAGCATTGCCATAAACCATCCGGACGCAGCAATATATATACAAATTTTCACACACCCTATGAGAATGCTCAAACTACATGTTGCCCATGAATAGAATATTTATTAAGGAAATTCTTCGTGAGTAATGAAGGTGTGATTACTGGGGGAAGTCTTATTAGAAAGATTCCTAAATTTTCTTTTTTTCATTTTGACTATGTCTTCTTCTTCTTCTTTTTTGGGTCTGTCCCATTTTGACTATGTCAATGTGCAAAATTTCCATCTAACTGAGTTTAAATATACCCCAATCAATTCAAAAGAGAAATATAATTATCGAGGTCTTGGTCTTCCAATTTATGAATTAAAGAATATGTATACCAGAAGTTCTAAAACTTATTACGAAAGTGCAATCGAGTTTTTAAAATTTGAAAAAACATCAAGTCTTAAAACATGTTGAATTGGTGCACTCGAGTCCTTCTATTACTCCGTCCAACTTGGCTTAAGATTAATGCTGATGCGATTTTTTTTCTCTCTCTTACTTAGCGATAACGTAACTAAAACATGAAATGCAAGTTCAAAACGACATCATTTTGATCCAAATCTAATGTTTAATATAATTTTTATTTAAAATAAATTTAAAAATAACTTAAATTTAGAGGGGGAGAGAGACGTTGAGGACCAGGCTCGCCCACTAGTCTCAATCATTTTCTCTCCTTTTTTTTTTTTCAAATTTAATTTAAATAAAATTAGTATTGAAAATCAACTTGGATCAAAATGACGTTGTTTGAACCACGTCATCACCATGTTGAAGAGGGAACATGTTTTAAAAAGTTTTAGGACCTCCAGGCAAACATCTCATGAATTAACAAGTTGATCAACGTCTTTCATGCGCCAATAACTAAGAAGAGGTCGGGCCTGTAGTTCGCTAATGAGTGTAACCATTGGATCGCATTTGTTTACCGAAAAATAGAATGGTCTAAGTCAACTCTCTGCCCCACTCTCTATTGCACATATTCAAAACAAAAAAATAAACACAATACAAATTTACGATATCAACTTGATTGTTTCTACATCTATGGTCAATACGAGGCTTTTTTTTTTTTTGCACTTGATGGGTTTTTATAAAATATGTTGGGCCAAAATCCTCATGTCCATCCATGTTGGGCCAAACCTAGCTCGTAAGAGAAGGGCCCATAAGAGAAAGGGCAGTTTTTTTTTGAGTAAAACAAACTGTTATATAAAACAAAATGTAGGTTCATCCGGTCTTCGCACGATAGTGTATTCTCTCTCAAGAATGGAACTCAAAGGCTTCAATCTACTCCTCTTGAAATTGCAACAAGTACTTAATCTATCTCAAATAAGTTACATCCGTCTTAGTGATGTGCCTTTGGATTGGTGTCACATATATCCTTGGGCCCATTTCCGCATTTGTTTTTGGTATTCAATTGTTCGAGTACCTATTCGGACCATATTATGCAATGAGCAAATTAGAAGTGTAAGGACCATATTATGCAATGAGCCAAAATTTATGAACCATTTTGTGTCATTTTCCTGTGATGTAATGATGTTCTAAATAAGGTCTATTTGGTTGTGAGGGTTGTGATACATACTCCATACAACCGGGTATTATCAACCACAATCCTATACGAAAGAGGGATTGAAATCTTAACTCACGCACAATGTAAGGATACGCTCTAGAGTATTTTGCTAAACACCTCATAAAAGTTATCATATCCATTTTTACAATTGCAGTGGGATTGGCGGACTATGTGCCTCTCTTCTTGTAGATCTCGATCTTCAGTTATTAGTTTATTTTGTGTTTCTATTAGACTTGTGCAATACGTATATTTTACGGTGGATTTTTAGCTTGCTGTATATAGTACAGTGAGTTGGAATTGCGTGAAGCATAAGTAGGCAGCGCTTACGAGTTTGCGAAGTTTCTACTTTCTATGAGCAACAGGACGAAGAGATATATAGAGGAGAGGCTATAACAAAGAGCATGAATCTAGCTAGCTTGATGTTTTACAGCACAAAAATTTGTAGCTTCTAGTACAGCTTTTCTTGTTTGTTGTTTAACTAATATTTTGAAAATCGAAGGCCTTACTTGGAAACGACTCGGCGTGCAAAAGCTGTTACTCGAGCCATGGGTAAGGTATTGGAAAACACAATCGGAAAGTACAATGGCCAATTGAATTGATCCAATGCAATAAAGAGAGCATGTTTTTGCTTTCTCTTTTTCCTATTCTGCCAATTTCCTTGGCTTCTGGCATGCGAATGGGCTCTGATGAGAGGCTTATATGTTTCCAACTAGATAAATTAGTTATGACTCAAGTTGTACATTCCATAGCAGGTGCCACACTTTTAGATAATGCTTAGAGAACATAGTTGCATTGGTCGCCCCTCCTTACCCTTGTTATCTATTTTTAAAATACTATCTTTATTTTTGGGGTTACGCTATGATTTGCTCTTGTTGGTTGTAATATGGGATCATCGGGCAACGTAAAAACCAAAGAATAATGGCTCTTTTTGGTTGTCAATTTATGACCTTTATGGTCGTGTATAATATGAGATGCCAACCGACCATGCAATTATCATCGTGATCTGTGAACCATGACATGAATAAGTTGGCCTTCTCGAATCTATCCTCTAATCTGCTGTAAGGAACATTCCTTTCAATTTCAAGGTTGTGATGTAACTTGAGATAGCACAGCTTATTCATATTACAATAGAGTACGAAAGTCCATCCTCTAGTTCTCGAAATTAAAACAAAGCCCTGAAACTAAAAATAAAAGCCACACAAAGTACTCTTAATTGCTCGACTGGCTCGGCTAGGTTTTCCTACGCTTTCGAAAGGGAAGGTTGGCCCAAGAGAGACGTCAACGAATCATGCCGCCAGGAACCGATGGAGGGACCACGGTTCCAACCTGCTGAGTCCTACGTTCCTCGTTAGCGACCCATCCTGCGTATCACATATATTTTCGCTTGAGAAAACATCTAACCGGTCACATTCATATCATATACGCACATAAATATGTTCAAGTAAGGCTAGGTGTATTAAGATTGGTCTCCGGAATTCATGAAATAAATAAAGTGATAGATTTTCATTGAATATTTAAATGAGTGTCTCGTATTCGACACTCACCAATAATATGGTATTTCATGTAATTTGAGCTTCCAAAATGCATGTTACAATTCGAAGCTTTTGTGTTTACTTGGGCCTCTAATTGCAACTGAGTAAAACCTATTGGGACCACAAGTGAAAATGGAACCTGCTTGAATCTTCCGAAAACTTAGGGCTTTATTTCTTAATTGGCAAATCTTAAATAACCTTGTCACAAGAGATTTTGTACATGGGACATTTTCTTTCTTTCTTTTTTTCAAGAAAGCCGACCTTCCTCTGATGGATCTTTTTAACATCAAATGGACTGATGCTAGATTAAAAATAAATGATAAGTATATTGAAAATCTTAAACTTGTTGTAAAAATATAATTGAATTTTAAAAAGTGCAACTAACCTTTTGAAACTTATCACGAAAGTGTAATTAAATCCTAGACATTTTAATTAGAAAGATCAAGTTTTAAAATTTATCAAATTGGCCCAATCAAGTCCTTTGTTAATTATATTTTTTGAAAGTTTTAAAACTTGATTACACTTTTTGAATAATCAAGTTTTAGAACTTAATACTTTCACGATAATTTCTAGAATTTGATTATACTTTTTAAAAATTTTAGAAATAAATTTCATTTTTGTGATAAGCCTTAGAATTTATAGTGCACTTATCAAAAAAAAAAAAGAAGATGGTAGCTATAATGGGTTCTTCGTCCTCCACGCCCCCTTAAATTTTAGGAATTTGTCATTTCAATGATCTTCTTATACGGTTATCCCGAATACAAATGGGATTGATGTTCAACATTGTGGATATAGTCATATTCATCGGACTAGGTCTATTTACTTTTTCTTTTGTTTGTTGATCTGTAAGTTTGAAAATAGATTTGATAGGAATAATGGAATATTTGGCAATTCAAGAGACAATATTATCATTGTTCATAAACAAGTGCACCGCCTTCTTACTATAATAACTAAGATTCATTATTCTGATAACTTATCGGCAATGATGGCTTATCATGACAAAAACTTATAGAGTTTGTTCCTCTCTTTTTTAATTTAAAAATAGCAATATCGAATTTAGCGATGGAGTTTAATAAGTTTAACCTACTATTGGAATTGAACCAGTTACTCCCCACCATAGGAAAGCAATGCTCTAACACTAAGTTAAGTTAGATTATTTATCATCACAAAGAGAAACACAAAAGAACTCATCCTATTGTGAATTATAATTCCCTTGGTTCCTCAAATGAGTTCCATCTAGTTTCAATGTTCTTTTTTGTCCTTTCTGAGTATTGATAGGAAGTTAGGAACGATGAATTACTTGGACAAAGAACATATTGAATAATGAACTTACCGATCGAGGGATCAAACCCACGGTTCCTAAGCTCCCGATACTCTTGGCAAAGTGCGCATGGCCCGCACCAATGGTGCAGGCAAGCATCTCTAAATTGGTTGCCAGGGATCGAGTAGAGGCCGCGGAGCTTGGTCCGGTAAGTGCATGTGTAACACCATGAACTATATAAGGAGTGGAACATTAGGAAGCACAGAGTCCCGGCAAACGCACAAGCTGCCAGTTCATTAGCCATAGTCAAATTGTTAACAGGAGAAAATCAAACCTTAATCATAGTTTTTCGCTAAGACAGGGTATCGTTGAGGTTTTCACTTACAGGTGCTTCCTCTATCTATGATCTCGGCGTTCTGGCCAAATGTGACGCACGGGAAGAAACAAGTGATCAAGCCTTCATTGGAAACAAAAAAAGAAGATGATCAATATGTTAGTGATATGGAGGATCTATTACATATATCTCTAACAAAGAACTTCATCCGCATCCTGTGGAATTTTTCTTTGGAGAAAGAGGCTTACAATTTGATGGGTCATGGAAGCAATCACAAAGACCGGTGGTCCACCCTCCCACGTTGGCGTTGGGAACGTTGTGATCAGCTGCTTCTACGCAGAACGGTGGAGGAACGGCTTGGCCGACGGATGCCATGGGGGGTCTCGCTTCCGAAGGGAATGTAACCGGAGGTGGTACAGCGACCGGAGGTGGAGGCCCTTTCAAATCTCCTCCGGGGTTTGAAGCCACGCGGTAGCTAAAATTCGCCTCAGCGAAAGGACGAGAGAAAGCAAAAGCTATGGAGCTAAGTCAAGCATTGCCACAAATTACCCGGACGCAGCAATATACATACAAATTTTCACACAATCTATGAGAATGCGACCATGGATACAACATTTGTTGTTTTTATAGGCAAGTGAATCGGAAATAAAATTAGTTGAAACGAGGGAAAGGGAATGGGACGCCGGATTTATGTGGTTTGGTTTAAATATCAAAACCTATATCCAAAGGGAGAACACATAAAATTCCATTATAGAAATAAGCAATACAATGGAGATTATGATTACTCGAGTATTCAAACACTCTCTCAGTATTTCTCAATCTCCAATTATATCCAATAACTCATACACTTGTCAAAATGGGTTAATAACCCATATAAACATTAAATGGGTCAAGCTTTATTTCTCACATCACCCATAATGGGTTTAAAAAATTAGGGAAATAAAATACATGTGCTTAAATGGGTTTAGTTTAAACCCAAGTACAACCCATTTTATAATCTACTCTCTCTTTCCCTCTTTACTAAAGACTAAAGAGTCTTTGAGCTTTATAAAAATATTTTTTATGAAAATCGAAATTATATTTAATTTTTATATTTCCTTTTTCTTTTATTTTTTCTTTCCTTTTTTTCTTTTTATTTTTTCTTTCCTTTTTTTTTTTTCCATCTTCCTCAGTGACCAGCCAACCTTGCTGGCCAAGCGGCATCCAGCGAGCTTGAGCTCGCCATTGTCGAGTCAACTCAAGCTTGCCGAATCTAGCAAGGCCGAGGCCTTGCCGATTTGACGAGATTTGAGCTCACCGGCATTGATCAAGTGAGCTTGAGCTCCCAAGGCTGATCGTCGATCGTTGTCACGCCAGCAACCGGCTGGAGAGGAAGCACAAAGAAAAATGAAAAGAGAAAAGAGAAATAATTAAAAATTGTATTTCAGAAAAAAAAAAAAAGAATTAAAAATTTATAAAAAATTTATTTTTTTAAAAAATAAAAATAAAAATATCAAAAGGAGTCATAGAGGAAAATTTAATCATACTTTTCATACAAAATGGTAGAAAATATTTTCTCATTTATTTTCAGATTTCTAGCAAAAGAAATTATTGTAATTTTCTTGATAAAATATTTTTAAAAAGAAACAAACAAAAGCTTATTTTAAAAAAATTATAAAAATTGTCAACTAGATTTGTATTGCACAAAGGTGTTTTAGCAATACCATTTAAAAAAATCATAAGAATAAAATTTCTTAAATTTAGTTAAATAGGTTGGGTATGAGTTGAAAATAGATCGGGTCGGATATGGGTTAATAATTTTTTACTCTATGATAAATGAGTCATAAACGGGTTAAATAAGTCAATTTGAATTGGACTATTTATGATTCGACCTAAACCCAACCAAACTCGATTGATCCATTTAACACGTTTAATAACTCACATAGTATTTAATCCATTATATTTCTTAATGAAGCCTCATTTAGAAATTAAATAAATTCTACTAATAAAAATTTACCTGGTTAAAACACTTGGGCAGTTACAATGAGGAATGCCTCCCTCTGCCGAGAGCTTTTGTCTCTTGTCGCTCCCTGCCTCGTCTTCAGATTTCATCGCCTTTTCATAGGAGGAGCAAGGCAAATGGGAACTTATCCGAAGGTAGCGTAGGGGCCCACAATCAGCACCGACATCCCTAAATCCACGACGGAGAAAATATTGGGTGGGAGTGGGATTCCACGTGTGAAATTCCACTCCATTCGCCAGACGACACGTGTCGCCCAGGGTCCACCTTCTCTCACCTCACTTCAACCCTCTCTCTCCCTCTCTTCCCTTGTTCTTTCTTCTTCCTCCCTTTCCAACCGACGGGGACCCACCACCCCTCGCCGTCTCAGTCCACCCCTCGCCGCCGTTTCAATCCTTCATCGTCAAGACCAAGCTCGGCCGGCGAACTTCGGACTCTGTCTTCATTTCCGCTTCGACTTTGCTCGCGTTCTCCCCCCCCTCTCTCTCTCTGTCGCTGTGAAAGGAGTTGCTTTTCCTCTTCCGTTTCTGCTCTGCTAGCAGTGCGAGTGAACTCTGTTCTTGCCGTGTCGAGCCTTGTAAAGAGAGTGCGCACACGCCGCGCCTCTCTCTCTCTCTCTCGCCTTTTCCTTCTCTTTTTTCTATTCATTTTCTGCCTTCGCCATAACTTTCCCGGAAAATCTTTCCACCTGCCCTTTCTTTTCCAAAGCCCAAGTTCGCCGGCCGAGCTTGATCTCGAAGACGAAGGATTGAAACGGCGGCGAGGGGTGGACTGAGACGGCGGGTTGTGGTGGTGGTGGTGGGTCCCCGTCGGAGGGAAAGGGAGGAAGAACAAAGAACAAAGAAAAAAAGAAGAGGGTAGGCCTCGCGCGACACGTGTCACCCGGTGAAGGGAGTGGGATTTTCACGTGGTGGAGTCCCACTCCTAACCAATATTTTCTCGGATCGACGTTCACATTCCTTCAGTAGAAGACAAGAAAGGGAACACAATAATTGTGAGCCACTCTCCACTTTCCTCCATCATTTCCCAAGTCCAAAATGTCCGACCAAAGATGAATAGAGGACAACGGAAGAAACTACATGCGTAACTTCTTCACGCTTATGGCCCATAAATCATATCGACATGCAATCTTCTTCTTAAGACAATTTCGACTGATCAAATCACCCCAATTTTTGACTCGCACATAGATGAGTTCACATATCCTCATCAATTTTGAATTTTATTTAACAGACTCAAATTCAAAATAAATTCTCAATAATATTTACTAAAAAAATTCTTTGTGAGTAATAATGGTTTGATCACTGGGGAAGTCTTGTTAGAAAGATTCCTAAATTTTCTTTTTATCATTTTGACTGTCTTCTTCTTCTTTTCGGTTTGTTCCATTTTGACCATGTCGATGTGCAAAATTTCTATCTAACTAACTTTAAATATATCATAATTAATTAGAAAGAGAATTATAATTATCAAGATCTTGGTCTTCCAATGAATTTAAGGAATGTGTACACTAAAAGTTCTAAAATTTATTACTAAAGTGCGATTCAATTTCTAAAACTTTCAAAAACATCAAGTCTTAAAATGTGTTAAATGGTGCACTCGAGTCATTATATTAACTCCATCCAACTCGATTTATGAGAAATGCTAATGCGAATTTTTTTTATTATTTTCTCTCTCTTACTTAGCAATGACATAACTAAAATGTGAAGTGCAGGACTAAAACGATGTCATTTTGATCGCAAATCTAATGTTTAATATAATTTTTATTTAAAATAATTTTAAAAATAACCTAAATTTAGAGAGAGAGAGAGACGTTGAGGACCAGGCTCGCCCAGCGGTCTCAATCATTTTCTCTCATTTTTTTAAAATTTGGCTTATTTTCAAATTTAATTTAAATAAAATTAGTATTGAAAATCAACTTGGACCAAAATGACATTTGTTTGAACCAAAACCACGTTGAAATGGGAACATGTTTTAAAAAATTTAAGGACCTCCAGGGCAGACATCTCATGAATTAACAAGTTGATCAACATCTTTCATGCGCCAAGAACTAAGAAGTGGTCGGGCCTGCAGTTCACTAACGAGTGTAACCTTTGGATCGCATTTGTTTACCGAATAATAGAATGGTCTGAGTCAACTCTCTGCTCCTCTCTCTATCGCACATATTCAAAACAAAGAAACAAACACAATACAAACTTGCAATATCAACTTGGTTGTTTTTACATCTACGGTCAGTAAAAGGTTTTTTGTTTTTGTTTTTTTTTTTTTGCACTTATATCATGTGAAACATTAAATAAGTGAATTTCATAGTAAAAAAAATAAGTTCACTCCACTCTATCTATAAATTTCTACATTGGATGGTGTGGTACATTTGATTGAAAATGAGATAAACTATTCATTTTGATATTACACAGTATTGCGACCTAACCACTCACCAAGTAGAGAGCTTTGTTATGTTTAGGGGTATTGTTAACTATGGATCGACG
The DNA here is from genome assembly GCA_014182845.1 of Corymbia calophylla. NCBI lineage: Eukaryota > Viridiplantae > Streptophyta > Magnoliopsida > Myrtales > Myrtaceae > Corymbia > Corymbia calophylla. Next base: position 19,525,708 of record CM024700.1, on the reverse strand, counting down.
GCCTTCCTTTAATTTAGGCTCTCCCAAACCTACACCCCATATGATATCGAACATCCAAAATTTTAATCGATTAAGCCTAAGCAAATCTTAACAAAAGAGTCGCCACTAGCCTTTTAGGAATTTACTAAAAACTTAGTAAGATATGATAGAATATCTTACCATTTACGCAATCTAAGGCTCTAGACTTGGGGACTTGATTACATTAGTCTTAAGACTAATGTCTTTTCAATACCTAACTTAATTATGCTAACTAATGCCATGGCAACCTATTCAAGAAATTTAAGGTTTGTCCTAACCATTTTAAAGAAGATAGTAACACCAAAAGTATTGAAATGCGTAATCAATTATAATCATGAAAGAAAAAACAAGCATCTTAATATAGTCTTTAAAAAGGAAAAAATGTAACATAAAACAAAGAACTCTATTGTAAAGCCCTAAAGGGTTGTCCAATTTTTGGTTTTAATATTTTTAGGATTTTACAACCTTTTTATTTTTTAAAAATTTTCTATAATTTTTATGAATTTAAAAACCTTCTATTGATTTTTTTTATATTTTTTCCGAATTTTTTAACATTTTTAGGATTTTTTTATAGAAAATTTAGCGATTTTCCTTTTTTTTTAAGGAAAGAAAACCGTAAGACTTGGGAGATTCAAGGGTCACTCGTTCTGAATCGGTCATGGTCCTTCATTCAAAAACTCTTTGGATCAGGTCACTTCTTAGGATTGTGACAAATTAGTCTAAATTCCACTACTACATCTCGTAGGACTTCGAGTCCAATCCATGACAATTTTTGTAGACAAACAAGAGTCTAATGGTAGGGTTGCACTTGGAGCTTTACCTACTGCTTCCTCGTCTCAACTTCCACACTCCGTGCCTCCAAATTCTGATGAAGAAGAGAGTTCGACCAAAGAAGTGGTCCTCTCTCTAGGGTCCCATGTCATGTTATTGGAAAATCAGCGCGATCAGGAATCTTTCTTTTCTTTTTCTTTTTTTTGGGTTGCTGTTCCATTTAAGATATTGCTTAGTGAAGATCTAGTTTCAAGTCGGTGGTTAAATTTATTTGGAAAAAAATAGTTAAGAGGCTTTTTGAAAGACTTTGGTGCCATAGCTGATTCTAGTCTTGGAGATGACCAAGAGACTGGCCATGAAAGCTAATTGAATCTCGACCGTGGAGCATGTCAAAGTATTGATTCAGGACAAGGAGCAAATCAATGGTGAACATAGTCAGCAGCTTCTTTTCTGAAGGCAATAGTCTCGAAGAAGGAAAAAGACTAGCCACGGTCACCCACCATCCATGTCATCTTTAGAACTTGGCTAGGACAAGACCGAAAACGATCACTCCAGCTTGCTCCGAGGCTCGCTGAAACAGCAGCAACTCCCCCGAGTTGCTTTCCTGCATGCGCAATTAGGCACGAGTATCATCTTTCTTATAGCTGCGGCGAACTAGAAAACAGAAATTTGATTAACCAGCTCTGCTTTGCAGCCACCAACGCCCATCATTCTGACTATGTTTACTGGTTTGAGGCAACACCTACGGCAATCGTCCCAAAAGATCAAAAGATGACCGGTGTTGAACCAGCGACCGTCCATTCCTTGGCTTGAGCCCGCACGTTCGACTTTCAAAAATTTGTCCTCGATCGATTTGCATGTTTATATGATGATGACCCCCGAATCATAAACTTAATGATGCCGACAGATGACGCGATATGATGGCAATGCATTCACAAAGATACACATCGGAAAACAGAACTGCGATGGCCCGAGAATGTGACGGGGTCTTGTACTGACCTCAGACATTACTGCTTTCGGGAGCGGGGAACTTCTGATCTGGCACGTTACTGCGCAAATCTTCTCTGTGCTACCGAACTTGATGCCGCAGAAGGTCTCTCCTAACGGCGGCTTTGATCAGGCGGATTCTCCAGGACCTTTCCAGTGGCCAAATACTGCTTGCGAGGTGCAAAATCGCAATGCTGAATCGGAACCAAGAGCTCGTCATCACTGTTAATTCTCGGAAACCCATGCTTACGATTTTCTCAGTTACGACCAGAAGCGCACTGTTACCTTGAGGAAGTTTCACATCTTGGTGGATATGACCATGTAATTTAATGTAAAGATATAGTGCTACGTGGAAAACCAGACAAGATTAAACTATTCTATTTTGCACTTAGTTGATTTCTTTCCATGACACGCTGAATACAGCTCGATTGATTTTCTTTTTCTTTTTCTTTTTTTACCTCTCTTTAAATATCACGTCAAAATTCTCTTACTGGACAACAGTAATTGCAGAGAAGTCGATCATTATATGCAAATCAATGGATATTTTTTTTCCTTTTATTATGTCAAATTAATCTCCATAAGTTGAACCTCGGAGACATTTCCATGTCTTGGTGCGCTAAAATTAGAAACGGGAACGTTCGGAATGTCGCTAATTCAACGGTAATTTCATGTTCCATTCCTCTTGGCTCCGTCCCTTTTCTATCCTCTGTAGTCTGCCTCTGTCAGCTTTTCTTTGGCTTTTTTTTCTCTCTTTAAGAAGACCGTGCAGACTCCCTTCTTCTCTTGTCCTTTCTTCCTTTTGCTTCTTTTGTGAAAATGCGAATGGAAACCAAAAGAGGGAGAGAGAAACAGACTCTCCCTCGTGTCGGCCCACGAAGAGAAGAGCGAAACCCCTAGTTTGTTCTTCTTTGGGTGGCCGGTGCATGTGGATGACACGTGACTCATGCATGTACCGGATTCTAAATTCATTTAATGTGACACGTATACGCCTAAATGTAATGCAAACGATGTGATGGTATTTTTGTTTAGAGTCAAATCAATCCTAATTTTCTTGTGCGATAAAGAATTAAACATGATAGCCGAAATTTTAGTCTCAAACAAGAACGGGAATCAGACAAGGGCGATGAATGGCCTGAAGAAAGAAAGATGGTTGATCCAAAGAGAATGGCTGGAGAGGATCGGACAGGAGGTGTGGAGTGCTCGGAGGCAAGGGAGAAAATTGGAGAGGGAAGATAAAAGAGCGACCTTGGAGAATTCCCTTCATTTTTCAAAAGATCAAGGTGGTCCTTTTAAGATGCATTGGATAATCATTTTATTCCTGATAACAATTTCTACTAAAAAATTATTTTTTTTAATTCTGTTTCCTAGATAAAATTATGAGCATTTGAAAACGTTTCCTAACTATCTAAAATTTCTATTTTCGGAATGAAAATGAATTTAAAATGACTCTTAAATTTTTTTTATACTTTTATTATATTTTTTCTTTTTCCTTTTTCTTCTCCTTCCTCCTTCCTCGCCCAGCCGGTCTTCTCTTTCCTCCTTCCTCGTGGCCAGTCGCCAATCGCCAAAGACTCACCAGGCCAAGGCGAAAACCGGCGAGCTCATCCGAGGCACGCTTGGGGTTTTTATTTAAGGAAAATCTTTCGAATCAAAGCGCTTGGGGTTTTATTTCATTTTTGAATTGTAATATACATCCTCCATTCATCCATTTTTGCTTCCCTTCCTGGGTTTTCCAGTCGGTGGCCGTACGTGCGGCTCCCCCTCCTCTCTTCGTTCTGTGCTTTGCATATATCATTGCGGTCGTCAATGGCCTTTCACGGAGGACAGCTTTAATCCTTTGAGGTGTTCATTTCGGTTTTGCTTCCGTCTATTTTCCTCACTGATTCGCTATGAATGTCTGAAGTGTTTGGTTAATTGGTTGTGACCGGTGGTCTTAATTTGATGTTCCGGTGAAATATGAAGATGGGCCACGATGACAGTTGACATTTTCATTATGTTGTCCGCAAGTTCTTGTTCATTAAAGTTTATTTTTCTGCGGATTCATTAGTTCTTTTTTTTTTTTTTTTGGTCGAAGGATTCGTTAGTTCATTAAACCTTTGATATACCAAGGTTTATTTTAAGAAGGAATGAAGGTGGGAGTTCTGAATAAATGGACAGCCAAGCGTGGAAGATGATGAGGAACGAGACGCGAATGGGGAGGAGTACATAAGGTGGGCCTAATTTGGTTTAGAAAATTTGGGCTTGGCTTAGTATGGTTAGACTTGGACTGGGCTTGTTTTTTAATGGGTTTGGTCTTATTTCCAACTAGGAGCGGGCTTGAGGTTGGGACCCAAGCGTGGAAGATGATTAGGAGCGAGACACGAATGGGGAAAAGTCCAAGGTGGGCCTAATTTGGTTTAGAAAATTTGGGCTTGGCTTAGTATGGTTAGACTTGTTTGATAACCATTTTGTTTTTAGAAACGAGTTTCGATTAGAAATGATATTTTTTTTTTGGGACAATTTCGATCTTATTTTTATTTTGTTACCGAATAATATTTCCAAACATTCAAAAGCATTTGATAACTGTCTAAAATTTCTATTTCTGAAATAAAAATTGAATAAAAATGCGTTTTGTATAATCCATAAATTTTTTGTGACTTATAATTTCTTTTAAGTTTTTGATAGTTTTCTTTTTTTTTTCTCTTCTCCTTTTCTTTTTTTGTTTCATTTTCTTCTTCTTCCTCCTCGCACCGATCACTAGAACTTCGCTAGGCTAGGGTGAGGCTTCCCAAATGCCTTGATGTCGCCGGTGGGGCGAGCTCGCGGCCACGCGGCCTCGGTCTCCGGTGGCGCAATGCCCACCTTGCCGGTCCGCGGGTCGACCTCGCCTTACCCTGGCAAGGTTGGTCCTATGCTAGCTAGGTGAAGTCAAGCCGATAAGACTCGATCTTGTCCAACTAGTTGACATGAGTCATCGGCCATCGCCAAATCTATTTGGACTTAGTTAGGCCGAGTTGTTCCTAGGAACAAAAGAAGAAGAATACTAGAGTGCCATAACTTTCGTACGACGCTCACTTTAATGCCAAAACTTTTTTTTTCGCTCAATTGAGTACCAAATCGGAGTGAAATCGTTCAGTTAAGTGCCACTTCCGGCCAAAAGTCATATGTGGATTTTTTTAATGATTTTCCATTTTTTTTAATAATATTTGATTTCCAACATGGAGTTTTCAATTCCAACGTGGATTTTTTTTTCGCTCATCTCGTCTCTCTTCTTTTTTTTTTGCTTTTCCTTTTTTTTTTTTTCTTTTTAATTCCATCGACACTCGGCTTGAACCCTCACCCTAGGCCACAAAGGCCAACTCGGCCAGGTCACTTGGCCTAGCCCGTTACGCGTCATTGGCCATCGTGGCCTCGCCCGCAATTGCCAAGGGTCTCACTGGGTGGCCGACGACCGATAGTGAAGAAGAAGAAGAAAAGGAAAGAGAAAGCAAAAAAAAAAATCAAAAAAAAAAAAAAAAATATAAAAAATTGAGGTTTGGACTTAGTTTTGGAGTTTTTCCTAGGAACAAATAAACAATTCTTTTTTATTCTTGATTCTGTTCTAAATCTATTTCTAGGAACAAAAAATTTTCCAAACAGATCATTGTTTCAAATCTATTTCCAAGAACAAAAAAATAAAATCAATTACTATTTAGCCTGTTACCATGCAGGTCCTGAATGTCCACATTCGAGCCGGGCTCAACAGCCAAGTCTAGTCCAAGTACTATTTTTGGTAATAAAAAATTAGATTAAAAATAAAATAAAACAAAGAAAAAAATTGAAAATTCTAAAACTCAAGGAATAGCTTAGCAATAAGTCTTGACCTAGTTGTGTGGCTTTAGTAAATGTTTTAGCGTTGTTAAGTCAGCATGACCTTTAGCGTAAGGGCTTTAGTAGATTGGTCCTTTAGAAGAGAAATTGAATTTGATTTGAATTTAGCTGATGAGGATCATGTCTCAAGGCATATTATATGGCCATGTATATTCTTTGTCCAACTCATATCGGATTTTCATTTCCCAAACGTAGATAAATACATTCAACTTCTTGGGTGTTTACTTTTCACATCGCTTTTCAATAAATTGATTATTAATTTTTTTCTAGATTAAATTAAGATTAGTCTAGATAACATTTGCATGATCACTTAGCATTGGTGACGCCTCTAGGATTAATTGGTAATCAATATTTGCATGATCACTTAGGTACTCAACTAACTAGTTTAGTGGTATCAAAGGGTGCTAGTAGACATTAATATAATCAAGTTTTCAAGTCTAAAATCTCTAGTTGTGTAGTCCCATGCAATCCCAATAAGTTAGTGACGACTCTTATAATTTAAGTTGTTAAAAAATTAAAAATGAAACCCAACATCGTGCAAGGTATGGATTTGGGAGAGTCCACGCATGATCGAGAGCCATTGCCCTACATTTGGACAATACTCTTAAACCTATGTCTTTTTTTCCCTTCGAACAAAAGAGATAGGTTGCAACATATGTTTGTTACCAAGTAATAAAAAAAATGTGGGGAAAAATCGCATCAATGACTACATAAGATTTATGATTATAGTTTCGAAAAGAAATTACTAAATTAGTGCGCTAAACACTAATTTCAGTTATCATACTCATTTAAATCTCTACTTTTTTTCAACTGAGATGATCTTCTAACTACGCATATAACAGTCTAAATCTCCTACTTACTATTGAAGCCCATGCATGCGAAGAAATACTTCAAATGACCAAATTCATGAGGCAGAGGAACATCTTTAAGAGACAAACACTGTACAAATAAGCCAAAATCAAGTGCTAAAAGTCCCACAATTTAAAATAGAAAGACATATTTTCATCCCAAAAATAATAGTTAACAAAATTCTAACAATTTTCAGAATCTACGAGCTTAAAATGTACATTCAATGAATAACTTTTGACCTTGAGAATCTCAATATTGAGAATTTTCGGAAAAAACTGTGCAAATTAGTCGAGTTCTTCCGTCTATCTACAATATTATCACTAAAACCTTCTGCGATCGATTTCAAACGGTTTATAACATCGAGAAGTGATCCTCCGATCTTAAGCACTCGAGATTGCGAGCTTCGACGTCAACATACATAATCCCCTCAAGATTTTTCAAAGTAAAATGTTTTAGTAGGGGCAGCGAGGTATGAGAGCCTCGTGTCCGTAGGAAGATAGCTTAACACACTCAAGAGATAGCGTAATTAAGCTCTTGAGTGCTTCAAAGACTTGGTTCATTTGGAACTGCTCGAATGTATGGCGAGAACCCCATTGGATTCAAGAACTTGACTATTTTGTCTCTTCAATGTGTTAAGCTGTCTATCCACGAATTTAGACTCTGATATCTCATTTCCCCCATTAAAACATTTGACTTTAAAGAATCTAGAGGGGATTATACATGTTTAACGTCAAAACTCGCAACCTCGAGTTTCTTGACATTGGAGGAACTCTTCTCAGTGTTATGAATTGTTTAAAGTCAGTTACGAAAGGTTTTAATGATAATATTGTAAACAGACGAGAGAACTCGAACCAATTTGCACAAATTCTTCCAAAAAAATTCCAAATATTCAGATTCTTAAGGGCGAGAATTACTCATTAGATATACATTTTAAGCCCATATATTCTAAACTTTGTTAGGATTTTGTTGACTATAATTTTGGGATAAAAATGTCTTTTTATTCTAAATTGTGGGAATTTTTGGGCACTTAATTTTAGCTTGTTTGTACAGTATTTGGCTCATAAAAATGCTCCCCTGCCTCATGCATTTGGCCATTTGCATAGACTTCAATAGCAAGAGAGAAATTTTGACTAATTGTGTGCCTAATCAGAAGATACCATTAGTTGAAAAAAAGAGTAAAGTTTCATATGAGTGATCATTAAGATTAGTGCTTAGCGGATTAATTTAATATTTTTTAAATTATTATCACAAATTTTATTTAATTTTGGTGTGATTTACACCATATTTTTTTTATTACTTGGCAACAAACATAATGAAATGGATTTGAGCAAGTCCTTAAACTAGTTCGTCTGAACTTTGAAACGTAAAATTCAGGAGATATTTCTGGGTTCGAAGGGAAGAAAAATATTCTCTTATCAACCAGAAGTGTGAGACATGTGGGCACCGACACATTAAAATAAGGAACGCAGCCTAATGAGACGCCCTCGTTGGAGGGACTACTGCAAGCATTTGCTCATTTGCATAGACTTCAATAGTAAGGAAGAAATTTTGACTATCGTGTGCCCAATCAGAAGTTACCATTAGTTGAAAAAAGTAAAGCCTCAAGTGAGTGATCATTGAGATTAGTGTTTAGCGGATTAATTTAATATTTTTTAAAATTGTAATCACAAATTTTGTCATTTACTCCATTTTTTGTCATTACTAGGCAACAAACATAATGAACCAAAGTTCAAGTACAATGATGTATCATTGTAGTCTAATGATTTCTAGGAAATCATTTTTAGATGTTTGGTTCAATTAGTTAAAAGAAAATGTTTTCCTTATCAATGAAAATTATGAAAAATGTTTTCTTACCAAAGTTTAAATTCAGAAAAATAATTTCCTCTTTGAGGGAATTGGAAAATATTCTCCAAATTATGATTAGATATCGTTGTTTGGACCCAAAACTCTACACTTGGGCACAAAAATCATAACGTTGGTTCGTGAGCCTTGGTGGTGGCTGAGCCTGAGTCCTTGACACTAGGCCTAGGACCTCGTTGCTTGAGTTTGAGCCCTCAACACCCACGCTTGGGTAGGACATGGCCCGAACCCCTAGTGCTCGTATCCAATACTCCAACACTTGGGCCCGCATCCATAAAGGTTGTGCACTAGAGCTCTGGTCTCAATCTTCGAGGCCATAAAGGCCATGCACGGGTTTTCGACACTAAAGTTTGGGTCCTTAGTTAATGAAATGTTTGTTCTTATAAAAATATTTTAAAAATTTTAAATTTTAAAAATTTTAATTATTTTTTATTTTTAAACAAAGCTCGAATTTTTTATTTTTATTTTTGCTTTTCTTTTCTTTTCTTTTTCTTCTTTTCTTCCTTTTTCTTTTTCTTCTTTCTCGATCAGTCTTGCCATCGCCGGCCCTAGGAACTCGCTTAACTAGTTGAAGTTCAAAGACAACAACAATTCTAAACATCCCTAATCCACTATATTTGTATTACATCCTTTTCACCTCTGTTTTCTATATCTATTGTTTTCCTTTTGGCGAACTAAGAATGCACAAAGCCATGACCAAAATTTCACCAGTTCATAACAAGAAAATATTTAATGGTTTGATATCGTCACATTGGCATCCTATGTGGTATATATATTTTCACTCATATCTATTGACATGTTGACACATGTTTACCGATTCCATGTCAATAGTTGATGTGGGATCTAAGTAAAAAATAAAAATCCTCTCTCTTCAGCCCTCTCTTCCTCCTCCTTAGTCCATAGCCACTTGCCCTCCACCCCCCTCCGCCGTTAGTCACCGGCGGCTTGATCAGGCAGCCCGGCTATGTCCAAGTCAAGCATGGTCGGATTCCTTTGTTTTCTTCGTCTCATCTTTCTCTAGATCTCAAGATAGGGCCATCCAGAGCAATTGAGTTGTAGACTTGGAACTCAACCACCATCGCTCATAGCCATGGACGAGCCGTTGCCACTAGAGCCATGGTTGCAGATCTGAAAGTCTTGTTGCGAGTAACGACAGCTCATAGACTGCCATTGTCCCCTCTGTCATGCTTGTGGTGGGCTCCATCTTCATCCATCATTGTCCGCAGTCGACTCATGGTTGGCCCCATCCGTGGCCGAGCCACCCCTCCATTGTCACGGCAACTCGTGGTTGTGACCGTCCAAATCTGGACTGGAGTCATGCCTCTAGCTTTGGCCTCGTCCATGGCTCCCGAGGAGGCTCGTCCACAGATCTAGCAGCCATGGATGATGAGTTCGAGATCCCAATGGCCATGGACTGCAAGCTCAAATAGCAAAACGAAAAATAGAGGAATATATGTCAGGAAGACAGAAGAGCTTGAGCAGGCCATAGACGAGACGGTTGGAGCTTGAACGCAGCCATGGACAAGCAGCATCATGGAGGGGGAAACCACAAAGACGACAAAGATGGTTAAATGCCCGGTAATGGTCACCTTGGAAGCAACGTCGGCAACTCCGCCAGCGGCGACAATGGAGGGAGGCAGGGAAGTTGGGCTCAAGGTGGCTGGAGATGGAGGATTAAGCGAAAATGAGAGGAAAAATGAGGTAGACTGAGATTTTTATTTTGTTTAATTAAATCCACATCAATATACATGTGTTGATTTGCAATTACTTCATGGTGAAAAAAATGCACACCACCTCCGCTATTGAAGTAGAACTCGCAAACTACTGAATATTTTCTCTTTTGTAAAATTTACAATCACATCTCTTCTCACCAAAGCGCCAGTACATTGAACATATGCACCCCACCACATATCGCCTATTGCCTTCCGCAAGACTTCCATTACCAATTACTGCATTCACCTATCGTCATCAGCCATCTCAAGGTGCCGTCCTTAGCTCTCCCGCATCAATCTCTACTGAACACCATTGTCATTCACTTTCACTTAACGGCTCCAGTTATTGAATAATTTCTCCATTTTCATTGCTGGCCACCCACCGAATACAGCCACGAATCAGGGAAAGAGAATAACGACACGCCTCGATGCATGGACGGTTCTAAAAATAGGCTCGAGTCCACACCATTTTCACAGGAAATCACCAAAGAAACACCCAACACAGCAGGCATGGCAACAGCCGAGAAGCAAGAGGAAAAAACAAATGAAATGTTTAGATTTCGATTTTACCCATTACAAAACAAGAACGGAATCGAATCCGAGTCAACCGAATGATTATTTTACACCGAAATGCCCTTAGCTCCCGTTAAAATATGAGCTATTTCGCAGCTGTGTTTGAGGAACATTTCAACAATCGGGTGCACATGTTACAGCATTTTAATAATGCATTTTCTGTTTTTAAGGTGTTATTTTATCTTTCATTTTCGGTAAAATCTGCTTTATCCTAATACGTAAAAACATAAACATGGTCAACAATTGGGTTCTCTTCAAGTGGCAGCTAAGTCCTTTTTAAGGGTTTTACTCCTAAGGTCTCGTTTGGATCCACGAATAAGAAATCCTCAAATGGAACTCTATTCGAATTAATATCATTCGTTGGAATAAGATTTCTTAACTATAGTTTAAATGACAAAACAGTTTGGCCTCCTCGGATAATACTTCTCACCGTCAATGGAAACTGGTACTAGCGATCATGGTGTCTCTTGGCGATTGGCAGCATTAGGTTGACCGTCAATCAACTATTGGTGACCAACGGTAGGCGACCGGATACGACCCATGACCAATGGCGATGGGGTTTGGTTTTCAATAATTTTCTTGGTTATAGCAATTTAGAAGTGAATGCCAATACTAACTATATCCAATTTCGTCTTTTATGAGGAATTCTATTTTACATGAAATCCGAAAATAAATCTTGGTTTTTTCTAGACATGGAATGTATAGGTATTGGAATACGATTCCATATCAAATCAAACGAGGCCTAAGTGGTTTCCTTTAAGTGGCCAAAGGTTGAAATCCTGCGAGTTTAGGAGTTAGAATTCTAAGTCACCTATATCGAAAGGGACTCATATCCAATTGACATTTTGGCGAGGGTCATAACCCATCTAAAGGAGACCTCTTCGCCATGAAGCGATATCGGACTCGATAGACCTGCAAACCAAACATTCCGAGTCATGGAGTGAATCCCAGTGAATAATCTCCAAGGTGGTAAGTATGATCGTATGTCTCGTCATTTCCTTCTAGTGGAAAAGAATAATCCACAAGAAACAGTCAAGAGTTCAACCGCCACATTGGGTAGTTGACCCTGCACTACCATTCAGTCTCCATCAAATTTCATCATCAAAGAAGAGATAATTAATCAAACAGACAACAAACGAAGAAGTATTCTCAGGAGGAGCTGAGGTAACCTAATTGCTTGTTGCCTAAGAGCAGAGAATCGTTCTACATAATCTAACGGGGCCTATTCAACTGAAACTCCTCCCAAGGAAGATGACATTATCCTAGGTCGATTAAATGATCACGCGCGTTTGGTTTAGAAGCGGCAGATCCTAATTTCAGTCTTGCTCGATGCCCTTGAACAAAATCACAAAGTGGCTTGCATTTATCAATGGGAATTCGTGGAACCGAAAGTCCGAATGCCTCCAGCTATATTATTATTATTTTTCACAGGTTCCATCTTCTCTTATATTGTTTTAGGGAAAGAGGGTCTGACATGGAATCTAAGACCCTTTATATATTGGTGATGATTACACTATGAATAGATCAAAACCCTTGATTGCGCTATCTCATCTGAATCTTCTTTCCTTGCTATTTTGATTTGCTTTGACAAGGTCCACACGTATATCCAGAGTCCCAGTCTCCTAAAATGATCATCAAGATCG